>CAWUFW010000562.1:3720000-4059146 GCA_963921515.1 Calotriton arnoldi | reverse complement strand
GGAATTACCTCATCACGCACCATGCCCTAGACTCAGTTTCAATTACATATACAATCTCCCCTTGCCCTATGTCTTTAGGAACGTCAGTTCTTACACCTGGGCCTTCTGTTCCGACCGTGTGTTTTGGCTTTTTACAGGTCCTCTCGTGTGATGGATGTCGCTATTTGTGTATTGTGGCGTGTCGGCCTCTAAGTGGTGATATCAGTGTCCTCTCCAGGTTCTGTCGCATTCTCTTTAACCACTTCCACCCCCTTTTTAAGCAAATACGTTGTGTATAGCCCCCAAAAGTTCTTCGGCCTGCTCCGGGGAGGTAGCAATTCACTGAAATTTTCCGATTGCGTGGAGCAGTATAGCACATCATGCGACCACTGTGTCATAGTGGGAAGGGGGCCCCTCATCCAGCACATTGCCACCCTGCGCTTTGCCAATAATAACCCCATGTCTACTAATCTACGCATTGCCTTGGGCAGTGTTTTAGAGTATCCCAACAATGCGATCGCTGGGTCAGGAGCAATCTCCGAGTCAACTATGGTACTTAGTTCGCGAAAGACCTTTTCCCAATAATTAAATACTCCCGGGCAGCTCCATGCAAGGTGCATGAAATCCGCTGCTGAGGAGTGGCACCTGTCGCAGGAAGCATCATCCCTGAGCCCGTATCTATGCAGTCTCTCCGGGGTGTAATACACTCTATTAATGTATTTGAAATGTATTAGTCTGTGCTTGCCATGCAGTGATATACATTTTGTGTTATTGCAGCAGTAGTACCACATATCGTCGTCTATCGTTATGTCCAAGTCCCGTTGCCAGGCCAGCCTGGCCTTAGTGTACTGATGTGTTCTGTGGGACATCGCCCGCTTGTATATATTGGAAACGATCTTACGGGGTGACTTAGTCTTAATAATATATGACAGTTCTTGTACCTCAGGAGGCTCATTCAAGTCATCCCCCAGCAGGTCGCGCAGGGCCCTGCGCACTCTGTGGAACTGGAAGCGTTGCAGCAGGGTAACTGTGTCCGCCCTATCCGTGGCCTCGTCCCACGTCTTCGCTACTCCATCCAGAAATAAATCCCCCGCCGTTACTATGTTTAATGTGCGCAACGCTTTGTGACCCCCTATCTCTACAGGGGGCCAACCAAACCACCCATTCTATAGGCTTCTCCGGGAGTATAGCAGTGCCCCTGCTTGAAGCTGTAACAGGCAGTGCCAAGCATGCCGCGTCGAGTTAAGCGAATCTAAGATTCCTGTTCTACGATACACTGGTTCAAAAATTGTGGCTGGTAGGGGAAGAGGGTCAGCAAATAACTTTTCCATACAGATGAACGGAATGTCCGTAGTCCCATGGATCCAGCTGTGCGCATGTGCACCTTGTGCCGCTCTGTAATATAACTCGAGGTCGGGCGCACCCAATCCCCCATGTGGTATGGTAATGTGAGCACACGCCATTGGACCCGGGCCTGTTTACCCGCCCAAGCAAGTTTTATCAGTGATTTGTTAAGTCTGAGAAAAAGGAACGCGGCAGCACAACAGGGATATTCTTAAATAGGAACAAGAATCTGGGCAATATCACCATTTTCATTATGGAGACCCTGCCAATCAGAGACAGTGGTAACCTAATCCACGTTTCAATGTCCTCTTCCAGTTTTGAAACTGCGATGCCGTAGTTCTCCCGGAACACGATTTCTGGGTCATTGTGCAATCTGATACCTAGATACCGAATCGAATCCGAGGACCATTACAGGGGATAATCCATCTCGAATTGCGGCGTGATCTGAGTGAGTGGGAACACAATAGATTTCGACCAGTTGACCCTCAGGCCCGATAGCGCTCCAAAGTGCACCACCTCCCTGAGGACCGAGGATAGATTGTTTTCAGGGTCTCTCACATACAGTAATGTGTCGTCTGCATACGTTGATACCACTATATTATAGGTAGGAAATTGTATGCCTTTATGCCCATGATATTCTCTAAGCGTGCATGGCAATGGTTCCGCGACTAAGGCATATAGCGTTGGGGACAGTGGGCAACCCTGTCTGGTTCCTTTAGAAATAGCAATGTGGTCTGTAACCAGATGCCCCAGCCGCACATGTGCCAATGGAGCATTATACAGCACTCCGATCAGTTGCAGGAAGACCGAGCCAAGTCCCATCCTGGTCAGCACTAGCCTCATGAAGGACCACTCCACCGAATCAAAGGCTTTCTCCATATCAAGGAAGACCGCTACTGCCCTGATGTCTTGCTTAACGTGCTGAATTGTTCCGAATACCGTTTGTAGATTATACGTAAGATTCCTGTCAGGAATAAACCCCACTTGTTCCAGAGCCACCAGTACCGGGGCCAGCAGAGCCAAGCGGTTGGCCAAGATTTTAGCAAACAACTTGGTATTGACGTTAAGCAAGGAAAGCGGTCGATAGGAACCACATTCCTCCGGTGGCCTCCCTGGCTTGGGAATAGCAACTATGATCGCTTCCCTCATAGATTGTGGCATCGCGCCCGATACGCACATATCATCGAATAGCGCTGAGACATGTGGGAGTAGCTGGTCTAAAAAGGCCTTATAGAAGCCTACTGTGAGGCCATCCGTACCCGGGGCGCTATTCGCTCTCATTCCCGTCAGTGCCTCCACAATCTCATCTTTTTCAATAGGGAGCATGAGGAATTCTCTATGTGTGTCCGTTAGGAATATCAAAAACAATAGGAGAGCAAGGGAAGGGAGGGCTTCGTCCGTATCCCCTGTGTAATTATGGTCATACAATGATGGACGAACCCAATAGATGTAATCACTGAAAGGCAGTGTTTGGAATCCACTAGGTGTGTTAAAAGACTCTCACACACCAACCTGGTTGGTGTCACGCTTCATCATTGGGGTCCCAACCGGGTGGCCGAATGCCCCCCGGTTGTGCTACGACGCCTGGTTACAGCGGAGCTGGTATGGTGCAAGTGTGTGATGTGATGTGGGTTTAAAAATACCTCTGAGAATCCTTGCCTGTGTATTTATTAGCGGCGGCTCAGGATATGGTTAAAAAGTATGTGTGTAGCAACTAAGAAAGAATTAATTATCTTATAGTTGTTTATGTGATGGGTCTACATGTTTCAGCCCGCAAAAGAAAGTGGGAGGGCTTTCGTCAGGACCGTGAAAAGTGGTGAGTGGCAAAGTGTGTAGTGCCACGTGAAAAGGTGAAAAAATTATTTTAATAGTACCTACACACGCGCTAAGGTGTGTGGACTGAGTGTCTACATACTTACGGACACTTTTAGGAAAGAACCTGTGGAGAAGGAACAACACAGAACATATATATACACTAGACAGCATGTTTAAGCAACATAAAATGCAATCTTAAGTGCTAAGGTTCTCAGTGCTGTAATCGTCCAAATAGTCATGCCTAGTGATTGGTATGCTCAAGGGCATATATAGACATATATAAACATATGTATAAGCATGCGGTGGGCATGCTGCATGCAGCGATAATACCGGGACTATATTGGTGGTGTCCAGTTATCTCAATGCTCTTAGGCTGTCAGGTAAAAGGGTGACACGTAGGTGGCAACCAAGGGGTGTCACGATGTTGGCTGTGGCCACCGAGTAGTGCAGTGCCGCAGCGCATAGTTGTGGGAATGTGCCACAGTGGTGTAGGTGCCGTGTAGGGCATACTGGTAGTGCGCGCACTCGTTGAAATCGGCACTGTGCAGTCTTGCGTGGCGTGCAGGTTTTATAAAAGCAAGGAAACTAAAAACGCTTAAGGTAGCAGCGCTGTGGATCAGCGTGGAATAATTACAGTATGGCTGAGAAATAACAGCTGATCGCGGCTCGGGAGGAGTTCGCTCCTCAATCAGACTCTGAAGGAAGAGAAAATAAAATGAAAATAAAAATAAAGGTCAAGGTCAAGGTGAAAATAAGTGGCGTGAGAAGCATTAGGACGTAGCCACTGCTGGTTTGTGGCATTTGAATAGCAGCGCAACCTTACTTGAACTCAGAGCGTAACCCGCTGTAAACCTGATCTGGTCTCCCGTCATCCCGGATGGAAGTGCGGTCCGGCGCGGGCTCGGTTTAAAAAGCCGGCTGCAGCGGTGGTGTACGTGCCGAGATGGGCATGGGCGCTGTGGGAAAGACTATGCGCGCATGTGCGTGAGCAGAGCGCTATCATGCGTGCATGCGCGGTTGGGAGAATCCGTCCAAGCAGACGCGCATGGGCAGAACGGCCTGTACTCCAATAGTTCGAACATGTTGGAAAGATTAAATGGTGCCTTCATGCAGTTGAAAAAGGTGTGCACAACTCCCAGATATTACTGAGGCATAGTGCAAGGATGCACATAGAATAGAGTACAATAATGAAAGACAAGTCCCTGAACACAAGGAGTCTCAAGGTGTATGTTGGCACTGGCATTGTCTCGGGGGACAGAGTAGGTCACCCTTTTACCTGACAGCCTAAGAGCATTGAGATAACTGGACACCACCAATATAGTCCCGGTATTATCGCTGCATGCAGCATGCCCACCCCATGCTTATACATATGTTTATATATGTCTATATATGCCCTTGAGCATACCAATCACTAGGCATCACTATTTGGACGATTACAGCACTGAGAACCTTAGCACTTAAGATTGCATTTTATGTTGCTTAAACATGCTGTCTAGTGTATATATATGTTCTGTGTTGTTCTTTCTCCACAGGTTCTTTCCTAAAAGTGTCCGTAAGTACATAGACACTCAGTCCACACACCTTAGCGCGTGTGTAGGTACTATTAAAATATTTTTTTCACCTTTTTCATGTGGCACTACACACTTTGCCACTCACCACTTTTCACGGTCCTGACGAAAGCCCCTCCCACTTTCTTTTGCGGGCTGAAACATGTAGACCCATCACATAAACAATTATAAGATAATTAATTCTTTCTTAGTTGCTACACACATACTTTTTAACCATATCCTGAGCCGCCGCTAATAAATACACAGGCAAGGATTCTCAGAGGTATTTTTAAACCCACATCACATCACACACTTGCACCATACCAGCTCCGCTGTAACCAGGCATCGTAGCACAACCGGGGGCATTCGGCCACCCGGTTGGGACCCCAATGATGAAGCATGACACCAACCAGGTTGGTGTGTGAGGGGTCTTTAACGCACCTAGTGGATTCCAAACACTGCCTTTCAGTGATTACATCTATTGGGTTCGTCCATCATTGTTTGTCCGTTAGGAATGGCAATTTGATATGCTCAAGATAGTCTAGAATTTCGGCATCCGAATCTGTAGCATGGGAGGCATACAGTTCCGAGTAATATTGTTTGAATCTGTCCGCAATTTCTGCTTCATACGTCAGCGTTTCACCCTCCGCCGACCGCAGTTCAGTGATAAGCGCCTTACTGCGTTTAGTTTTCAAAATTTGTGCCAGCACCGATCCAGGACTATCACCTTTCCCATAGACACGTGCTGTGGCATATTTGCCCAGATGCTTGACCTCGCTGTCTGCAGCTTCTTGGTATTCAGCAAGTAGATCCTTCATTTCGCTAGCAGTATCTCCACCCTCCCCCATCAGCTGACGCGCCTCCAACTCTCCCAGCTTTTGCTCCAGTACCGCTGACCTCTGACGTATGGATCGGAGAACCCCGAGTGCTTGGCCATGGCCATCCCCCTTATGTACACTTTAAATGCCTCCCAAACCGTATGGTAGCTGTCTACGGAGCCGACATTAATATCAAAAACGTATCTATAGCCTCTGCCAGCTCTTCCTTGAAAAGGGGGTCTAGCAATGAATAAGGGGGAAATCGCCATGTGAACGGCGGGATAGTTTTCTTGGGAGTGGCCAGGATCAGCAGTAACGGCGAGTGATCTGAGAGAGTTCGCGGAAGTACCTGGCAAGCGCGAACCTGGTCCATGAGAGACGTGGAAGCCAGCCAGTAATCTATACGAGTGTGCAAATTGTAATAGGTGGAATAATGCGTAAAACCCCCCTTTTCTGGATGCCCTTCCCTCCAGACATCGCAGAGGTCCCTGCTAATCAAAACACTTTCTAATGCTCTAGCGGCCGCCGCCGGCCTCCTCACCGGGCCCTCTGATCTATCCATCTCTGGGTTTCTGACTAAATTAAAATCCCCGCCCCATAGGAATTGTGCTCTTTCATAACTGCTTACTGTAGTTGCCAATGTCGTGTAAAACTCCGGGCAGTCATAATTGGGACCATAAACGTTCAATATAATCAGTTCTACTCCCCTTCCTTTGCACTTGGATATCACAAAGTGGCCATCTGCGTCCGCCAGTAACTGCTCAATCACATACTCCGATCTGGGATTAACCCAGGTCAGCACCCCTCTGGCGTGGGTTGTAAAGCCCGAGGCATTGATATTACCCCGCAGACCTCTGCTTCGGAGCATCGCGCTGTTCAGTGGGAGATGAGTCTCCTGTAGTAAGGCTACATCTATGTTCTGTCTAGTCAGATAGTTCAACACTTTTCGTAGTTTGCGGTGGTCGTTAAGCCCTCTAACGTTCCATGACAATGCGCGGAGGGAGTCTATTGTTCTCGGAGCCGAGGCTCCGCTAGGTTACGTCATCTTGCTTTGCAGAGCGGGCATTGCGTCCTGACCTGTGTAGCTTGCGTGTGTTGTGTGCACCGTACAAAGACCTAACTGTCATTGCTAACATCAAAAATAACATTACCATTACCCTTCCTCCCCCTCCCCCTCCCACAGCTGACCACCCCCAACTCGGTCACGTTGCATCCCCAAGAACTACCACTTATCCCCCCTACCTCCCCCCAAAACTTGATTTGCTTTTCTGGTGTGTGTCACTCGTGGGCAGAGGTCGCTCTTGAACTCCAAACTGTCAATTGCAAACAATCACTTGACCTTCCCCCAGTCGCCGACAAGTAGTGACACAGCCTCTAAGATCAAACACCACATGTCTGTGCAGTCCCGAGCTGCGTAACCTGGATCCAACCCAGTTCCCGGGCTAGCGCACCGTAGCACCAAGTGCATTCCCCAGTACATTTTGGATAACTGGTGTGACACAATCTGCCCTGTACCCGTCTGTTGTACCCTCAGCTTTCCTCCTCTCAGCCTCACGGCCAGCCGTGTGTGACAGTCTTGTAGGGTCCAATTCACCTGAACCACGTTTACCATCCCAATACTACCCCTTGAGATCCTACAGCTTATCACACCCAAAGTGTACCTGATCCGAAGTCTTCAGACATTAGGCTTTCCGCCCGCAACTCTGCTCATCATCACCCTGCCCATCACACTCCCATAATGTCACTCGGCCGAAGAGCATATGGGCGTTTCAGTCCTGTTCTTCCAGTGATCCTCCTGCCGCTTCATCCTGCGGTTGTCGCTCCGGGCTCTGGCGTTGTTCTTTGGACCAACCTTTTAGTGCCTTCTGTAAGACCTTCGGGTCTGTGAAGATGTGTGAGCGACCCTGCTTGTTCACCCGCAGTTTAGCAGGGTACAACATGGCATAATCCAGTCCCAGTTCGCGCAGCTGCTTTTTCAAAGGTGCAAATTGTCTACGTGCCTCCTGCACTCGAACGGTGAAATCCGGGAAGAGGGATATCGTCGATCCCTCGAACACCAGTGCCTGTTTTTCCCGGGCCAGTCGTAGGGCAACATCTCTGTCCCGGTAGTTAAGCAGTTTTGCGATGATTGGGCGCGGCGGGGCTCCCGGGGGCGGGCGAGGCCCCAGGGAGCGGTGCGCCCTCCCTACTACATACATATTGGAGAACACTCCCTCTCCCAATAAGGTAACTAGGAGTTTCTCAACAAAGAGTTCCATATTCCCAGTCAAAGTCGTCTCCGGAAGACCAGTGATTCTAAGGTTGCAGCGTCGCGAGCGGGCCTCCAAATCCTCTGTCTTATCTTGTAGGACTCGCATGACCTTCCCAAGCTGTTTGTGGTCCGAGTCCAGCGTAGTGTGTGCTTCCTCCACTTCTGTAAGTCTCCGCTCAGACATATCCAAACTCTCCGCGTGTTTGTCCAGGCGTTCTACCATCCTGTCCATCCGGTATGAGAGGGTATCCATTTTAGTGCCCAGGGCGGTTATGCCACTTTGCAAGCTTCTTTCCATTGATAGAAGCATACTTCGGATATCCGGGTCTCCTTCAGGAGGGGGATGAGGCCTAGAGGCCTCCTCAGTCGTGGCGTCGTGAGACTTAGAGCGTTTCTGCTCAAAGGAGAGCTTAGATTGCGATTTGTCCGTTCTGCCCATTGTTACTCCACGGTAGGTCCGCCCGTCCAGGGCTCACGTTGTCACCACTCCCGAGGCACGCTCTCCGTTTAGCCCAGGTGTAAGTTATGCACTCCGGAAACTCCCAGACACTCTGGCTGCAGAAAACCTGTGCGATGCCCAAGAAGCTGGACTGCGCAGCCGGTCCAGCCACCAGGTCCACCTTCAGCCTCAAGTCTCTGCGTAGCTGGTTCCCTTGCTATGGTCTCGTCTATGCAGCAGCAGGCCTCTGTTCTGCAGCGCAGCGATTCTTCAGCCGCACCTCCAGTTTCCAACCCCTCTCCGGGAGACACCCCTGGGGCTTCACACCACCTGCACTCCGCGACGCAGCTCCTGCCCTGCGCCACGTCTCACCTTGCCGAGACACCCACCTCCGAGCACATTGGCTTTTTCCATGCGCTGGCCCTTAGTTATCAGCGGCAAAAAGCAGCCATCATGCCACTTTCAGGCGTCTCTCTCTGTGCCTTGATGTCACCCAGTGGGGCACCCCCACCGAGGTGTAGGCTTGTTCTCCTCAGCCCTCTCCACAGCAGTCAGTTTCCCTTTTCTGGTGCTGGTTCTAGCTGCAGCTGTCCCCTTGTGCGCCTCCTATGTGGTGGAGGTATCATGCGCCTCGCCTATTTCCACACAATGGGGTTTCCACTGGGTGCCAGGTCACCATTCCTGATCCGTCCCTCTGGCCGCTTTCTTTAAGCCCCCAGGCCCTCTCACCTGGATCCCTCCTGGCCAATGGGCGCAGTTCTTCTCCCTCAGCACCGCCACACTCACCGGTGTTGTGACCTCAATCTAGTGTGCTGCAGGGGGGCCTCGCGCCGTCTCCTAGCACCGCCGGAGTCCCTCCGAATCACCAGCGCGTCCGCCCAGCAGGCCTCCCGGCACAGTATACTCCACTCGCACCCACTGGGAGACGTTACCGGAGCCAGGCTCGTCGAGAGTTCAGGCGCCGAGCCGACTCCCAGTCCGATCGCGGCACGCACAATGACGTCGCTCCGCCTCCAGCGCCACGCGAGGACGGGGACCACAGGCCCTGAGGCACGCCACAGACAAACACCGATATCTCCGGGTTGGTAGAGCCAGGAGGAGTCGGGGTGCGATCCCTGCCTCGTGGGAATGCTCCGGTAATTAGATATCGGCTGCAAAGTAGTTAGGCATCTTAGGGCTGTCGGATTAATGCAGGATAGTGTGTCAGCAACACGGAGCTCAAGGCTCAAGCGGCCATTTTGGTCGCGAGCAAGCTCTGCCCGCCAACAAATACAGAAATATGCAACTGAATACCCAGTTAACCTTTGCAAAGGGCCCTCCACTGCATGCAAACACATGTTGCTATGGTTTTATTAACTTTAGAACTGTTTGAGCTACAAACAATGTTTTTTTATTATCTCGAGATTATGCAGCAGATAATATATTTTGCGGCAAATCCATTATGTGAAAAACTCTGCAGCCATAGAATCGTATAATTCCAGTGCCTCCTGTGAGCTGAGCTCCCTTTAGGTTCTGGCTGTGGTCAGATTGTGGAAGGATGATTATGTTGGCGCATTCATATTAAGAGCTATAGAACTGAAGCCAATGTGCCTGTCAGTGGTTTAAAATCTTGTGGCGTCAAGAGCATATAATTCCATAGTTACTTGCTTTCACAGCCAGCATATTACTCTTGGCTCCCCCCCCCCCATAACCTATTTCCCATTTTCTGGGTCTCCTGTGCCTCAAGGTCATATGAATAGAAATAGCGCTATGCAAATATCTAGCACTCTCTTGGTCTCTTTACTTTTTCTGTAACTCTGTCGCTGCACTTTATTTGTCTCTCTCAGTTCTTCCCACCCTCTTTCACCTCAGGGATGTATGGTGCTCTATCTCGGCGGTGCTTTCTTTTTCTCTTCCATTCTACTTTCTCTGTCTGTCTCTTTCTTTCTCCCCCCTCGCTTCTTCTTTACCTCCTGACTATCTGTCTCTTTCTCACTCCACGTGACTCTGCGAGAATCTCATTTCTCTACATCTCTCCCGTTTCCTCTCTTTCTGTGTGGCTGACTGTCACACTTGCTCTCTCACTGTCCCGTACCTGCCTTTCTGTGTCCCCTCACCGTCTCTTCTCTGACCTGCTCTCCCTTCTCCGTCGGTTGATCTTTTTGCTCCTCTAGGAATGTGGCCATTCTTGTTTATTATAACTTTTCAACATGCTGCACAGCAGCCACGCTGCTCTACTACATAGCTTAAAAACAAAGGCCAAGCCAAAACCTCTGGCTAATCATTTATAAGGTCCCAAAAGCGAGACCTATTGGCTATGCCAATGCTTGTTGAACACTTTGTGGAGATTAGTCAAGCGCCGCCAAAGTTATTGGCAAAACAAAAAACACTTTTCCTATGGAAATTTGGTCCTAGCTATAACTAGGTTATATAGATGGTAGGTACTATGGGGCAGATTTACAATTAACTAACGCAGCACGGCGCAGCAAGTCATTTTGCTGCGCCATGCTGCGTTAGTTTGGAAAGCACAGGGATGCGACATATTTACAAGAATATGTCGCATCCTTGTGCTTCCCCTGCGCGAGCGCACAAACTGCAGCCATGCGCCGGCGCAGGCACCCTTGCACCATGGTGCAAGGATGCCATGCTTGTGGGAGATTGTTTTGTGCAGGAAGGGGAACCTTCCTGCACAAAAACAATCACTACAGGCATTTTCCTCTTCCAATGCGTGCTGTAGAATGCAGCACGCATTGAAAGAGGAAAAACGAGGAGAAATGAAAACATTTCTCCTCGGTGCGCTCGCTACGCCACCTCTAGGGTGGCGTAGCTTTCAGACGCATCTCCAGAGTTACGATTTCTCGTAATTCTGGAGATGTGTCTTAGTTCCATGGGTGCTGCGTGGGTACACCCACAGCAACACCCATGGAACGCCCCTTCACCGCAAAGTGCTGCGTGTGAATGGGCCGTATTTACAAGGAGAGGAAAGGTCACGCAGGGTGGCTTTTCCTCTCCTTGTAAATATGGAGCAGCCCCCTGCGCCACCAGTACGTCACAAAAAGTGACGTACTGGTGGTGCAGGGGGCTTGTAAATCTGCCCCTATATATTATCTACTGGCGGTCGCCAGTAGATAGTTATAGTTACAACCTATTATCCATAGGAAATCCGCGACATTCTATTTGAAATAACTCTCTTGCCGGTTGACGTATCTTCGCAAAATTTTCAAACTTTGTGGGGCGCTCCGGTCCGCTCTACCCTGAAAGTCTCGGGGATTCGTCAAGCGGGGGCCGAGAAAAAGGGGGTCCCAAAACGCGTTTTCCCCATGCAATTTTCCATAGGAAACTTTAGACACGGCTACAGCTCGAACTGCTGAACGGAATTACACCAAATTTGGCAAAGAGGTAGTTCTTGGTTCAGAAAGAACCCTTTTTGTTAAATGGTGTAAATCCATTCAGTAGTTGCTGAGAAAATCAAAAGTAAAAGTACATATATATCTATGGCCGCGTCGGATTCGCGCACCCTCCCGATCACGAGCTGCATGCTAATTGGCTGTCAACACTCCAAATCAGGAAGTGTTGGCAGTTATTTTGTCCCTCGGTAGAACCGAGGGACAGAAACAAGTGCGCAAAACGCACAAAGGGGGCAGGGTAGAAACACCCTGACCCCTAGGTCTGCTCAGGGGTCCCACAAATCAGGGAGCGCGGATCCTGCCGAAAAAAATCAAAGCGCGGTCTCCCGCGCTCGATAGTTAATTGGCCCCGGGTGGCCCAAGTCCCGGGGGCATGGTGGGGGGTTTTAATTTATGTAGGGGGCCTCTAAGGCCCCCAAGCCCCGTGGACCACCACCCCCGGGGCTTTATTTAAAAATGATGGCGGGAGGGCTCTGAGCCCTCCCGCAGCCCCGGGGACCGCCACCTCCCGGGGCTTCTTTTTTTTTTTTTTTAAACCTGTGTGGGGGCTCCAGCCCCCACATGCCCCGGGACCGCCACCTCCCGGGGCACTAAACATTTAAATATGGGGGTCCGTTATGGACTCCCAAGCCCCGGGACCACCACCTCCCCGGGCTGTGAACTGAATGGGAGGGGGCCGCGCGGCCCCCTCCTGGAGCCCTTGATGGCCCTGGGGACCACCACCCCCAGGGTCGGCTCCTGCAGTGTCCCGGGTGCCTACCCCGGGACACTGCTGTTTGCTATGACAGGACGGGAGCCTCGCGGCTCCCGTCCTGTCATAGCAAGTCTTGGTTTGCATTTTGAAAGAGAGAGCAGGAAACCTGCCTCTCTTTCAAAATGCAAACCAATTGCTTTTCCACATGGGGAGCAGCATGTTAGCTGCTCCCCATGTGGAAAGCAATGCCGGCTTCCGCAGGAGGCGGGGAGCCGGCTGGGACTGCGGGGGAATTGGGGACCCCCACAGTCTCCAACGTGAGGCCAGGCCCCGGGGGATGGGGTCCCCGGGGCCATAGTGGCTCGGGAGGGGGCCACGCAGCCCCCTCCCAAAGTTCAAGTTTTTTTTTTTTAAATAAGGGAAAGGCCGGCCCCGGGGGATGGGGTCCCGGGGCCTTAAATGGCCTGAGGAGGGGGCCACGCAGCCCCTCCAAATAAAAAAATAAAAATCGAGGCCATGCCCCGGGGATGGGGTCCCCGGGGCCAATACAGGCCCAGGGAAGGGGGCCACGCAGTCTCCTTCCCGTTTTTTTTTATTTAAATTTAAAAAAAAATGCTCAGGCCCCGGGGATGGGGTCCCCGGGGCCAGTGTGGGCAGGGAAGGGGGCCACGCAGCCCCCTCCCATAAAAAAAAAAAAAAAAACGACCGGCATCGTGCCGGAGGCCCCGCCCCCTCCCTGCAGTACTCTGCAAACGCGCCCTGGCGCGTTTGCAGAGGGGAATGAATTCCCTTGAATACTGGGGGTCCCTGGGGGCCAACTAGCCCACCAGGAACCTCCAGTATGCGCCAGGGGCTGCCTTGCAGAGACTGTACATAGGCCACGCCCCTTTTACACCTCTCTGCAACACAGCTCTGTGGCGCTTTTTGGAGGTATATGGTGGGCTAGTTGGACTCCAGGGACCCTCAGGATTCAAGGGGACTTAATCCCCCAACTTAAAACGCGCCACAGGGCGCGTTTGCACAGTGGTGGAGGGAGGGGGCGGGGCTTCATGGGACATGTGTGGAAACAGGCCCTGTGGCGCGTTTTAAGATGGGGGATTAAATCCCCTTCAATCCTGAGGGTCCCTGGGGTCCAACTAGCCCAACAGGTACATCCAGAAAGCGCCACAGAGCTGCGTTGCAGAGAGGTGTAAAAAGGGGTGTGGCCTCTCTACAGTCTCTGCAACACAGCCCCCTGGCGCATACTGGAGGTTCATGGTGGGCTAGTTGGCCCCTAGGGAACCTCATGATTCAAGGGGACTTAATCCCCAACTTAAAACGCGCCACTGGGCGCGTTTGCACAGATGTCACCTCAGGCCCCGCCCCTCCCTTCACCATTGTGCAAATATTCCTCTAAAATCTGCCTTACTACGAATTCCGATTTACTCACCTGTTATCAGGAGAGACCTCAGTGCTGCATCTTTCAGCCCAGTACTGGTCCTGAAAAGTAATTTTAACCATACTTACCGGTAACTTGAATTTCCTTCATAGGCTAACATTGACTGGTTTCACTTGGAAATTCTTCTAAGTGTGGAGTTTTGGAACTTTAAAATATTCCTCTAAAATCAGCCGAAATACGAATTCCGATTTACTCACCTGTTATCAGGAGAGACCTCAGTGCTGTATCTTTCAGCCCAGTACTGATCCTCAAAAGTAATTTTAACCGTACTTACCAGTAACTTGAATTTCCTTCCATAGGATATCATTGCCTGCTTTTTGCTGAAAAAGTTTGTGTTGATTTTTGAAACATACAAATATTCCTCTAAAATCAGCCGAAATCCGAATTCTGATTTACTCACCTGTTATCAAGAGAGACCTCAGTGCTGCATCTTTCAGCCCAGTACTGGTCCTGAAAAGTAATTTTAACCGTACTTACCGGTAACTTGAATTTCCTTCATAGGCTAACATTGACTGGTTTCACTTGGAAATTCTTCTAAGTGTGGAGTTTTGGAACTTTAAAATATTCCTCTAAAATCAGCCGAAATACGAATTCCGATTTACTCACCTGTTATCAGGAGAGACCTCAGTGCTGTATCTTTCAGCCCAGTACTGGTCCTGAAAAGTAATTTTAACCGTACTTACCAGTAACTTGAATTTCCTTCCATAGGCTAACATTGACTGGTTTCACTTGGAAATTCTTCTAAGTGTGGAGTTTTGGAACTTTAAAATATTCCTCTAAAATCAGCCGAAATACGAATTCCGATTTACTCACCTGTTATCAGGAGAGACCTCAGTGCTGCATCTTTCAGCCCAGTACTGATCCTCAAAAGTAATTTTAACCGTACTTACCGGTAACTTGAATTTCCTTCATAGGCTAACATTGACTGGTTTCACTTGGAAATTCTTCTAAGTGTGGAGTTTTGGAACTTTAAAATATTCCTCTAAAATCAGCCGAAATACGAATTCCGATTTACTCACCTGTTATAAGGAGAGACCTCAGTGCTGTATCTTTCAGCCCAGTACTGGTCCTCAAAAGTAATTTTAACCGTACTTACCAGTAACTTGAATTTCCTTCCGTAGGATATCATTGCCTGCTTTTTGCTGAAAAAGTTTCTAAGTGTTGATTTTTGAAACATACAAATATTCCTCTAAAATCAGCCGAAATCCGAATTCTGATTTACTCACCTGTTATCAGGAGAGACCTCAGTGCTGCATCTTTCAGCCCAGTACTGGTCCTGAAAAGTAATTTTAACCGTACTTACCAGTAACTTGAATTTCCTTCATAGGCTAACATTGACTGGTTTCACTTGGAAATTCTTCTGTGTGTGGAGTTTTGGAACTTTAAAATATTCCTCTAAAATCAGCCGAAATACGAATTCCGATTTACTCACCTGTTATAAGGAGAGACCTCAGTGCTGTATCTTTCAGCCCAGTACTGGTCCTGAAAAGTAATTTTAACCGTACTTACCAGTAACTTGAATTTCCTTCATAGGCTAACATTGACTGGTTTCACTTGGAAATTCTTCTAAGTGTGGAGTTTTGGAACTTTAAAATATTCCTCTAAAATCAGCCAAAATACGAATTCCGATCTACTCACCTGTTATAAGGAGAGACCTCAGTGCTGTATCTTTCAGCCCAGTACTGATCCTCAAAAGTAATTTTAACCGTACTTACCAGTAACTTGAATTTCCTTCCGTAGGATATCATTGCCTGCTTTTTGCTGAAAAAGTTTCTAAGTGTTGATTTTTGAAACATACAAATATTCCTCTAAAATCAGCCGAAATCCGAATTCTGATTTACTCACCTGTTATCAGGAGAGACCTCAGTGCTGCATCTTTCAGCCCAGTACTGGTCCTGAAAAGTAATTTTAACCGTACTTACCGGTAACTTGAATTTCCTTCATAGGCTAACATTGACTGGTTTCACTTGGAAATTCTTCTAAGTGTGGAGTTTTGGAACTTTATAATATTCCTCTAAAATCAACCAAAGTACGAATTCCAATTTACTCACCTGTTATCAGGAGAGAACCCAGTGCTGCATCTTTTAGCCCAGCACTGACCCTGAAAAGTAATTTTAACCGTACTTACCAGTAACTTATATTTTCTTCCATAGGACTCCATTGTCTGGTTTTCAGCAGAAAAGTTTCAAAGTGTCGATTTTCACAAACTACAAATATTCCTTAAAAATCGCCTGTATGACTTAAACGCATTCTTTCAACTGTTTACAGGAGATGCACCAGTGCTGGATCCAGGATCCAACACTGAGTAAGAAAAAGTAACGATAACAGTTTTTACCTGCTAAGTGAATTTCCTTCCATAGGAAAACATTGGTGATTCTATGAGAAAAAGTTTCTAAGTGTCAACTTTTAAAATACAATAATATTCCTTAAAAATCACGACTGTAACCAAAACGCTTTTACTCAACTGTTTACAGGAGATGTACCAGGACTGAATCTAGGATCCAGTCCTGTGGTTAGAAAAGTAATCCATAAAGTATCTAATTGCATTTAACTAGAAATTCACATTGAGCTGAATGTTGCATTGTGTTTGAAAATGTGTTGCCCATTGCAACAACTGTAACTACTGTACTTAAAAGTCTATTGCCTATGTGCAAAGTATTTAAACTAAAGTAATTCATTCTGAGAAAGTATTTTTTGTAATGTAATGTATAATGTAATTACAATGTAATTTAAAAAATAAAATATGTAAAAAAAATTGTTTCTAAAAATGTAGTAAATCAGTATGAAAAAAATTAATATAACAATTAATACATTTAAAAATTGTCATTTACAAAACCTTGAAATTCACTGAAAAAACCGTAGGTTTCAGACATGTTATAGTTAGGAATTAGCATTTAAAAACCTTTGAAATTCACTGAAAAAACCATAGGTTTCAGATATGTTATAGTTAGAAATTAGCATTTAAAAACCTTTGAAATTCACTGAAAAACCATAGGTTTTAGGGACAGTTATAGTTAGTTGGACATTTTACTCGTACAAAACCCGTGAAATTCCCCGTTATAGTTAGTTCAGCTAACTATAACTCGCGCCCCGCAATGCACTGCTGATGACGTCACATATTACATCACTCATGACATGGTCAGTGACATCACTGATGACATCACTGATGACATCTCAAATGACATCACTGATGACATCATCCACGTGATAATCTGATGCAGCTCTTCACACCCTAATATAACCTTTGATACACCCAATCTAAATTACAGACTGCCATTCGCAAAACCATAGACACTCCAACACCAATAACTACATACCCACTCACTGATTCTTAGGTCTACACACACACATCCACTCACTCACCCGTACAGTCACTCATACTTATGGTCACTCAGTACAGGACTATCATATGCACTCTTACTCCTATATAGACACTCAAACACTGCCACTCATCCATAGAGGTACTCACACACCTAGTCAGTCATGCAAATAATTAAACACACTGCCATTTACTCACCTATACAGTTATACACACACCAGCTCACTTAATCATACAAATACTAGCACATTGTTACGCTCTTATATAATCACTGATACAAGCACACACTCATCCATACAGCCACTATCACAATCACTCACTCTCGCTTATAGCTATTTATATACTCCAACACACATATATACTGCCTTTCACAGATGTAGTTACTCACACATGTACCACTGGGACATACATTCACTCACTAACACACTCTTACACACACTTACCCACCCATACAGTCTAACACAGATGCACTCTTGAAACCATCCACCCAGTGAATCACCCACTCACACATCTATGCACAGTCGCACACACCCCATCCACACAAACACTCAGGCACCCATACAGATACTCAGACAACAAATCAATAACTCTTATAGACACTCATGTAGCTATTCACAAACCCATGCAGCCACTTACACAGCAACAGACAGACGGATACAGACATTCACCCAGTTTAGTCACTAACCCATGCATTCAGTAAGATACGTTAAATCACTCACTTATAGAGTCAGTCACGCACCTACTAAATCATCCATACAGACACTTACACACCCACTCATTCTTCAATACGTCTTTTCCTATATATATTAAAAATATTTAAACTTTACAGAAACACACAGTCACTGGATGATGTCATCAGTGATGTCATTTGAGATGTCATCAGTGATGTCATCAGTGATGTCACTGACCATGTCATGAGTGATGTAATATGTGACGTCATCAGCAGTGCATTGCGGGGCGCGAGTTATAGTTAGCTGAACTAACTATAACGGGGGAATTTCACGGGTTTTGTACGAGTAAAATGTCCAACTAACTATAACTGTCCCTAAAACCTATGGTTTTTCAGTGAATATATATATATATATATATCGAATGCTCTTTAATGAAAAGACTAGACCTCAAGGGGGAGAGAAAACCCAATATTTATTGGATCTGTTGCACACTCAAACGCGTTTCGGCAGTGCACCTTTATCAATGTCAGCAGCCGCCGTTGCCTGATCTTCTTTGCCGCACTTGAATAATTTGTAACCAGGCTACCAAAGAAATGTGTTACAGGGAGCAAAGCACAGAGTAGATCAAAAACGCAGAGTAGACCTACTAAAGGAGGAACCACAAAACAAAGAGAAATCCACACAGAACAACTTTAGAATGGTTACAAATTATTCAAGTGCGGCCAGTAGTGTAAGGGGTATTTTACAAAAAAATTGGCGGATTCTGAAATCAGACTCCATCATTGGCAAGGATCTTCCAAACCATTCTTTGATAACATTCAGAAAATCTAGATCGATCAGAGATACATTGGTGAAAAGCCATTTACCCCGAGACAAATTAGAAACATCATTTACACAACTAAAAGGTTTTCATCCATGTCACAAGTGCAAAGCCTGCGCGAATAGCAGTAAGGTGCTTGGTCTTCGAGAACCAAAGAAGATCAGGTAAATCATGAATTGTAACAAAACACATGCAGTGTACTGTCTGGTATGCCGATGTCAACTGAGATTTGTGGGAAGCACCATCCATCCCACTAAGATACGTATCCTAGAGCATTTGAGAACATTCACTAATAAGGACAGCACATATCTAGTAGCGAGGCATTTCGAATCTCGCCACAATAGCAACAGAAATGTACTCAAGTTCTTTTGCCTGGGCCACATACCTTGAGATGTAAGAGGAGGGAACAGGGAACTGAAACTTCGCCGAACATAATAGACATGCAGACCAAGACACCCACAGGATTAAATAGCAGCGAAGAATTGGGGGTACACCTGTAGGAATATATTAGCATGGCATAGGTGAAGATATAAGTACATGATTAGGAAGCCGTATCAGAGAGTCTGTGAAACCATTGTAGGGGGTGTACGAACAACAATCGCTACTTCATAAGCCAACAGGTACATAGCCTATACAGGGCGTAAATGTTCTATTTTAAAATTGAAGGAGGCCGAAATAGAGAGGAAAATATTGTATAAGCTAGGTTGATTGCATACGCAAGTTTGATTATATGTCAGAATAATATATTGAACTGCAATATGGAGAAGATTGTATTCAATATGCTTTATGAAAAAGATCTTAATTTTTAAACAACTTTGGCTTGTTGAGCATAATGGAAAATACAATCAGAACCGACAAAATAATGTGATTAATGGCCATAGCATAATGAATTTGTAGCATCTAGCCCGTGTGGGGCTATAGAATTATGTAGCATTGTTGTAATATAATTCATTTGCATGTTTTAAAATGTAAAAAGAGAAGTTCCAAGATGGCGCTTATGAATGGACTCTTACATGAAATACGGAAGTCTGCGTTTTATGTTGATGATGGTGATGTAACTGAATTTAACATAAAAGAAGGTTGCAGAGCGGCGACTGCTGACATTGATAATGGCGCACTGCTGAAACGCATCTGAGTGTACAACAGATCCAATAAATATTGGGTTTTTCTCTCCCCGGTGAGTGCTGGTCTTTTCGTTAAAGAGCATTGGATTGATCAAACGCGAGCTCCCTCGTGTGACGCAGCACCCGCCCGAGAGTGCAGAGGCATTGGTGCAAACAGAGCCACGAATATATATATATTTATATATATATTCACTGAAAAAACCATAGGTATCAGACATGTTATAGTTAGGAATTAGCATTTAAAAAACCTTAGAAATTCACTGAAAAAACCATAGGTTTCAGGGCTGTTATAGTTAGCTGGACCTTTCACTCGTACAAAACCATTGAAATTCCTCCGTTATAGTTAGTTCAGCTAACTATAACTCGTGCCCCCGCAATGCACTGCAGACCTAGGAATCACTGAGTGGGTATGTAGTAACTGGTATTAGTGTGTCAATGGTATCGAAAATGGTAGTCTGTATTTTACAGTAAGTGTATCAAAGGTTATATTAGTGTGTGAGGAGGTGCATCAGATTGTCACATGGATGATGTCATCAGTGATGTCATTTGAGATGCCATCAGTGATGTCATCAGTGATGTCACTGACCATGTTATGAGTGATGTAATATGTGACGTCATCAGCAGTGCATTGCAGGGGCGCGTGTTATAGTTCGCCGAACTAACTATAACGGGGGAATTTCAATGGTTTTGTACGAGTGAAATGTCCAGCTAACTATAACAGCCCTGAAACCTATGGTTTTTTTCAGTGAATTTCTAAGGTTTTTTTAAATGCTAATTCCTAACTATAACATGTCTGAAACCTATGGTTTTTTCAGTGAATTTCGAAGGTTTTTTAAATGATAATTTTTAAATGTAATAATAGTTATATGTATTTTTGATACTGATTTTCTACAGATCTTTAACTATTTATTTTTACATATTTTATTTTTTAAATTACATTATATATTTTTAATATAAATGGAAAAAAATGTTTTTAAAAATATTGCAACTGAAATATTCTTTTTTTTGTTTTATATATTTTTTTAAATAAATGTATATTATTTTCTTTATTTATTTATTTATTTTCTATTTTATTTTTGAGTCACGCACCCAACGCGTTCACACCAGGGGGCCGCGCTGAGCGCCGCGCTAGAGTTGCGACTCCAAATTTTTCCGTAAAAAAAAATGTAGCTCCTACCACTAATTTATATTCTCCCCGGGGACCCCATCCCCCGGGGCCTATACATAATGATGGAGACCATGGGGGGAGCCCCAATGCCCCCACGGTCCCACCGGCTCCCCGCGTCCTTCGGGAGCCGGCATTGCTTTTCCACATGGGGAGCTGCTAACATGCAGCTCCCCGTTTGAAAAGCAATCTGGTTTGCATTTTGAAAGAGAGAGCAGGTTTCCCTGCTCTCTCTTTCAAAATTCAAACCAAGTTTAGCGATGGCAGGGCGGGAGCCACGAGGCTCCCGCCCTGCCATAGCAAACAGCAGTGTCCCGGGGGTGGGCACCCCGAGACACTGCAGGAGCCGGCCCTGGGGGTGGCGGTCCCCAGGGCCATCATTGGCTCCAGGAGAGGGCCGTGCGGCCCCTCCCACTTAATGTAAAGCCCCGGGGGTGGTGGTCCCCGGGGCTAGGGGTCCATAACGTGCGTATCGCAGCGTTTTGAAAAAAATAAATGCTTTTTTAGCCCTAGAAGTCCTTCTAGGACCCCTAAGCAGACCTACGGGGTCAGGGTGTTTCAGCCCTGCCCCCTCTTCTTCTTTACGCCTTCATTTTACTGCCATCTTGTGCCTCGCTTCTACCGAGGGACAAGATGGCTACCAACAGTTCCTGGTTTAGAGTGTTCACAACCAATTACAATGCAGCTCGTGATCGGCAGGGTGTGCGGACCCTAATCTGTAGGGTGCGCGGATCCTCCGCGGCCATAGAAATATATGTGTTTTTACTTTTGATTTTCTCAGCAACTACTGAACGGATTTACACCATTTAACAAAAAGGGTTCTTTCTGAACCAAGAACTACCTCTTTGCCAAATTTGGTGTAATTCCGTTCAGCAGTTCGGGCTGTAGCCGTGTCTAAAGTTTCCGATGGAAAATTGCATGGGGAAAACACATTTTGGGACCCCCCTTTTTTCTCGGCCCCCGCTTGCCGAATCACCCCGAAACTTTCAGGATAGGAGCGGACTGGAGCGCCCCACGAGTTTTGAAAATTTTGCAAAGATTCGTCAACCGGCGCCAAAGTTATTGGAAATAGAATGTTGTGAATTTCCTATGGAAAATAGGTCCTAACTATAACTGTCTACTGGCGACCGCCAGTAGATAATATATATATATATATATATATATATATATATATATATATATATATATATATATATATATATATCACAGCAGATAACCTCTGAGCCCAAAGGTTTGTTGAAAACGCACTCTCGCGGAATCTTGTAGTTTGAGTTGCTTTATTTCATGTTAGCAGTTATAGCCATGCCCAACGCATTTCGGTTCGCGCCTCGAACCTTGATCACAATTCGAGGCGCGAACCGAAACGCGTTGGGCATGGCTATAACTGCTAACATGAAATAAAGCAACTCAAACTACAAGATTCTGAGAGAGTGCGTTTTTCAACAAACCTTTGGGCTCAGAGGTTATCTGCTGTGAAATTTACCGGCCGCCCTGCCGGAGAAAACTCGCACCGCATCAAAAGAGGACCACCGGTGTTCTAATCAAGGGCGTTGGAGAGTAATATATATATATATCTATATATCTATATATATATATTTATATATATATATATATCTATATTATCTACTGGCGGTCGCCAGTAGATAGTTATAGTTAGGACCTATTTTCCATAGGAAATTCACAACATTCTATTTCCAATAACTTTGGCGCTGGTCGACAAATCTTCGCGAAATTTTCAAAACTTATGGCCCGCTCCGGTCCGCTCCTATCCTGAAAGTCTCGGGGTGATTCGTCAAGTGGGGCCGAGAAAAAGGGGGTCCCAAAACGTGTTTTCCCCATGCAATTTTCCATAGGAACCTTTAGTCGCAGCTACAGCCCGAACTGCTGAACGGAATTACACCAAATTTGGCAAAAAGGTAGCCCTTGGTTCAGAGTCGTGCCTTTTGGTTAAATGGTGTAAATCCGTTCAGTAGTTCCTGAGAAAATCAAAAGTAAAATCACATATATATCTGGGCGGAGCCTAACCACACATGTCATTGTGAGATCTGATTGGCTGTCAGCACTTCATCCTGGAATTGCTGGCAGCCATCTTGGGACCAATATACATGATAGTACCCCATTGAAATGCATTGTAGTGAATCAAAGATTTTGAGGGTTACCAAAAGGAGAACTATAAAGGGTGATAACAGACTTTAGTTACATTAGAATTCATTTGTTGATGGTACCATACTAATTTCAGGATTTGTGGTGTGTTCTCAGGTGATTTTACCCTGTGAAAAACCTTCTGCTGGGATATCATGAATCATGTTTGAGAGAAAACTATTTTCACATGCTTGTCCCATAGAGTTTTGGAAGGTGCTCCAGAAGCTAAAAGGAGAGCATATTTTCTGTAAATTCACATTATCTTTCTCAGTCATGTGAGAATGAAGTCTGACATTCTCAGTAAAACATGTACATCCAACAAGGGCAGAGACTGTCAGTTGATTCCTTTGTGTTCTACTGCAGCTTCCCAGAGTGCTCTAAATAACAACTAGAGTGCTAACAGCCTTACTTATGACAAAATTATGGCACACCTGAAGCCATCTTGATTGGAATAAACTGGTAACTCTTAAAACATTTAATTTAAAAAGGAACAAAATGAGGGGGTTCATTTTGTCATAGAAATTATGGTTAGTGCTGTAGAAAGAAAAATTAGGACATGTTTTAAGTGAGATCTCAACTATCTTCCTGTTATATTTCAACAGGAGCAGCCTGCCAGTTGATTCCTTTGTGTTCTACTGCAGCTTCCCAGAGTGTTCCAAAGAACAACTAGAGCGCTAACAGCCTTACTTATGACAAAAGTATGGCACACCTGAAGCCATCTTGATTGGAATAAACTGGTAACACTTAAAACATTTAATTTAAAAAGGAACAAAATGAGGGGGTTCATTTTGCCATAGAAATGAACAACATTCCCAGCACGACTCCCTACACTACACAAGCACCACTGCACTACCCTAAACCCTAAAACACTACCCCCAGCACGACCCCCTTCACTACCTAAACACAACTGCACTACCCTAAACCCTAAAACACTACCTCCAGCACAACCCCCTACACTACACAAACACCACTGCACTAACATAAACCCTAACACACTACCCCCAGCACGACCCCCTACACTACCCAAACACCACTGCACTACCCTAAACCATAAAACACGACCCCCAGCACGACCCCTACACTACCCAAACACCACTCCCATACCCTAAACCCTAAAACACTACCCCCAGCATGAACCCCTACACTACCCAAACACCACTGCACTACCCAAAACCCTAAAACACTACCCCCAGCACTACACCCTACACTACACAAACACCACTGCACTACCCTAAACCCTAAAACACTACCCCAGCACTACCCCCTACACTACCCAAACACCACTGCACTAACATAAACCCTAAAACACCACCCCCAGCACAACCCCTACACTACACAAACACCACTGCACTACCCTAAACCCTAAAACACTACCCCCAGCATGACTCCCTACACTACCCAAACACCACTACACTACCCTAAACCCTAAATCTACCCCCAGCACGACCCCCTACACTACCCAAACACCACTGCACTACCCTAAACCATAAAACACTACCCCAGCATGACCCCTACACTACACAAACACCACTGCACTACCCTAAACCCTAAAACATTACCACCAGCATGACCCCCTACACTACTCAAATACCACTGCACTACCCTAAACCCTAAAACACTACCCCAGCATGACCCCCTACACCACCCAAACACCACTGCACTACCCTAAACCCAAAAACACTACCCCCAGCATGACCCCCGTACACTACCCAAACACCACTGCATGACCCTAAACCCTAAAACACGACCCCTACACTACACAAACACCACTGCACTACCCTAAACCCTAAAACACTAGAACC
This sequence comes from Calotriton arnoldi, assembly GCA_963921515.1. Taxonomy (NCBI): domain Eukaryota; kingdom Metazoa; phylum Chordata; class Amphibia; order Caudata; family Salamandridae; genus Calotriton; species Calotriton arnoldi. Next base: position 4,034,392 of record CAWUFW010000562.1, on the reverse strand, counting down.
CAGCACGACCCCCTACAGTACACCAACACCACTGCACTACCCTAAACCCTAAAACACTACCCCTACACTACACAAACCCCACTGCACTACCCTAAACCCTAAAACACTACCCCCAGCACGACCCCCTACACTACACAAACACCACTGCACTACCATAAACCCAAAACATAACCCCAGCACTACCCCCTATACTACCCAAACACCACTGCACTACCCTAAACCCTAAAACACTACCCGCAGCATGACCCCCTACACTACACAAACACCACTGCACTACCCTAAACCCTAAAACACTACCCCAGCACGACCCCTACACTACCCAAACACCACTGCACTACCCTAAACCCTAAAACACTACCCCCAGCATGACTCCCTACACTACACAAACACCACTGGACTGACCCTAAACCCTAAAACACTACCCCCAGCATGACTCCTTACACTACCCAAACACCACTGCACTACACTAAACCCTAAATCTACCCCCAGCATGACCTCCCACACTACACAAACACCACTGCACTACCCTAGCTCCTAAAACACTACCCCCAGCACGACCCCTACACTACCCAAACACCACTGCACTACCCTAAACCCTAAAACACTAACCCCAGCATGACCCCCTACACTACCCAAACACCACTGCACTACCCTATACCCTAAAACACGACTCCCTACACTACACAAACACGACTGCACTACCCTAAACCCTAAAACACTACCCACAGCATGACCCCTACACTACACAAACACCACTGCACTACCCTAAACCCTAAAACACTACCCCCTACAGTACACAAACACCACTGCACTACCCTAAACCCTAAAACACTACCCCCAGCATGACCCCTACACTACACAAACACCACTGCACTACCCTAAACCCCCTACACTATACAAACACCACTGCACTACTCTAAACCCTAAAACACTACCCCCAGCACGGCCCCCTCACAACACAAACACCACTGCACTACCCTAAACCCTAAATCTACCCCCAGCATGACCCCCTACACTATCCAAACACCATTGCCATACCCTAAACCCTAAAACACTACCCCCAGCATGAACCCCTACACTACCCAAACACCACTGCACTACCCTAAACCCTAAACCCTAAAACACTACCCCCAGCACTAACCCCTACACTACACAAACACCACTGCACTAACATAAACCCTAAAACACTACCCCAGCACAACCCCCTACACTACACAAACACCACTGCACTACCCTAAACCCTAAAACACTACCCCCAGCACGACTCCCTACACTACCCAAACACCACTGCACTACCCTAAACCCTAAATCTACCCCCAGCACGAGCCCCTACACTACCCAAACACCACTGCACTACCCTAAACCATAAAACACTACCCTCAGCATGACACCCTACACTACACAAACACCACTGCACTACCCTAAACCCTAAAACACTACCACCAGCATGACCCCCTACACTACTCAAACACCACTGCACTACCCTAAACCCTAAAACACTACCCCAGCATGACCCCTACACTACCCATACACCACTGCACTACCCTAAACCCTAAAACACTACCCCCAGCATGACCCCCTACACTACTGCACTACCCTAAACCCTAAAACACTACCTCCAGCATGACCCCTACTCTACCCAAACACCACTGCACTACCCTAAACCCTAAAACACTACCCCCAGCACGACCCCCTACACCACCCAAACACCACTGCACTACCCTAAACCCTAGAAAAGAAACCCCACCCCATGCCCAATCCCCTTACCTCTCACTCCTCGTGGTTCCTCTCTCCTCGTGGTTCCTGCTTCACGTCGTCTCTGAGGGGCGGTGCACGCTGCTGTGAGGAAACGGAACAGCCTCTGTTTCCTTACAACGACGTGGATCATCTACATGTTTTTAGAATGCATGGTCATTTACCATACATACCTTTACAACAAAATTCATTGTAAAGGCATGCGTGGTAAATGACCATGCGTTCTAAAAAATGCGTAGTAATGACTTCGCGATGTACAACGCATGCGTGGTAATGCATGCGTTGTAATGGTATCACGAAGTAAAAAGTCGTTGTAACGGCTGCTTACTGATCGAAGCTGGCCCCTGTTCTTCAGTGAGACGTTTATTTGATTAATTAGGAGGAAGGAATGTGGTTTTTACCGAAAAGTGCATTCCCGGCTGTTGTATTGTGAAAGTGTCCGCGTGGCCTGGTTTCACTTCCGGTGAGAGAGTGAAAGAGTCTGTTTGGATCTAAAGGAGTTCTGTTGTTGGACGGGGCCGGCGCGAAACGTCATCAGAAAACATAGCTAATGGAAAGCGTCCTCACTGAAGTGTGGAGCAGTGCCATGAGAGGTCAACAAGTGTGCGTCCCACCGCAGTATGACCATACCGCGTGACCCATGTGCCGCCTCCAGGGTACGGGAGGCAGAAGCGGCATCGAAGGTCCTCTTGAAGACCGTTGTAGCACTAATTCTACATTTTGGTACTAGGGCATTTTAACTTCGTTGTTCCTGCCAGATACAAAGAGAAGATCCTGTGTTATTCAGTGCCCTCGTTACCTTTTTTGTGGGTTATGGTGCTTGTCACTTCGCTGCCCCGCCGGTGCACACGACTGGGCACCCCACCTCGTGTGCCATCTGCAGGGCCTCTGCCCTCTGATCACTGATTTTGGTTTCTGGAGTGGCAACATAAACAGTTGCTCCCAAAGGACTAGCCTGAACACTTAGGTGAATATCCCCTGCACCAGCATTCCACGGAAATTCTTTCCTAGCTCTCCCACATCAACGAGGACATCATAATAGCACGGCTCTGCTCGCGACACCGCATGATGTCATCGGAGCCATAAGAGGACCTCGTCGGCGTGCTGCCGTCAGATCCACCCATTTTTTCCGTGCCACCGAGGCAAACATGCGGACCGAGACATTTTCACATGTATACATAGTATAATAAATATATATATATTCACTGAAAAAACCATAGGTTTCAGGCACGTTATAGTTAGAAATTAGCATTTAAAAACCTTAGAAATTCACTGAAAACCATAGGTTTCAGGCATGTTATAGTTAGAAATTAGCATTTAAAAACCTTAGAAATTCACTGAAAAAACCATAGGTTTCAGGGGCGTTATAGTTAGTTGGACATTTCACTCGTACAAAACCATAGAAATTCCCCCGTTATAGTTAGTTCAGCTAACTATAACTCGCGCGCCCGCAATGCACTGCTGATGACGTCACATATTACATCACTCATGACATGGTCAGTGACATCACTCATGACATCACTGATGACATCTCAAATGACATCACTGATGACATCACTGATGACATCATCCTTGTGATAGAGTGGCAGACCTCCTCTCACCCTAATATAACCTTTGATACACACACTCAAAAATACAAACTGACATTTTCAAAACAATGGACATACCAATACCAGTTACAACACACCTATTCAGTAATTCCAAGATCTACACACACATCCACTCATTCACCAACAGTCCCTATACAGTCACTCGTACATGTACTCACTCATCATATGTACTCATACACCTATACATCCTGTTACACACCGCCACTCATCCTTAGAGTTACTCACACACATAGTCACACATGCAAACAAAGTATCAAACATCCATTTACTTGCATATACAGTTATACACACACTATCACACTTACTTCTACAGAAACTTACACATACTTACTCTCTTAAACAATCACTTATAGAAACACCTACTTATTTGTACAGGAACTCTTCCAATCTCTAACTCTCACATATACTCACTTATATACACCAATACTCACATATACTAGTTTAAAACATATGTAGTTACTCATAAAGACACTATTGAGACAGTCATTCACTCACTAACACACCCATACACACACTCATCCACCTATACAGTCCTGCACACATGCTGTCTTCAACACATACAAACAGTGAGTCACTCATTCATGCATCTATGCACTAAGTAATACCCCCACCGAACCATACAGACACTCAGACACTCATACTGATACTCAAAACCAACTAATAACCCATATAGACACTCATGTAGCTACTCACCAATCCATGCAGCCACTTATACACAAAGTGAGAGACTGATACAGATATTTTCATATTTAAACATTACTCACTAACCCATGTATCCACTAAGATACACTTAATCAGTCAGTTATACAATCAATTTTACAAAAAAAATCATCCATTTAGACACTTATATACCCATTTATTCTTCCATCGACCTTGAGATATACATATATAAAACATATTTAATTTTCAGAAAAACACACATTCACTGGATGATGTCATCAGTGATGTCATCAGTGATGTCATTTGAGATGTCATCAGTGATGTCATGAGGGATGTCACTGACCATGTCATGAGTGATGTAATATGTGACGTCATCAGCAGTGCATTGCGGGTGCAGTGAAGTTATAGTTAGCTGAACTAACTATAACGGGGGAATTTCTATGGTTTTGTACGAGTGAAATGTCCAACTAACTATAACGCCCCTGAAACCTATGGTTTTTTCAGTGAATTTATATATATATATATGCATATATATGTATATATATATATTGTTACCCATCTTCGTCCCACTCTCGAGGACGCACTCACTGCAATTTCATTCTGCTGAATATTCATTTTAGGGGAAACTGGCATTTATTTTCCCGAACAGTGTTGTCCTGCCTGACGCGTTTCGGAGCCCCCAGCTCCTTAATCATAGGCACCTGAAAAATGCGCAGATGCACTACAAAGGCAGTTTTATTTGCATGCTTTCAAGTTTAATTACCCTCTAATGGGTTTCACAAGCGATTATTTTTCGCCAAGCATGATGGAATTTGTAGTGTTTATACAATTCTTACCCTCCAGTGGGTTCTGTGCAATTACAGTCTTTAATTATTGTTCATCTCAGGCCTCCATTAGGCCTCAGAAAAATCTATGCATGGTTTAATTTTCATCAAATTGCTGTGCCACATTCCGGTTTGGCATATTTCCACTCCTGTGGCCCCCTGTAAAGTTCAATGGTGGTGCAGTCCTCCACGGCTGGAACTGCAGTGATTAATGTTACCCATCTTCTTCCCACTCTCGAGGACGCACTCACTGCAATTTCATTCTGCTGAATGTTCATTTCAGGGGAAACCGGCATTTATTTACCCGAACAGTGTTGTCCTGTCTGACGCGTTTCGGAGCCCCCAGCTCCTTAATCATAGGCACCTGAAAAATGCGCAGATGCACTACAAAGGCAGTTTTATTTGCATGCTTTCAAGTTTAATTACCCTCTAATGGGTTTCACGAGTGATTATTTTTCGCTAAGCATGATGGAATTTGTAGTGTTTATACAATTCTTACCCTCCAGTGGGTTCTGCGCAATTACAGTCTTTAATTATTGTTCATCTCAGCCCTCCATTGGGCCTCAGACAAATCCATGCACGGTTTAATTTTCATCAAACTGCTGTGCCACATTCCGGTTTGGCATATTTCCACTCCTGTGGCTCCATGTAAAGTTCAATAGTGGTGCAGTCCTTCACGGCTGGAACTGCCCTTCGTCCCACTCTTGAGGACGCACTCACCGTCTTATTGTGGGTAATGTGTTATGTTAGGATCTCTGATAAACTAAACTGATGCTGTCTAATTAATTGGTTTAACAAACCCACAACCCCACAAGTGCATAATGACCTTGCTATGAGTTTGTAACCTGTGTACTTGCTCCTACTATTGCCTTAGGCCAGCACAATTGTTTTATGCTATTTCGATTTTCAAAGACAACTTCCAAAAGTAAGGTGGTTAAAAAAATTATCCTGAAAAGAAGCATTCATATTTTTCCTTGATTGAAAACCCCCTGCATATGTATTAGTACCAATCATGTTTTATGCCATTTTATAAGAGCAACTGAACAAATGAAATGTGCATTTAAATGATGGAAAATGTATTATATGAGCTTGTGCTGATCATACCAGAGGTGACCACAAACTGATGATTTCGACGTAAAACACAAAATTGTGGCTGCAGGTATGTAAACAGAGGTGCTAATATTTACAGACTGTAAGAAACTACGTTACTGGTTGAGGGGAGTGAAACCCTACTCAACTAGTACCCACAATCCTTGTCAGTTTGAAGTCACAACCAAAATCCAAATTAATCTGTGCTCAATCCTCTGGTAGCCTGGCACGAGCAGTCAGGTTTAACTGAGAGGCAACGCGTAAAGTATTTATGCAGCACTTCAAACATTATTAAAGTGAAAACACAAGAAAAATCCCACACCAACTTAGAAAATTTGAGTAAAACTTAATAAATAGTTTGACACCAAAATGATAAAAAAATCACCAAAAAGCACAGAGCTCCAACTGTGGATATCTATTGTGCCAGACCGAGACAAAGTCACCAGTTCAGACCGACCGCTATGGAGCCTGGGCCAGCTACAGGGACTCAGTTAGACCCACTGGACAAAAGTGCCTTAAATCCTGGTTGCAGAGCATTGCAAGGATCTGCATCAAGGATGCGTTGCACAGCCGAGGCGATGCAATGTCTGGTTTGGAGATGCAGCGCACAGCGTCAGTTCTGGGGAGTTGCACGGCTTGCGATGCAAGGTCCTGCGTCCTAATTAAAGAGGTGTTTGACGAGGGGGCTTGCGATGCAAAGTCGTGCATCAAGGATGTGTCACACACTGTCCAGATCTGAAGAAACTGTGGGGCTTTCAAGGCAGAGTCCTGCGTCGTCATCGAGGATGTCGTTGACGAGGGGCTTGTGTTGCGAGGGCCTGCTTCAAAGATGCATCTTGCAGCAGCGGTTCCAATGAGGCTGCAGTGGCGATGCAAAGTCCTTATGATGGGGAGTCTACACACCAGACGCGATGCATCAGTTCTGCTTGGTGTTGGGCTGCACAGCAGTGGAGATGCTTTGGTTCCGCTGGGTCCATGGATAGGATGGAAGAGCACCTTCAGGCCCACTTCCTAAGGTCCAGGACTGGGGTGCACCACGTGACAAGGTAGGACTCACAGTTGCTGAGCCCAAGTGCTGGTTACAAAAGACTAGCCCTTGGAGTCACTCTGGTGGCCCTGGCACCAGGTTGAAGGACCAGTCCATCTCACCCAGGTAAGAGGGCAGCAGTACAGCACAGCAGGGAAGCAGTACTTCAGGTCAGCAGTCCAGTAGAGCGGCAGTCCTTTCAGCTGCAAAGCAGGGCTTCTTTCTGGCAGAGTCTTCCACAGGTCCAGAAGTGTGCTGAAGAGTTGGTGTCTGAGGTCCAATGTTTATACCTGGTGCCTTCGCTGAAGTGGGGGAAACATCTAGAGGACTTCCCTTTGAAGTGCTCTGGTTTCCATCCTTCTTTTCCCTGAATCCAGACTAACTACAAGGGGTATACAATCCTTGTGTGGAGGCTGAACACAGCCTATTCAGGTGTAAGTGCAGCTGTGCTTAGGTTTGCACTCCCATCCTGTCAGTGATGGCACAGCCAGGCACACCTAAGTTCTCTATTGTGTGTGGCTGTCTAGAGGAATACACAAAGGCCAACTACACCTACTCACGTGACCCAGAGACAGACTGCAAGCAGTGAATGGCTAAGGAAGGAAAATGCCAACTTTCTAAAAGTGGCATTTTCAAAATTGTAATCCAAAATCTAATGTTACCATAAAAGAAGGTTTTTTAATACAGTTCCAAAGCCACCAAACATGAACTGTTTACCTGCTCCCATTTGGAAGATATCCTTTTTATTTTTTTTTTTTTTTTTTATTCTTGAGTGGATTGCAAAAAAGAAGAAAAACATCTCAATTGCTTAATACAGCTTACATCAATGAAGCAATCAATTCCTGCATACATAAGTAAAACAATAGTGTGATGGTGATAAAGTGCTAGAAGTGCAGCAGAAGATATCACAAAAGGCTAGGCAGGTTATGTCCAATGTGTCAATCAGTGCATAATTACATTGATAAAGTGCTAGTGCAATCGGTCTAATGTGCTAACCTTACCGGATCGAGAATAGAATCCATCACTAAAGTGCTAATACAATATCAATAAAAAATTGAACAACCAGAAATATTGATGACATTAAAAGCAACACAGCATACAACCAATGAAACCATTGATTCCTAGATACATCAAAAAGTGCTAATGCTATAGAAATAAAGTTCTAACAGTACAGAATCAGGCAATATATCAATAGCAGCAACCCGTTTATACCCTGCAGTAAAGTGCAAATAGTCAAATACCATGTAGATAATAAGCAAATTTCATAACCCATTAAGGGTATAAGCGGCTATAAATATTTTAAAATGCATTATTGAAAAACCCTGACCAGATTGCTACAAATCATCTAAGCGACCCTATCCACTTGGCATATGCTTCCTCCCAAATATATGTCTTAACCATCTTTTCTTGCCATTGCTGGATCAATGGTGTCTTATCAGACTTCCAATTTTGGAGAATGGGAGACCTGGCCACTGCAATAGCTATTGAACAAAAATATTGTTAGTATTTAGACAAGTGTTGGACCTCTTGTAGGAATAATATGGAGTGATAAAGCTAAAGCTGGATTAATCCTTACAAAAACATCAGACCAAAATTGATATAAACCGGGGCAATAAAAAAAAATGTGGTTCCAAGACCCTATCTCTGGGTCCCCACATCTAAAACAAAACTCAGAGAAGGCCGGAAAAAATGTATTCAGTCTTTTAGGTGTATAATAAGTTAGCCATCTTTACAAATAGGCCATTCTTTTATAATTAGCCGCTTGAACGCTTTATGGCCTATTTCGCATTGAGATTGCCAGTCCTTTTTGCTAACACTACAGCTAGTTTCTTTCAATAGTTTAGGAAAAAAATTATCGAGCACTTTCTGCTGGCCCGGCTGTATTAGGCAAGCATACCAATTGCCCACGCCACATAGGCCCTGACCATATAGTTGATTTAATATATTTAAAGCTTCGTTATTAGACACAACATAGTTTGATTTTAAGAAGCTCGAAATTTGATTAAAACTAAATACCAGAGCTGGAAATCTAGGGCCCAGCTGCTGGAACAACATCTTGCTGGTTATCAAATTAGATGTACTAAAAAATCACCCAAATATTCAAAACCCGCCTCCTGCCATGACTGCAAAGCCCCCTGAGAAAGCTGCGAGCTGAAGGGCTGACATTCACTAATTTTTGAGTATAGATGGTACCTAGGAATTTTAAAAAATACTTGTATGCGACAAGCTAAGTAAGCTAATGTCTTGTATCTCGACTTTTTAGGGAGTTTCGGAAAATGTAGAAAAATGGGTAATTGAATTGCATTCTCCTGCACCATAATGTTTAGTCAAAAATTCTCAAATTTTGATGCTGCCAATGGGAGCTGAACCAGTAAATTCGATAACACAGCCTGGTAGTAAAACTCAAAATTTGGGTGGGCAAGCCCCCCCAAAGATGTATCTAGTTGTAAAATTGCTAAAGAGGTTCCAAGGTGTTTCTGTGCCCATATAAAATTCCGGATTAATGCATGTACTTCGGTAAAATATGATTTGGGAATTTTAATCGGAAGATGAATAAATAAAAATACGAATAGTGGCAAGATGGACATTTTAACCAATGATACACAGCCTATTAAGGTCAGAGGAAGAAGAGACCATCTATCTAAAAGCCTCTTTACTTTTCCCAGGGTGTTTCCATAATTTAGCCTAAAAAGATGATCATAATAACAATTTACATATAGACCTAAATATCTAATAGGATTAGATGAATTCTGCTGAGGGAGAAAAGGCAGCGACAGCAATGGCACATTGAACCAGAGCACCTCCGTCTTTGCTTGATTTAGTCTATACCCACCTATTCATGTAAACTCTTCTACTTCCTTGAATGCATTTAAAATATTAGATGGTTCTGCTGATAAATATAAAATAATATCATCAGCAAATAATTTTATTTTTGGCATAGCCGCTATTGGAGGCATTATCTGGGGATTAGTACGGATTTTAATTGCCAAGGGTTCTATAAAAAATGAGAATAAAAGGGAGGACAGAGGGTATCCCTGTCTGGTTCCACGTCGAATCTTGACTGTACCTGCCGATTCTCTATTAATCAAAATTTTCGCCTCTGAGTCTGGGTTCAAATCTTTTATCATTTTGACCAAACGTTCAGACAAGCCGAATTAGATAGTATAAAAAACAAAGCCTGCCAGTCAACAAGGTCGAATGCTTTTTCTGCATCAAGCATTAAAATTGCTGCCTTAACCTTGTTGACTGACAGGTAGTCGATTGCTTGTCTCAAAAAATATGTATTGGAGGCCCTAGACCTATTACGAATAAAACCTGTCTGGTCTATATGGACCACCTGTTGTGCAACCGGGGTCAGCCTTGCTGCACAGATTTTCATAAAAATGTTATAGTCTATATTCAAAAGACTTTCTTAAGAAAGCAGACCACGACCGCTTCCTTAAAGTTTTTAGATATCGGCCCGCCATTTTTTATCAAGTTATACAGTTTAGTAAGAAAAGGTAAAAGCAAGGGCTCAAAAATCTTAAAAACTTCAACAGGAATACCATTGTTAACTGGGGCTTTTGCGTTGGCTATATATTTCAATACCTTGCTGACTTCATGTTGTGAAATAAATTTATCAAGAGATTCCTGCAGTCTTAGAAATAGAGGGCATTTCTAAAGATATAAAATAGTGTGTTAGTGATGCTTGAGTAATTTCCTGCGTCTCCTCGTATATCATTTTAAAATGCCGTAAAAAACCCCTGCAATTTCCTCTTTAGAATCTACAATTGTATCCGAGACCGGGTCTCTAATCCGAGTGACTGTATTTTGACTATTCTGAGTTTTTGTTAACCAGGCCAGATAGCGTCCTATATGTTGACTCTCTTCGTAAAGTTTTTGTTTATAGGCCTTACTCCCCTTAATTACCTGAAGATAACAAAATTGCCTACGTTTATCTTTAGCTACTGCTAAATCTTGACGGAGACCCGTCTTTTGAGACTCAGACCTAACCGTCTTTAATTTAACTTTGACTTTTTCAACCTTATCTTGTAGAGAAAGCATCTCCTAAGAGCGTTGTTTCTGCAGCACCGATGTATATGCTATAACCTGTTCTCTAAAGGCTGCTTTAAAAGCTTCCCACACAGAGAAGATAGGAGCGGAGTTCTCATTGATTTAAAAAGAAATGCTTAATAAAAGACTGCATTGCAGCAATCCACTCCACATCTTCAAGAAGAGATTTATCAAAGCACCAGCAAATAATATTGCGAGGCTGTGTACCCATGTGGATTTTAATAGAAATCGCTGAATGATCAGAAAAGGCATTGGAGATGATCACCGTCTCGCTTCTGGATAACAGATTATCAATAAAAAAAAAATCTATTCAAGATGCGGTCGTATATCTGGAAGAATAACATGTAAAATCTGCCTGCCCTGGATGACTTTGATGCCATGGATCCAGCAAAGCAAAATCCTTTTTCTTCATATTAATCAACTTATTTGATTTAGGTTTTAGTTGTTTCTTAGCTGGATTAGAAGTATCTAGGCGAATATCTTGAATAAAGTTAAAATCTCCACCCCCAGATTATAGAGCCTTCAGAGACTGCCATTAGATCATAAATTTGATGTAAAGCAGAAATGTCATCAAATATAGGACCATAATAATTCACGAGATCAAAAACGACCCCACTAAAGTCAATTTGTACATAAATCCAACGGCCTTGAACATCGCGACTAACTTTTAAAATTTGGCAATTGCGATTGTTAGTGAATATAATAGCCACTCCACGCACTGACGAATTGGCCAAAGCAAAATAGGATTGATTGTACCCCTTTGGAAGAATCAATCTAAGTGTATCAGACTTAAAATGAGTCTCCTGAAGAAAGAGCACTTATGGGGAGAAAGAAAGCAATCAAGTTAGCATTCCACTTGCTTTTCTTGAATTCAACCAGCCATTCACATTGCACGAAATTATTTTGATACTATCCATTCATAATAGAGATAGCAGCTTTCATTGCACCAAAAATACATAAAATTAAATATTTGCGAAAGATAGGAAAAAGAATACTTATGTATGCAATCAAAAAGCAATCCACTCATTTTTTCTCTGCTACCAGACCCCTCCCCCACCCTACCCACCCCGAAAACCCACATGGCGGGCATCCCCCTAGCATCACGCTACGCGAAACCCCTAACTGATGGATGCCATGGAATTGCATCTGCATCTGTCAGAATCGGGTCCCCACCACCACCCCCACCCGGACCCTACTTGAGAAAAAAACAAAAAAGAAAGAAGAGAAAAACGAGAAAACAGGAATTAATACCAGCCTATATGTAACTCTAATTTCTAATTGTTTTTAAGAAGTCCTGTGCTTCTGAAAGAACATTAAAGATCTTAATTTGTCCTTTCCAAAGCACCTTCAATTTTGAAGACTGAACCAATGAGATTAAAGATCGTAATGTGTCCTTTCCAAAGCACCTTCAATTTTGAAGACTAAACCAATGGCATTTGGAAGATATCCTAAATAAATGTAATAAGGTAACTACATTGTTATCGTATGGGAGTGGAAAGCCCTGCAATAGTGAAAAATGAACTTACAAGTTTTCACTATCAGGATATGTAAAACTTAAAAGTACATGTCCTACTTTTTAAGTGCATTGCACCCTGACCTGTGAGTTGCTTAGTGTCTACCCTAGGGGTGACTTATATGTATCAGAAAAGGAGGTTTAAGCCTGGCAAAAGATTTATTTTGCTAGGTTGAAATGTCAGTTTAAAACTGCACACAAAGGCTGCAAGCGCAAGCCTGAGACAGATTTGCAGGGCTGCTTAAGTGGGAGCACAACAAGCAACAAGTGCTGCAGGCCCACTAGTAGCATTTTATTTGCAGGCACTGGGTAGTACCAATTTACTAGGGACTTATGAGTAAAATGTAATATGCCAATTGGGGACAAGCCAATGTTACCATGTTTTAAAGAGGGAGCACACACACATTAGCACTGGTTAGCAGGCCAACATAATGAGATGAGAAAAATATGGAGGGGTAAGGCAAAAAGGTTTTGGGGAAAACCACCTTAAGGCTGACAGGTCTAACACACACTGATTGTTGAGCAGACACCTTTTGCTCTTGAGTCGACCCCAGTTCTGTCCGTAGCTTGCCATCTGTTCTGCGCTTCTTCCTGAGGAGGTAATCAACTCATGTTTGCGATCTTATTCAAATCAGGCCTACTCTTCCCAATACCCAATTAGCCTCACCAATCCATCTACATGAAAAATGTAACTAGCCATCCAGCCTGTATAAAAATACAATGGCTACCGATGCACACATCATTGAATTTCAGTTTCAGCTTTCCCAAACATGGATGTTGTAACCCAATATTTTGGATCTATTTCTGTTTCCTTTTTATTCACACCTCATAAAATAGATTCTTGGTAATCAGAACCTTGTCTTTACAACCATTCTATCATGTTTTTGTGGCTTTATTGCAGATTACTTGTAGCAAATTACATCCTCTTTTTATGGCCTTTATCTCCTTGTCAATCTGATCATGTCAGGCATAGTTTGTCCTTCCTAGGTAAAACTACTCCCTATGCCTATCTTTATTCTTTTGATGGCAGCATTTATGGCAGACGGCCATGACCTACTATCCTCATAGAACACTGTAGAACACGTGTCACTTTGTTATCATGGTATTTCGAAATACATTTCTTTGCATTTAGATACCTCAATTTCAATCATTGAGTTAATGGCGATAGAAATTAATAGAATTATAGATGGGTAGGTGCCAATAAATGCTTAATTTCCACAGTGGGTTCTAAGTGACATCAGATAGTCAACTAGAGCAAAGCTTGAGGTGTCTTCAAACTCACTTGGAACACAGAGGGCCTGATTGCAATGTCGGTCGGAGGCTGCGGAATTGGGACCGACCGACCTCCGGTCGGCTGTCCCGACTGCATCATTATGAAGTGACCGCACATGGTGCGGTCACACACTCCTATTTCCCTATGGGAGCTTGTGCTGTGGTCGGAAACCGGCCGCAGCACAAGATCCCATAGAGAAATGGGAGTTTGTGTAATTCCCTGCACCCAGTGGCAGGCACACACGGTGCCTGCCTCACGGTGTAGGAATATACAGGGGGCACTATAGGTGCTTAACAGGCCCACAACTGTAGGCCACAGAGCCAAGGGGGCCCTGCTAGAGGCCCCCAAAGTCGCTTTCCGACAGCCTTTCCATGTCGAAAAGGCCGGCATGGAAAGGCTGTGTGAAACCGACATCGTAATCCTGACGGCGGAAACGCCATCCTAAAGGGATTATATTGCGGTTCCGACTGGCTGACGGGCTCCTTGAGCCAGTCGGAAGACAGCCGGAATGACAGGCTGGTTTGACTTCCGACCACCTACATTGTAATTAGGCAGTCGGAAGTCAAACCAGGGATGTTGGTCGGAAAGCCTCCGACCTGTGGTCAGAGGCTTTCCGACCATCATCATAATAGGGCCCAGAGTAGGAAATGTTATGTTATTTACGGCCTCTTAATATTTTTCCCCAGCACACATAAATCTGCGGATCAGCAGTGCAGGGAGACACAAGTCAAGAACAAGCCAGGTACAACATGGCCTTACCGCCTCCAACTGTACTTTAAAATTATATTATCCTCTTGATCTGTAACTCACTGCCACCACCTTTGCTATTACCTTCCTGGTTGCCTGCCAATCTTATAAATCACCCTCAAAAATACTCTCCACAGTCCATCCTACTATTTTAAAAAGATGAAATACCTGATTTCCTGCCACCATGGAAACTGACTTGCCTCACCTCAATCAAATAGTTCTAATTAAACAATACCTGGCATTCTGCTTCCATCTGCAATCCCCTTTCCCTCCCTACCTGAAGCCATCATCCCTGCTCTCCATTAGAGGAGAGAGACAGCTTTGCACTCACAGACATTTTGAGAGAGCAGCTGTTAGAGCTGCCTGGATTCTTCTCAAAGACCCCCACTGGCTTGGGAATGCAGTGGTTGACATTCCCCATCCTTTCTTGAGTCTGCAAAGACCTGAGACAAGTGGAAGAAGGCATATTTTATGGAAGATCATCAGCCTTCATTCCACTGGATATGTGTTTGCTTAGAGACCCAGGCAAGGCAGAGGAATTGCATTGAAGTGATTGCTTCCATTGGTGGTGTAACAACACATAGGGCAACCCAAAATTTCCAGGAGAAATTGAATACTAATAAACACCACAAAAGTGATCATTTTGATTCTTTTTTTTGTAATTGCAGTAGTGATAGCATTTTGAAATGACAACATCTTGATGATGATCCAGGACATTTGATTACACCATTTCATCTAAATATTGACTCACTGTGGGTTATTTATTAACAAATCCATTTAACCTAATTTCTCTCTGCCCGTTGATGGCTGTTATACTGCCTATTGTAAAAATACTTGTATCACCTGCGCCTTTGTACCCTTTGTAATGTAAAATAAACCTGTCTTCTATTTATACAATAATAAGTGGTCTTAATCTGCATGTTGGAGTCTCCGTTGGGCCCTGGTTAGATGCAGTTAAATGGAGATTAATTATTACCTCATTTTGTTTTAAAATTCTGCAAAAAATAATTCAAGAAGCCTGTGGTGACCTAGTTGAAGTGGAATAAGAATGATAGATTTTCCACTGCAATTTGGCTAAAGCCCTGAAGAACCAGATTCAAAATAGGGTATTCAGTCGTATGGTTCTCACTGAGAGCCATACATAAAATGATTTTATTTAGTCTCCAGCTTTGTGCATTATGTTTTTAAAGATGCTTGTACAAGTCAGATTAAAATCTCCCAAAGTGTTCTGACAACTCCATAAAATGTGTTCAAGGTGCTGGGATGTTCTTTGACAGCACGAAACACCTGGTCCAGATTACTGATTTGGTGCACCGCCCCTATTTGAGCCATGGTGCATCCCTAACTAGGTATGCCCAACACACAAAGGGGACAGTGCACCGGATTACAGAAAATGTGCAGTCTCTACTGCAGGCATGATCCCGCACGTGCACTGAAAACAGCACATTAGTTAAAGGTGGATTAGCTGCTTAATGCCGGCGATGTGCCTTTTGTCGTAGATTGTGGACCCGGATCCCTTTCAAGGGGAGAAGGGAGTCCCCCTTTAGCTGGGAGTCGCCCTTTACGTGGGAGCCTTATGTGGATGTCTGCGCCAGCAGGGGGATGCCTGGGGGGTCCTGGAATTCCCACGAACTCCTGCCAAGGGACCTTCTCAGGGGGCGCACTTACTCAAGGGTGCACTACCCAGGGGCGGCTCCTCTGCAATGGCGGAGGAACGTCGTCCCACTGGCTCAGAGTCAGCATCAGAAAAATAAAACGATATCCTTTCCTTGTGTTATTTTTCAGTAACTGGCTGAGCCTGCATGCAGTAGAGAAGGGTGGGTCTAGGGCCATTGGAAGGGGGGGGAGTGCTTGTGCACTTCTAAGTGTGCCTGTGTGTTTGGCTGGCTATCTCATGCTGGCCAAACACACATGCGCACTTTGGTTTCTCTAGCCTAGCTGTATTGGACAGCCAGGGTGGAGTAACAGCACAGACTCCCTGTCCTGAGCGGAGCATCTTTTCATCCCGCTCAGGCCAATCCCCGCGCTGCACTCATAGCATGAGAGCAGCGCGGGGATTGCACAGGGAGTCTGTGACATAGTCCTAGTGCCTGCTGGGACAAAGAAGAACCAACACCGAGGCGCGTCACGGGAAGCAGCCGACAGCTGCAGGTAAGTTGAACTTTTTAAAACTTTTTATTATGATTAAACTCCCTCCCCCCTGCACTACACTTACAGCGCTACTCCCCGTGTCCCCTCCCCTCGCTGCACCACTTCTTGTCTGTGGCGGTTGCCACTGGCACTTCCTCATATGTAGGACACAATCAGTGCACCTCCTGGCGGCGTCCATGCCTGTATGTATACATGGCAGGAGTGTAAAGGCACATGGTTTGCTCACCTGCATGAGGACATCCCACTATGCGAATGATGGAATGCCCCTCTGTGATCATGCAGGCGCTCATTTTGTGCTGGTACAATTCGCATTGCAGGAAAGAGTTGCATAAGCATTTGTGGTCCCGTCTGTGCCCTGGGAGCACAAGTGCCCACTGCGTCTCTAGGACACTTTGTATGATATGGACCAGAAATAATGATGGCATGAGCCTGATCTGTGGTCGCCCTGCTATAAGTTCCAGGTCCTAAGAGCATACTTTGAGAAAGTTACTCTTCTACTTTTATCCCATTTCCACCTTAATTTCTAGTCTTGTGATGTATGGTGAAATTCTTGATGCACATCTTTTTGGGCAGAATCACCACCAAGTCTTTTGTTCATATTATTGCTTTATGAGCTGTAATTCAAACGATTCAAATCAGGTATGTCAAAAAATATAAATCGGGGCTCGGGGACGGCAACTCACAACATCTGGCACCATCTATTGGTATTATCCATGTTAGAAGCTATGTTATTGTTGAATAGAGTGGACTTGCTTTAAATCACCGTTGGAGCACGAGCCTGGGCCTTGAAATAAGAGTGGGCCTGTGGAATATTAAACCCCACCCCCTCCCAGTTTGTTGGTTCTTATTCAATTAAAAAAAAAAAATCTATACGCATCAAAACTGGCATTACAATAAAACGCTTGTTTCATGCCTGTAAGTATATTTTTCCCAGTTGATAGCATTTGTAAAGAATTGGGGCCCTAGGCCACATACACATATAATATTGACACAGACTCAGAACCATAGTATCTGGAACTGGCCCAGGGAAGGTGCGCCTGGCCCCTTTTATTGACATGGTTACATGTCCTCTGACACCTGTGATGGATGGGTGTGGGGTGATGGTGTAAGTCAGCCCTCGGGGAGTTGCTTGTACAAGCATACAGCTAGGAAAACTAGAACAATGACCGGCCGGTCACTACATCCCTCCCAAACTTTATTAAAAATGGAACAACAAGTCCAACCTGTGGGAGAGAACAAACAATAACACAAAACTCCACAGAGTCTATGGGGCTGCTTTCCGGACAGGATGAGTGTACAAGTGCAGCTGGGATCACCAGTCATCATGGCATGCCTCCACCGTTTTAACCAGACTGCTCTGGGCACGAATGGCAGTTTATATGAACTCTGAATTTCTCGCTCACCAGTTCGAATTGGCACAGCTCAGCGGTGCACTGAGGACTCAATGCTTGGAAGTCTGTACACAATGTCCATTTACAAGGTTTGCTGTGACGGTGCATGTGGAGCGATAGTGAAGTCTGTGGATGTTACATTTTCAAAAGACGTCCTGGCTCCATGAACATGAAGCCTCCTAAGATGGATGACATCCTGGTTATTGTTGACGAGTCTTCCTCAGATGCTCCAGTGCATCCAGCTGCATGATGGTAGAGTAAACTCAGGCTTCCTTCTCTTACCAGGATTTCCTCTCTTACCAGGATTCCCCTCTCATGGGAGTCCCCTGAGGTCCTTTTCACCAGGCTTCCATGAGACTGGGTGGACTATACTGTGCCACTCCACCGCCATAGTATAGGCTCATAGAGGAATCGCTACGAGTCCCACCTTCAAGTCACTCGCTCCGCATAGAGGGTAGTTGTTTCCAGGTCATTATACTCCAGCCCTCCTGATTCTGGTGCACCAGCATTGACAGGACAGTCTTTGGGGTAACCAGCTCCCTACATGAGATCTTCATGCTTCCTGGGACCTGCGGGAGAGCTGCTGCAGATGCATCTCTTGTGTCGGGATTCCTCTCTCACCAGTGATCCCTGAGGCCCTTGCCCCTGGATCGCCACGGTGTAGGTTGGTCGGATCCTCTTCTAGACCCCATGACCGATGTCACTCAGGACGTCCAAGCAGGACCAAAATCCAGTCTCACATGCGACCCCAAAGGTGGATAGTACAAATGGTCCAGCTTGCTCTCTTCCACAAGCTTCAGGTTTGCTTGGTGTAACCAAAGATTTCTCGACAGCCAGCCTCTCATGGTACCAAAGGTGCCTCACTGACCTCTGGGTGCTACATGAGTATGGTGCTCCACTCTAGATGTCCAATGCTCCTTAGATGTTCTTAGGGGTGCACTTTATTGCGATGACACTCACAGTCATATTCTACACTTAGTGGTGTGCAAGATGTCTATTCCACACTATCCTCTTCTTCTTCATCTTCCTCATGCTCTAATGCTGTGGCATCATGACACACTTTTCTTCTATCTCCTCTTTCTCTGGAAACCCCACAACTCATGTCACTTCTACACTTCATCTTCTTCTTCTTCACAATGCGGTCTGGTCCCATCTTGCCTTACTTTTCTGTCTTTTAACCAGGCCTCTCCATGAGACGTGTGCTTCACACGGGCTCCCTGGCCCTGTCCTACCCCTAGGACTCCTCCTTCTCCTCATCCGGCAACCGGATCTCTTGTCGTGACTTTCTTCTTTCCACGACCTCTCACAGGTCTTCTTCTTCGGCCTCTCACAGGACTCCTCTTCAGCCTCTCACAGGCTTCTTCTTTGGCCTGTCACAGGACTCCTCTTCATCCTCTCACAGGCCTCCTCTTTCGGCCTCTCACATGCCTGATATCAGACCTCTCACAGGTATCTTCTTCACTTGAGGATGCATCCCGTGCACCTCAAGGCTACGCCTTCGTTGCACTCTTCTCCCTCCACTCAGGCAGGCTTCGCAGGCCTGTCACAGCCTGAGGCTGTGACAAACATGGGCCCTCTTCCTCGCAGGGCTCTTATTCCCAAGCTTCAGCCCGTACTGTCCGCTTCTCTGGTGCGGTCTTTGACGCACTTCTGACTTTGTGCCCTCCGTCTTCACTTGAGGATTCTCCTTCTTCTTCTGGCGTCTTGCTCACCCTGTTCCTCCTCTAGCGATGGTGTTCTTTTGCTACTGGGGACGCGCCTGCAGCGTGCATTCTTCTGTCCTTCGTGGACTTGCTGCCTGAGGCCTTACTGCTTAACTGTCTTTGCCATGAGTATACTCTTGTCAGCTTCCTAGACTGACAGCCTGAACTTCTTGGAGTTCTTGGTGGGGAACAGCCTCTCCCCCTAAAACGATGAGCAGGTCACTGGGAGCATGTGGCTCTGTCTAGGCCAGTCTCTTTCTGTGGTGCCTGGGAAACATGTCCAGTCATTATTCCTATCAACTCTTGCTGTGGGTGCTGCCCCTATGTACACTGCAGATCACAGCAGCCTTCTTCGCACTGCGGTCCTGTCGTCTGTGCAATGTTCACTCTGTAAGTGTTCAGTTACCACCTATGGGCATTAGGTGGCACCACAACTCCATGTGAAGTTTTTAACAGCTGTGCCCTATTCATTGTCCTCACAGGTCACAGTGCCACAGTGACCACCTCTCCTCCTAGGCTGCAACATTATCTCCTCTGACTCCAGACCTTCAAGCTCAGGGTGTAGTGCGGCAACCAGCCATGAGGGGGACTGCCGTCATTGCCAGCAGTTGTCTCAATGCTGCAGGCCGTTTCGCTGGCTCATGGTTCCTGGATACCAGTGTGGTATCCACCAGTGGCCACTAGGTGGCAGCGAAGCAATGATTGTGGGTCCTAGTAGCTTTCCCAAATCTGCTGGTTGTTGCGCTGTACAAAAACGGCCTCATTCAGCCCAGTACCGCTCATCTGCAGAGAATACATCCAGTGGCAGCAGGCTTGCACCGTGGGACGCCCTCCACTAGCCCACCGCTCCGTTCTCTTGTGCGGGGCTCACAAGCTTGAGGGCGGCCAAGCCAGCACTCTGGCCACCTTCCATCATTAGTGTGTCCTTAACTGCAGTGCCTCATGGTCCTCTCATGCCACCGGCCGAAGGCTAATCACAATTCCCTTGATGGTTCACGCCACTCCACGGCAGCCTTTCTCTCCTCATGGGCTGCGTTGTGGCTGGCGCTGCAGTAGGGGAACTCCGGTGCTGGGCCTCGGCACACTGCCGGCCCAGGGATCAGTGACAGAATATCGAGTACAGAAATATCGTGTTACCAAAATATCGGGACATAAATATCGATATCAAAAATATCGACCTCCTATCTACATAATGGTAAGTACTAAAATATTTAAAAAAAATGTCGTTAAAAATATCGAAGTACAAAATATCGTTTTTATATGTTAAAAAAATTATGTAAAATGAATTAAATAATACATGTAACTTAAAAAAAATATTTAGAATTATTTGTAAATTTTAACAATTATAAGTAATACATTTAATGTAAAAATAAATAAAACATACATATATAAAATGTAATATATATATTTTTACTTAATGATAATTAATAAATAATTATTTTAATTAATTATAAAATGTTAGAAATATATTTAAAATTATAAATACATATATATATACATACACCTGTAGCATAAAAATAAAAAATAAAAAATTATGTTATAAATTAAAATATTAAAATATTTATTCTTTTTAAAAGTGCATTTTACACTACATTGAGTGCAACAGTAGGGAACGTGTTGGATAGCGCAGGGGAAAAAATTACTATTCCCACTCCAGCGAGTGCAACATTAGGGAAAGTGTTGGATAGCGGAGGGGAATAATTTACTATTCCTACTCCAATGAGTGCAACAGTAGGGAAAGTGTTGGATAGCGGATGGGAATAATTTACTATTCCCACTCCAGTAGTGCAACAGTACGGAAAGTGTTGGATAGTGGAGGGAAATAATTTACTATTCCCACTCCAATAATTGCAACAGTAGGGAAAGTGTTGGATAGCGAGGGGAATAATTTACTATTCCCACTTCAATGAGTACAACAGCAGAGAAAGTGTTGGATAGAGTAGAGGTGAAAATTACTATTCCCACTCCAGCAAGTGCGACAGTAGGGAAAGTGTTGGATAGCGTTGGGGTAAAAATTACTATTCCCACTCCAGCGATTGCAACATTAGGCAAAGTGTTGGATAGCGGAGGGATACAAATTACTATTCCCACTCCAGCAAGTGCAACAGTAGGGAAAGTGTTGGATAGCGGAGGGTTAAAAATTACTATTCCCACTCCAGCGAGTGCAACAGTAGGGAAAGTGTTGGATAGCGGAGAGGAATAATTTACTATTCCCACTCCAATGAATGCAACAGTAGGGAAACTGTTGGATAGCGGAGGGGAATAATTTACTATTCCCACTCCAATGAATGCTACAGTAGGGAAAATGTTGGATAGCGGAGTGAAATAAATTACTATTCCCACTCCAGCAAGTGCAACAGTAGGGAAAGTGTTGGATAGCGGAGGGATACAAATTACTATTCCCACTCCAGCAAGTGCAACAGTAGGGAAAGTGTTGGATAGCGGAGGGTTAAAAATTACTATTCCCACTCCAGCGAGTGCAACAGTAGGGAAAGTGTTGGATAGCGGAGAGGAATAATTTACTATTCCCACTCCAATGAATGCAACAGTAGGGAAACTGTTGGATAGCGGAGGGTAATAATTTACTATTCCCACTCCAATGAATGCTACAGTAGGGAAAATGTTGGATAGCGGAGTGAAATAAATTACTATTCCCACTCCAGCAAGTGCAACAGTAGGGAAAGTGTTGGATAGCGGAGGGATAAAAATTACTATTCCCACTCCAGCGAGTACAACATTAGGGAAAGTGTTGGATAGCGGAGGGGTAAAAATTACTATTCCCACTCCAGCGAGTGCAACAGTAGGGAAAGTGTTGGATAGCGGAGGGGTATAAATTACTATTCCCACTCCAGCGAGTGCAACAGTAGGGAAAGTGTTGGATAGCGGAGGGGTAAAAATGACTATTCCCACTCCAGCGAGTGCAACAGTAGGGAAAGTATTGGATAGCGGAGGGGTAAAAATTACTTTTCCCACTCCAGCGAGTGCAACAGTAGGGAAAGTGTTGGATAGCGGAGGGGTACAATTTACTATTCCCACAAAAAAAATGTCAAATTTAAAATCAAACAAAATATCTACTACAATACAAAATTAAATATAAAACCCAAAAACAAAACATATATAAAAATATCAAAATTTACAAAACAGGGGCATATTCTCTAGAACGTGTAATAACTACCGCAAATCCAGCTTAACGCAACACTTCACATCGCAGTCCATCGCGGGAAAATAACGCTGTGTCAACGTGGCATTCCCAACACGGCGGTGCCATGCGATAGTCACACGATAACGCGTCAAATGAACGCGTTAAAATCAACGCGACGCCGCAAAAAAGTGAAAACCAAACGCGAAAATAGTAGCAATGACACCAATCGCGATACAAAAATCTGCGAAAACCAGCCACAGGCCTGCAATTCCCACGCATCATGCGGGAAAATGCATTATAAAAGTAGAAAAAAACATACAAACAAAAGCCAAACAACAGCGAAGCACAATAAAGGCATCCGGAGCAAGTACAGAGGACAACCAGAACCCCACAAGCCCCCCGGAGGACCAGCCTGGGACCTCGGGGTCAGGGAAGGGCAAGGACAAGAAGAGTAGGAAGAAGCGGTTCAGTCCGCAGGAAAACAGGATCCTGATAACGGAGGTGATAGAACACCATCAAACACTGTTCGTCACCTCCACTGTGTCACTGGCAACTAAAAATGGAATATGGCAGACCATCGTGGACAAGGTGAATGCAGTCGGAGTGCTGAGGAGGACAATGGACGAGGTCAAGAGGCGCTGGAATGATGTGAAGCGCAAAACCAAGCTGAAACTCGCAAACAACCGGAAGGCAGCAATGCAGACTGGAGGTGGGAGTCCAACGCCAAAGGAGGAGCTGGACGAGATGGAGGAAATGGTGTCCACAGTCATCAGTGGGGAGACGGTGGCAGGAGTTGGGGGACCGGACACTGCTCAACATGACCAGACACAACAGCAACAGGGTGAGTAACGATCAGGGACTGGGGGACGGGGGAGATGGGCACAATGGCACACATGCACAATTAAGCATAGCACATCTGCAGACAAACCATGCCCCAGACCCACAACTCCCACCAAGAGACCAATGCACACAGGTATGCAACATCTCAGCAGTGCATAAGCACAGAAGCCCGAGGCACACCGCATGTAAGGGATAAGGGCAGCTACATCAGAGCTGCAGGGCGACTCCCCAAAATGCGGCACACACACATTACATGCAGAGCACATCAACATTGACAACGATGTGGTACAAACCGCAACACGTCCACAACAGAACAGAGGACACAACTGGTGCCGCATGTGCGTAGAAACTGGCCAATCACATTTGGCATTGCAGGGAAATGTTAGTTGACAATGTACAAGTACAAACACACATCCGTGATGTAGTCGGAATGTCCACTGTCCCGCATCAAATAGGCAGCTCCCCCAAACAGTCACAATGTACATTGTCATGCAGTCTGAATGTAAACATGTACAATGCGTCAACATACATGTGAACACAATGTGAAACTGCATCTCCCCTTCATATTGCAGGAGGAAATCCAACACCTCCTGCGGAGCAGTCCGAACCTCTCTACTCTGATGATGAAGAGGACCACCACACCTTCGACTCCGACGCCCTCCAACAGCTCGTGGACAGCCTCCGCAGGCCACTTCCAGGAGCAGGGCAGCCCAGCTGCCACGAGGAGAACCCACCCCCTGCACAGAACACACAGCAGGCAGCACCCACCACCACGGCTGCCTCCCAGGACCCCCACGACGAACACATGGCCTTCCAACGCCGTGTGTTGGGGTGCCAGGAGAAGCTGGCTGAACAGGTGCAGGTGGGGTTTGACCGCATGGCAGCCAAACTAGACGCCATACGTGGGTGTCTGAGTCCCATGAGGGACCACTCACAGTCCCAAACGGACACTCACAGTCTGCTCCATGCTCTCCAATGGACCATGGCTGACATCGCTAGAGTCCTGACTCTGCGACAAGAATGACTGTCTAGCCAGAGTGCCTCCAGCGATCTCACCTGAGAGTTGGGACACATGCGGAGGATCATGGAGAACATGGAGCGGACGCAGGCGGAAAGAGCGGCTGCCACGGCTGCACACCAGCGAGAGGTAGCTGGGTCCCTCAATGCCCTAAAGACCCTCCTCATGGCATTGCTGCCACAAGGCCTGGCACTGATGCATGCTGCTGCAACCACCCCATCCACATCTCCGGCCCCTGATGTGTCAGTGCCACACAGTGCGGCAGACATTCCACCTCCGGCCCCTGAGGTGTCACTGCCACACAGTGCTGGAGACAGAACACCACCACCCACATGTGAGGCACATGCAACAGCAGAGGACGAAGATGCGGATGAATCTGCCTTTGTGGTCAGAAGGACGCAGTAGCATTCATCTCCGCCATGTGGCCTGTTTCTGCTTGGTTCTGCCCTCTGCATCATCACCTTCCACTGTCCCCCGATGCACTCAGCGACACTCACCTTGGACCTCGTCATGGACTGCCAAATTCTGTTTGGTCACCAATGACACAGCTATCAGACTGCGGACTGAACTCCTCCTCTCCTGATGTACCTGTCATTCCCTGAAGGACTCTGGCTGGCCCTCCACGGGCCAGCAATGTAAAGTGGGGTTGGCATGGCCCTGTACTGCTCCAGCTGCAACACTCCACTGAATGTGCAATAAACATTCATATTCACACAGATGTGTCATGTCTATGATCTTTCAAGTGTGGAAGTATGGATGAATGTAGGGTCAGTGATTCCCCGTTATGTCCATGTTGCTCATGTTGTGGGACTTTTGTCACAGGGTGACAGATTGCCGATTGCGGTCCGGGTGGCGCCAACACTACAACAGAGACACATCCATTAGTCACTTCCTTGTCCAGCCCAGGACAGAACCATGCCCAGAGCTCCGGGGTCATTGTTCACACCCTTACGCTGGACTGGCATACGCCAGGACAGCCCACTCCGCTTACGCACACGGGGGGGGGGACAACGCCACATGTCCCAGGTCTTCACTGTAGGGATCTGCAGCTCACAGGTCTAGTTGTCAGCATGCCACAGCCACTTCCTCACGGCTGGTGTACACCCACACCACACCCATCCAGCACAGGCATCACAAGACATGTGACCCTGCCAATAAAAAGGGCCTGGCGCACGTGCTGGACGCCATTTCCACTCTCTAACTTGGTGTCTCCGTGTAGTTCTCATGTATGCATGAGGGCCTAGGGCCCTGCCACCTCACATTGCCCAGTGCCGGGAGTGACATGATGGCCTCCGCACCACGGAACTCAATCATTAAGGGTCCATGGCTAGCGGTGCACAGACTTGGTGGCACCGGATACACTGTGGCAGGCAGAGGCACACCGCCACGGGACGGTGTCTTGCGGTGCAGTGAGATAGGGGCACCTAAAGTGCTGAGCGGGTATGCAGCCTGCGATGATGCTGTGTGCACTGATGTGGTCTCTGCCATTGTGAAATCAAGACCCAGAGTCAGGTGTGTGACCTGGTGGCCCGCGGTGAGGGGCTGCATGATGTGGAGGGTACCATGGTCGCGGGCCCCGGGCTTGGAGATCCCACCGGAACATGGTGGGCCCTCTTGGAGACACGCCAGATGAGGAAGGTGAGCAGTGAGGCCTGGTTCCGCAGGGGCGGGCAATCACCGCTGGGCGGCAGGAGGGGCTGGGGTGCAGCAGCCTGTGTGCGCAGGGGTGGGCAATCGATGATGGCGTGTGCAACTGTATGGACTCTGCCATTCATGTCTCTGGGCACTGTTTCATATAAGGGACCTGGGGGACTGCAGTGTATACCGGCACGTGGTTGGAGACACACGGGTGGCAGCAGGTGAGCAGTGAGGCCTAGGTCCGCAGTGTCGGCACTCTCTCACCCTCTCTTTCTCTCTCCCTCTCTCCCTCTCTCTCTCTTTCTCTCTCCCTCTCTCTCTCTTTCTCTCTCCCTCTCTCTCTCTCTCTTTCTCTCTCCCTCTCTCCCTCTCCCTCTCTTTCTCTCTCCCTCTCTCCCTCTCTCTCTCTCTCTCTCTTTCTCTCTCCCTCTCTCTCTCTCTCTTTTGCTCTCTTTCTCTGTACTTTGATGGGCGCATGGCACACCTTCTTATCCAGATTTCTGTTTTGCAGGCTGTGACTTACAGAATGTCCTGAGAAGACCCGCCATGCCTCTTCAGAATTGTTGGTTTTGGTTTATTCTGTAATAAACATATTATTTGGATATTATGATATGGATGTATGATTTCCCTTTTTCTGATCACACATGTATGTTAGGTGTTGTGATTGTGCGACTTCTGGCGATTTGTTTAGTTCATGGTTTCGTGGAGTTGTTGTGCAATATCTTTGTCCAAAGGGGGAGGGTGTGGGGGGTGCCCGGGGTGGGGCCCGGGGGGGTGGGAGTGGTAGGCTCCTGGGGGTGGTGGCGGTGGGTGTTGTTGGCCTATTGGGGCTCCGGGCTGCATGATCGGTTGCTCCAGGGCATCTGTTGTTCTTCATGTGTGGCTATGGGCTGTATTCCCTTGTCTGGTGCCGGTTGTCGTCCGACTTTACACTAGGTAAGAGCAGGTGTTAATTTCCTGCTACTAATGCGCCTTATCGCATGTTTTGTGATCTTATCGCCGATGTGGCTGGTCGTTGAGAATGTTGAGGAGTGGTGTTGTCGTGGATTTTTGCACGGGAATGCCTACTCTGCATATCATTAGCGTTAGTTGCCGGGGTCATCTGTGGCGATGTTTTTTGCGACTGCTTTCGCAGGTAAACTGGTGTTATGGGCTGTTAGCGCCAGCTTGTGAATGAGGCGATGAATTTATCGCGACTTTGGCTGCGATAAAGTGCCGATAACTCGGCGATAGATCCTTGAGAATATGCCCCATAGAAACATAATATAATGTAGCAAAAATTTAAAATTTACATAAAAATATTACTTTTGTAATTAAAAAAAAATTCTAGCAAATAACTATCTTGTAATAAAAATTAATTTTAATCCCAAAAATTATATATGACATAAAAGTAATATTTTTATTTCCTACCCTATAACACCACACAATTTACAACACATCTAAATTTAAAAAAGTGTATCTCCATATTATAATCTGGGAAGCTTTGTTCGTTCAGAATCGAAAAAAGGTAAATCCCAGGGCTGGTTCGACTCTAACTGTACTCAAGCTTATACCAACTTAAAACATGAGCTACATAAGTCACCTAGAGATCCAAATGGCATGAGGCAGGCAAGAAGGGAATATAGGCTAGCACTTACTGAAAGGAAAACCATCTTGAGAAATGAGGCTTGGGATGCCTTGCATGAAGCTTCTCTATTGAAAGATAGTTTGGCGTTCTGGAAAGCAGTAAAAGCACCCTTTCTGACTTCTGGAGGTGGTCCAACAATTGAAATTGCCATTAGTGAGGATCAATGGATTAATCACTTCGCTAGGGTATATAATGGTGAGGAAAACCTTGACGATCCGGCTAGTGATAACACAGGGGAATCCAATTTGGATCCCTTGGTTTGTTACTCGGATCTTCAGTTTACTCTGGAGGAAGTGAACCAGTCAATCTCTGCAAGTCAGGGGGGCAAGGCTCCTGGGCCGGATGGGGTACCAGTAGACTTGTTTAAATCAAACACGACTCTATGGGGGCCAATTATCACCCAGGTACTTACTGCTAGTTGTTGTGCCCCCTTTTTATCGACCTGGGTGGAATCCATTATTGTCCCAATTTTTAAAAAGGGAGACCGCCAGGACCCTGGATGCTATAGGCCCATTTCATTATTGGACTCTTTGACTAAAGTAGCGGGCCGAATAATTTTAGAACGCCTAAATGATTGGGCAGAGGACAATAAGGTCCTATCTGACTTGCAATATGGTTTTCCTGAGGGGTTAGGGACGATTGAACAGAGTCTGAATTTATCTATTTTAGTGGGGAAATACACGCGGGCGAAGAAGGGGAGGTTGATTTTAGCTTTTGTGGATCTCACCGCAGCATTTCATTCCGTGAGGCACACCAAGCTCTGGAGTATCCTAGAAGCTATGGGGGTGGACATACAAATTATCCATTTCCTTAGACGCTTTTATAGTGACGCCAAGGCGCGAGTACGTTGCGGCCTGAGCGGTGAGCGCTCGGCCTCATTTCCAATAAGGAGGGGGGTTAGGCAAGGATGTGTTCTAGCCCCCTTTCTTTTAATCTTTATATTAATGGTTTGGGAGAGGCGTTGCTTAAAGATAGTCACGATTTCCCTCAAATAGCTGGACGCCCAATACCAGCCCTCCTGTACGCAGATGACGCGGTATTGATGTCTCGCACCCAAGTAGGTCTCCAGAGGGTCTTAGATAGATTTTCCCATTTTATGAATAACCTTGGCCTTAGAGTGAACACTTCAAAGACCTATATAATGAGATGTGGCCGTGGTAGCCAGAGATGTAGGGATATGTTTGTGGAAGGACAGAAGATAGGGGTGACAAAGGGATTCTCGTATCTTGGAATACTCTTTGATCGAAATGACTCTTGGGTCCAAGCTGTTTCAGTAAAAAAGTTAGCGTTTTTAAGAACAACAACTGCTCTTGTTAACTTCGCGAAAAAACTGGGAAGGAGACCTCCAGTTGAGCTTATCCAAATTTATAAAGCAAAGTGCATTTCTACTGCGATGTACGGGGCAGGGGTATAGGGTTTTGTTGACACGCACCCTTTACAAAGGGTGGAAAACTCTTTCTTAAGATACATTCTGTCTGTACCAAATAGCACTTCCTCGTATGTTTGTCATGCTGAGCTGGGCCTTCCTTTTATCTCTGATTTAATAAAAATGGAGCCTATTCTTTTATGGTATAGAATCTGGACAAAAGAAGAAACAAAGTTAAACAGAGATATTTTAATGGATAGTTTGAAATTGGAAGGGGCCTTAAAGATCCCTTGGGTAAGGTATGTGCGAGACTTCATGTGTGATCTAGGCCACTTAGAATACTATACTAACCCAAGAACTATGCGGAAGATTACAAGAAAGGAGCTAAAAAAAGAGGGTCTTCTGTTATTGGACACCATAAGAATGTCGGTAGAGATCACAAAGCCCACAGTTCAGTATAATCAGTTGATTTTAACTACTTTTAGTATCCAACCCTATTTAATGTTCGTACCGGGTGCCCATGACAGGTTTTATTGACCAGATTTAGACTGGGGGTCTTTCACAGACTTGTTAGTTTTCTGAAAATGAATGACTGGGCCCAAGAAATGCAACTGTGTCCCTGTGATAATCTTTCGGCACAAACCACTATACATGTTGTCCTTTTTTGTAGATTTTATCATGATTTAAGGAAAGGATGGATTTTATCAATTTTAAAAACACTGGGGCTCCGGCAATGCCGCCCGGCGTTGATTGTATTACAGCTTTTGGACAATGAACACAGAGTATGTAGGATAGTAATATTCTTAAAGAAAGTATTAAGGGGTCGATTCCGATCTCGGCCGGAAGCGCACCGAATAGGATTCGTCCGGAAAAAATACGAGCCAAACGCGTTTTTCCCAAACGATTCGAACAGTTGTCCGAGCGAGCAAGTACGATGCGCATTACTGCTAAAATTCCGAGCGAGCCGTACGTTCCCAATCCAGCTCCAGTTCCCCGACCGAGCTGGATCCGTAAACGCCGATTCGAGTCGCACGGAAGTAAATACACAGCACCTTCCGGCAGGACTAGTACGATGCGCAATCCGTATGCGCCGAACTGGTTGCTACGTCCGGCACGTCAGAGCATCCGGGAGAGCTGCACATAAGCTCCGATTCACACCACAAGACGATCCACGGCTACAAGACGAACAAGCCAGCTACGAGTACGAGTCGAAGCCACGAGAAACCCGAACGAGACGAACCAACCATGAATCCCATCGCGCAGGTCCTACCTATACTGTACATCTATTACCGGAACCGGTACGGATGCGTACGGCGCAGACGGTAAGTCAGACACCCACTACACAAACAAACGACACATACCCGACATATGTCACACACACATAGGGATGCAGAAATGACGTACACCAGCAACAGCAGAACCATAGGGGCGGGATGGCTTTCACCAATGCCATACACACCCATAGGGGCCTGATGGCTACCACCACCACCACCCCTACTCATGGGGGGCTGGATGCCTGTCACTACTACCATCCCCACTCATAGGGGGATAGATGCCTACCACTTCCACCACCCCTACTCATGGGGGCCTGGATGCCTGTCACTACTATCATCCCCACTCATAGGGGGATGGATGCCTACCACTACCACCACCCCTACTCATGGGGGGCTGGATGCCTGTCACTACTATCATCCCCACTCATAGGGGGATGGATGCCTACCACTACCACCACCCCTACTCATGGGGGCCTGGATGCCTGTCACTACCACTACCCCTACTCATGGGGACTGGATGCCTGTCACTACCACCACCCCTACTCATGGGGGCCTGGATGCCTGTCACTACCACCACCCCTACTCATGGGGGCCTGGATGCCTGTCACTACTACCATCCCCACTCATAGGGGGATGGATGCCTACCACAACCACCACCCCTACTCATGGGGGAATGGATGCCTGTCACTACTACCATCCCCACTCATAGGGGGATGGATGCCTACCACTACCACCACCCCTACTCATGGGGGGCTGGATGACTGTCACTACCACCACCCCTACTCATGGGGGCCTGGATGCCTGTCACTACTATCATCCCCACTCATAGGGGGATGGATGCCTACCACTACCACCACCCCTACTCATGGGGGGCTGGATGCCTGTCACTACCACCACCCCTACTCATGGGGGCCTGGATGCCTGTCCCTACTATCATCCCCATTCATAGGGGGATGGATGCCTACCACTACCACCACCCCTACTCATGGGGGGCTGGATGCCTGTCACTACCACCACCCCTACTCATGGGGGGATGTATGCCTACCACTACCCTACTCATGGGGGGATGGATGCCTACCACTACCACCACCCCTACTCATGTGGGCCTGGATGCCTACCACTACTACCATCCCCACTCATAGGACGGGTAATGCATGACACAACCAGCATACTCCAACATAAGGAATGTCAGCAAAAGACATCCCCCAACATCATGACAAGAGTGTGTAGTCTGTGTCAAATGCCTACAACACTGAACATGACATTGAACATACAATGTGACCCCTATCACATGTGTCAAACAAAAATGTGTGTGGCCTTCACAATGCAAGCAGACCATGACCACTGTGGGAATGGGGTCTAAACCCCCATCATCACAGTGACCAAAAGGTAAGTGTGGGGTCCATAGCTGAAGCACATTTTGAACAATGTGGCAATGGGGCCTAAACCCCCATCATCACAGTGACCAAAAGGTAAGTGTTGTCATGGAAAAAGCTGCAACTGCCAAACAGCATGGATGATTCCTGGTCACAGAACAACAAACACATCAGTGGCAAAATAGTGGTTGTATCCCATAGCAACATAGATTGGGTGAGGCAAACAGTGCAGTGCAAATAAAACATACCTTTGGCCATGTGCAGACAAACATCACCCATGGGGACTGACATTGTCTCCATTTATCAATTACACAATGCCAGAAGTGACCATCATAATGCAGACCCACATATCTGCACTAATGGACACACAAATGTAGATATCCTGTGGAGACTGTAGATGTGAGGTGAACAAATACCATACCATGGCAGCAATGGGACATACAAACCATGATTATTGTGCTGACTGATGACCTAGGAGTCCCAGGGACAGCATGGGAAATCCTCCAAACAACATACAGGCAATGGCACACTAAAGATATGCCAATGCAGTGGTGCAGATGCACAAACACAAACAGGCAGCCTCACACTGCATATCAAACACAACAGGTGATGGGGGTGTGCCAGTGTCCCCAGGCAACCACACAACACATGAGGAGGCCTGAATTCCAATTACACAGATGTGTATACAGTGCCATACAAAAGTAACTCATGGATCGGATTCCCCTATGTGGGCAATCAGGCATTGTTAGATGAGAGGGAGCCCAAATTACACATGTCACACAAGCTTGTAGGAACAGCAACTAACACAGCAAGAGACAGACCCACCACAGCACTACCCCCAGGGACCCCACATTGTGGTGACACTAGCCTGCATGATAATCCCACTGTGATGACAAAGGTAGATGTCGTTCACACTGTGAACCACAGCCATGTGTCCTGAGCAACAAACTACCATCACACCTACACAAGCACAAATCAATCAGCACGGCCTGTCAGCCAAGGCCAATATGGAGGTAGGGGTCTAGCCGTGCAACAACTCACATTTGCACACACTCAACACCACACACCTTGATCTCCACCAATGTGCAGCAGTGAAGCTCACATGGACTGGTGACATTGCACATGCACCCATGACAATCCCAGGGGTGGTTGTGGGAACTAAGGTGCAGAAACCCATCACACCTGGCCAGTCAACAAGACTCGTGAATGTCTGACACACTGCACAGTACGCGGTACATGGGCATGACGTGAAATCCACCCCAATCAATGGGATCCCGGCCACAGTCACACACCAATGAAGAAGCCAAGGTGACCCACAAAGAACACACGTAGACAACTTCCAACATTGCAGCTCTGACCCTGAGGAGTGGCAGCAGTCACACACACAACGTGTCACAATCACTGAAAGCTACCACAAACTGAAAATTACATGACTTGTGTAACCAACAAGTGCCAAGGGGAATCCTGACTGTGTCCCATCTGCATTTGCCCACATCCCCAGCCCTGACAACAAAGACAACTAGGGATGACAACCTGATGAACATTAGTTTGCCATGCACCCACATCACGGAGAAACCAGGTCCAAGATGCTGGATGAACACAGGACAACTCAGCAAGCATCACAAACAGGAACATCCGTAGGGACACAGCCTGTGTAGGAAAAGGGAAGGGAACACACACAGACATGCTTACACAACACACAACACGGGCCCAGGCAATGTCACGGGATTACACACTGCCATGAGGGCACTCCACTCCTGTGGAAGGTCCGCTGTGCCAAACCTTGTCTGTGCACGACTCAAACATGTCAGCAGAACACTCGGTCAGTGAGTTAACAATTACAACACACTGAAGGCTCTGCTCACATCAGCCTGGGTACGGGAGTGTCACTTCAGTCATCTGCATATACCCAAAACACGTGTCAAGCAAGTTGCACTGTATACACAGATGAGTCCTTCAACATTGATGTGCTAAACTGCATGTCCAGTGGAGATGGGCACACAGTCAGGGAAATAGAAACATTGAACAGTGGTAAGCCCACCAGATGTGCATCAGTGTAAGCCACAGATGTTAAATTACAAATGCAAAACGTACATCCCTGTGTCAAATGCTGAACATTACACCCTCAGACTGCAGCAAAGGATGCTATGGATCCAGACTAGATTAGGACACATATCCCATGGACCACATGGAGTCCATCACAGCAACACTTCATTTTCCTGATCTGAACACTATTACAACAGCAAATGCATGATGATACTCATCTACATCATGTACAACAAAAGCAAAACCACTAGTAAACAAAAAGACGCTTTATTCAGCCAATGTCAATGAAAAATTGGAAGTCCAAAAGAAACTAAGGCCAATGGCCAGTCCACATTCACAGTCCGAACAGGGTGACATGTGACAACTTGTCACCCATTGCTTGCCTGCACTGGTACGGACAGGGGACATCCCCCTCGGAGGGGCATACAAGGGGCAGGCCAGGCACCGCAGGGACAGGATCAGGGGATGCCAGAAGGAGGCAGTGAAGGGGTGGTGGGTGCAGGAGTGTCACCGGCAACTGCAGTGGAGGTGTCTGACTCAGTGGGGGCCGGCACCACTGTAGGGCACAAGTCAGATGGTGTGGGTGCTGGCACCACTGCAGTGGGCCGGTCAGATGGAGTGGACTGGGTCCCCACTGCAGTGCCCAAGTCAGACGGGGTGGTTGTGGACTCCACTGCAGTGCATAACTCCAAGGGAGTGGAAGGGGGGCAGATGAGGTGGGCAGGACAGAGGGGGGACCCGGTCTCCACACCAGTGGCACAAACAGGCTGAGCGTCTGGGTTGGGGGTGGAAGAGCAAGTGGTAGGGGGAGGGCCTAAGCAGTCTGGGGATGCGGTATGGGTGTGTGGGGGAACCTGGGGCAGGGTGTGGCGGGGGAACCTGTGGAGTGGTGGCCTGGGGGATGGAGGAGAGAGACTGTGTGGTGGAGCTGCGTGGTGGTGGTGGTGGGGTCTTGCCCTTCCTGGTCCGGGGGACTTCCTAATGGGGTCCTCAGTCTGCCTGTGCCTGGGGAGGGTGTCCGGGTGTGAGGGGCACTCCCCTCTGTGTGTGGTGGTCACCTCTTCCGCCTGTACGTTGGGTCAGATGGATCTGTGGGGAAGAGGCCAAGCTCACAGAGGAAGAGCTTCTGGGAGGGGGGGTTGCAGGTGAGGCAAGGGAAGGGGTTTTGGAGGGAGAGGTAACTGAGGACTGCGGAGTGCTCGTGGATGCGTGTGTGTGTGTCTGGGCCCCATCCCCTGTGAGTGAGGTATCAGACCCCTGACTGTGCGTGCGTGTGCGTCTGGATTTCGGCATGTGTGTCTGTGTGCTGCTTGTGTCTGTGCTGGTGCGTGCCTGTGCCGGTGTGTGTGTGCTTGGGACAGGTAGGGTGCTGGGCATTGTGGATGGGGCAGAGGTAGGAGGGGTGAGGGACTGTTGCAGGACGGACACTGCTGCCGTCAGTGAGGAGGCCATGGACTGATTGGTCCGCTGTAGGGCAGACATGCCAGATGACATGTCCTCCATGAATGACACCAGTTGTGTCAACAGACCCGTGTGTGCATAGAGGACACTCAGCATTGATGTCTGCCCTACATGGATCTGTTTCAGCAAGTCCACAGACTCCACACTCAGGGCAGCAGGGGAGACAGAGGCAGGGGGTGTGGTGCCTGGCATGAAGGAGACACGCTCCCCTACACGGGAGCCTCCACGGACATGTGGGATGGGAGCAGATGAGAGGGTGGAGATCGTGGTGGTGGCGGGGACAGACTTGCTCGATTCTGTCTGTGGTCTGCTGACACCCGCCTCCACAAGGGAGTCCTCACTGGAAGTGCTGTGTACCTCAGCCGAGGTGGTTGTAGCTGAGGTCTCCTCAGTGTGGCTCCCCTCACCCTCCGTGCCACTGGGTCCCTCGATCTACTCTGCAGTGGACCCAGTCTGGCTCTGCCGCTCCTCTTGGTCCATGGAGCTGTCTCCTCCTGTGGCCGTGGATGTATCTGCAAACAATCAGGAGAAACAGAGCAACATTAGTCACCTGTACTGACCACACACACCACAGTAAGTACAGCACATCACAGAGCAAGCCCTGCCATCATTTGCTAGACATTGCAATAAGTGCTGACACTGATTTGAAGAAGCCCATTGTCTGCCTGACAGTCATTCATGCCACTCATGTCCTACCTGTCCATGCACCCATCTGTCTGGTGCCTGTTGTATGCGACTAATCATATGTGCACACATGCACCACATACACAGTTGTTGGACATCCAAGAGAACATATGGAAATGTGTCACTCCAAACACATGCCATCTCCTGCCACTGACTCAGTACATGTGTCAGGAAAAGTGATGGGCAGAGTCTCTGTCGATATGCGGGTTTTGGTTCCATCACCAGACACAATGATGTCCTCATGTCCTGATAGACAATGCAACAATGGTGTGCATGCAGGACATATCACACTACTGCTGGATCACCCTTTGCAAGTTGAATGTCATGGCACAGGCCTGTCTGGCAAGTCAGTCATAACTGTCTCCTGTCACAGGGGCAGTGCATACACACAACACCAGTCTGCACTGTGTCACAATCATGGAAGTTTTGGGAATGCAAGCCCTGTAGCTGACAGGTGCACATGTGCACCCCTGGCCACCCACATCATGAGGACTAAGATGATCCCACGTCATTCAAATGAGACATTTGAGTGACTTCAAACACAAATCCATACACATGAGCACTTCACCGTCTGATGAGAATGAACCAAAGCTGCCTGCACCTCAATGTTTCATACACCATTGTGCACAGTCAAGGGATCAGAGACCTATGCATTAACCAATGTGCAGATCCTATAGTCACAACTCAGATGGCTGGCCACCCCAAATTGTTAAACACTCCAGGAGTCCAAAAAGCAAGGCCACACCACGGTGACACAGAGGCAGACACCTGAGTGCACTCTTCACAATGCCCAATATGTATGCTGACACACGGGAGTGGGAGAACAGAGTGCCTTCGATGTCCGGAGTAGGCATTACAGTCCTGGTCCATGTGCAACATGGTATTACCCTGAACACTAGGCAGGTGGCTATGCATGTGTCACACACATGATGTACATACTTCTGAGGCTCCTACCTTGGTCTCTGCAGCAGCATGGGTGTGTGGCACATACCCCAGACATGTGGTGAGTCAGAGCAGCAATTGGAACACATATTAAAGCCATACCCAGAGTACATGTCAGATCACAGGCATTGTGTGAGCAATTGTACCACCCATGCAGCCCACAACAAAGTTCCTGTAACTGATGCTGTCCCCAACTTGAACCACAGGTAACTGCAAGCACACAGTACCCAAGTGACCTAAGTCACAGACTGTAAGGGCCACACCTGTGTATCAGATGAGGAGGGGGCATGACACAAGTGAGGGACATGAGTCCAGGACGACAAGACAGTCGTACTGTGGAAGTGGAACCAGGCTAAAGGAGTGCATAGAGCATGTTAGTCATAGTACCCAGAAAAGGTTAGCACTTACCCCCTCCTTGCTGATGTCTGGCATTCAGCTGCCCATCCAGGTCAGGGAAGACCACCGCCAGAATAAGGAGCATGTGGGGGGTCAGGGTCCGGTGTCCGCCCCTCCTGCGAGGAGGCGACAGCTTCAGCTGGACCCTTGCGATCCTCCTGGTCCAGCCACGAAGGTCCTGCCACCTCTTCTGGCAGTTGCGGATCCTGCGCCTGTAGACCCCCACAGATCGTACTGCCCGGGCGATGGTCAGCCAGATCTCCTGCTTCTGGTGGGCATCAACCTGTGAGGATGACAAAGTGAAAAGGCCATTACTACACATGCAACATATCCGTGCATCACACAGTTGGATATACATGTCTCAATCACAGGGGCATATGATGTACACAGGTAGTGCAACTATGGCTATGAACAGTTGTCCAGCAGTTACTAAATGGTATCATTGCCTGGGAAGTAAAACCTTGTTGGAATGCACTGTTACTGCACTATACCTGTTCAGTGCATGTAACTACACACTTTGGGGGCTGACAACTACTCAGTGAGCATGCTAGCCACTGGTGTACACACTGTAAGTCTTGCTAGTCAGACAACATGCACAATTAGTAAGGCAGTGGACAGCACACTCACCTGTTCCCCTGGTTTCCCATACAGCTTGCTGTACTGTGGAAGGAGGCTGTCCAGCAGGGCCTGGTTCTCCTCAGTGCTGAAGGCTGGGGCTCTCTCCACAGTACGTGCCATTGCAGTAGCCAGAGGATGCAGAGACAGCAGCAGTGGTGGTGGCAGATGTCGTCCTGGAGCATGTAGTGCAGGCAAGTGAGCTCTCAGGGGAACAGCCAGCATTATATGTGTGCTGCAGAGGCAGATACTGTCCCATGTGTCCAATGTGATAGGTCCAAGTCGTTTGCATCTTCTGAATCTGGCCAATCCATGGAATTGCACCACTAATACACGCCTACAGCATCCTTCAAAATTTCAACTTGATGACACCCATGAATTTGCAACATTGTTGTGGGTGGCCAACTGAATTCACTGCACCCGACTCGCAAAAGCTTCGAATACGCGTCCGTTACCATGTCAGTCCATAGCCAATGCGTGCGCACGGATCGTTCCATTGCTGTACGACACGTATTAAGTCACACAACACGCATCCGTCAAATTCATATGCAATAGCCAATGCGTGCGCACCGATCGGACCATTGCTGTACGACGCGTATTTCGAAACACAACACGCATCCGTCAGCATCATATGCAATGGCCAATGCGTGCGCACCGATCGGTCCATTGCTGTACGACGCGTATTTCGAAACACAACACGCATCCGTCAACATCATATGCAATGGCCAATGCGTGCGCACCGATCGGTCCATTGCTGTACAACGCGTATTTCGAAACACAACACGCATCCGTCAACATCATATGCAATGGCCAATACGTGCGCACGGTTCGGTCCATTGCTGTACGACGCGTCCCTGTACAAATCACTCGCATTTGTCACCATGGATGTCACAGGTGAACGTATGCCAGCCACAATTACTTGCCAGGGACTCAGGGGCACACCTACAACACCACAGCCTGTCCACACTGTATCCTAAGGCATGTAAGGCTGCATTACCTGTGTGTGTATGGGGGTCAACATGTGGTTTGTTGGGTGGCACTTGGGGCAGCCACTCCCAGGCTGTGCACGTGTTCATGGGGACAGAATCCTTTGTGTGTTGTGCACATGACCACTGTGATGTGCAACTGTTCAGTTCAGAGCATGTGGCATGGTCACATTTCCAGGTTGTATATGTGTATGTTATGTCACATACACCCTGAGTCCCATGTGGGATGGTATGTACATCACAGGGTGACCCATTGCCACAATTGTGATGGCCCTCCTCAGTCTGTGTGCATGTTGTGTTCCAGATGTCTCTGATTCCATGTGCACAATGGGAGACAGTCTCCACATCCACGTTGTTTGTGCATCGACTTTGATGTTGTGCGTGTGTGTGTCACAGATGTCCATGTCTGTCCTGCAGAGGCAACAGGGGCCACTACCTGTGGGAGTCATGGTTGTTTTGCTGACGTGTACATGATACGCCATGGCATGCCAGTGTCCATGTGTCAATACTGGGTCCCTGGGAATCTACCTGTCTAAGAGCTGTGATGCCAGGGGCACATCTGTCCTCACTTGTCACTGTGGTGTGTGTTTGGAACGTGACAGCAGTACATGGGTACTGTGACACAGCCTAATGATTTCCCATAGCACAACCTGGAACTTGTTGTAAACACATGTTGAACTGAGATGTTAGATGATGGCCATGTAGGTGCCATATATGTCCATACAGAACGGCACACACATCAAGTACTTGTGTCTCGTAATGATGTATCATGTGATATTTAGTATGGTCAATGCCACATATGTGGGGTGACTGACAATCTTTCTTTGTTCACCTATGTACTGCAGGGCACCAGCTGTCCATAGACCATTACCTGACCTTGCAACCATGGTGGAACGTGACTGCATCCGACGGTACCGCTTCAACAGGCCGCTGATTGAGGAATTGGCGGGCGGTTGGCCCCACATTTGCTACCTGGCCGGCCATACCCTACAGCGCTGACCCCCAAGTGAAGGTGATGGCAGCCCTACACTTCTTTGCCACCGGTACCTTTCAACACACTGTGGCGTCTGCTGGTGGGATGTCACAGACCATGTTCAGCTGTGTGCTACGCGATGTTTTGGAGGCAATGTTAACATACTTGAACCAGTACATCTATTTCCCTAAACGTCAACAACTCACTGACGTCAAGAGTGACTTCTATGCCCTGGGGAGGATGCCACATGTCATCGGCTCCATTGATGGGACACATGTGGCTTTGGTACCACCACAGGCACATGAGCAGGCATACAGGAACAGGAACATTTTCCATTCTATCAATGCTCTGGTGGTATGTCTTGCAGATATGAGCATCTCACATGTGTGTGCACGTTTCCCCGGTTCTGCACACGATGCCTACGTGATGAGGAGTAGTCGCATCCCGAGGATGATGTCACAGATGCAGAACCAGCGTGCCTGGCTTGTGGGTTTGTACTGACTTTGTACCATTGTATGTGTTCTGCAATGTTGTATTCTACCCTCTTTTCCAACTCAGCTATTGTACAATTGTCTGTATGTAGGTGATTCCGGATACCCCAACATGCCGTGGTTGCTGACACCCCTCAGGAACCCTGTGACACCAGCCCAGATGCGCTACAATGAGGCACATGGTCGGACCAAAAGAGTGATCGAGCGGACATTTGGTCTCCTGAAGAGCCGCTTTCGCTGCCTGGACAAGACAGGAGGGGCCCTCCCATATGCCCCTGCAAAGGTGTGCAAGATTTTCATCGTCTGCTGCATGATACACAACCTGGCAGTGCGGAAGGAGTTGCCTCTCATCCTGGATGACGATGACCAACATCCGCCACCTGTAGAGGATCCTGGCCTGGGCCACGATGCCAGTGATGATGATGATGATGAGGGTGATGTCCGCACACAGCTCATCACCAACTTCTTCAGCTGAATGTGAGTATACAGAGATGTTATGTCAATGATTTGAGTTTGCATGATATGTGTTGGTGGTGCTCTGTTGCTGTTTGAGTGTGGCCATGTGCTACTTGACTGGATGCGTGCAGCGATGTGTCCTTACAGGTAGTCTGTACTCCCCAACAGTGTTGACATGCTAACTTGGTTTTGTGTAGGTATCTTGTGACATGTATTGGGCATGAGTATTGCAGTTCTGTCCTGTTCTTCAGTGCTTTTGACTGTGTGTCATGTCTGTCCTTCACAGGGTACTTTCAGAGTTGTTTGGTCAACTGTGATCCCCCGACACCATGATTCAACTTCCAGGGTGGAAGCAGTCGTTTCCCTACAGGTGATGTGCCACACACCCCTGGACTTTATTTCTTCAACACTTGTTGACTGTGTGGCCACTGCCACGTGGGATTACCTTGCATCTGTAGTGGAAACAACATGTTGCAAATGTGTAATAAACCTGTGCTTCACTTTGGGATGTGCGTTGTCTGTGGTCACACATCTGACTGACATTTGCTTACTGCACCTGTGGGCTAGTTAACACAGACTCTGAATAGGTGTGGTGTCTGTGCATTCCACTGTATTTCCTGGCAACATCAGTGTAGACGATGAGTCAGATGGCCCTGGTGTGTATGTGTTGTGTTGCCCTAGTGGTGTGTCTCCCTCATATGTGTCACGT
Source organism: Calotriton arnoldi (assembly GCA_963921515.1). NCBI lineage: Eukaryota > Metazoa > Chordata > Amphibia > Caudata > Salamandridae > Calotriton > Calotriton arnoldi. Next base: position 3,992,556 of record CAWUFW010000562.1, on the reverse strand, counting down.
CGCCATGACTCACATGACGGTGTTGGAATTGCTGTAGCAGTTAGCATGCACAGTGTCATTTAGCAGATCATCATCTCCATGACAAAATACCACGTTGGAATCACAACAGAGGCAAGTATGGTGTATTAGTGAGTTTATTTACATACATGTGTGAGGATAGTGCACAGGATGGTGGGTGCTGTACATTGGGATTGGAATCCAAAGTTCCCAGATGAGTTGGAAGTGTTGGTAGCAGAAATGTCCTGAGTAAAGTCCACAGTCATCTGATACATTAGTCCAACTTAAACTCCCCATGTCATGTGGGAGAGTTGGGTTGCATTCGACAGGGTGAACAGTTTGCACACAAAGGAGAATTTCCAGAACAGGTGTTGGGTTCCTGGGGGATGTACATGGCCATCTGCCTCTCAGTTGTCCTTCCTCGGATGACCCTTCTTCTTTCTGGGGGACCCTCACGTGCAGGCCGCTGCGGTGCAGAGGACTCTCCACCAGAGTCATCCTCCCTCCCTGTGGCAGTTGCAGTTGTTGCGGCACCAGATGTTGTGGGCACACAGGGAGGTGTGGACATGTTGGTGCTAATCTGGCGGAGGCATGTCAATATGTCCCTCTGCACCGCTGTCAGTTCTTCCAATGTGTCCCACTTGGACTCCATGCCAGACATGTGTGTCTCCACACGGGACATGTGGGGGTCCAAGCGGGCATGATGGGCAGCCTGCTGCTGTTGAATGTCCTTGAGGATCCCCACTACCTGGCTGACCTCTCTGGTGCTATTCTGGTACGCATCTGCAATGCGTACCAGTTGTGGGTCATCATGCAGTCCAGACCCCTCTGCAAACAGCGACCTCTGCCTACCACCCCTCCCACCACCCCTGGCCACACGTGCGGGACCTGTGGTGGCACGCACAGGTGACCCTAGCCCCCCTTGGGCGTTGGTACTGGGGTTGTTGTCCGTTGCTTCCCGGGGGGCCGGGGTCCCTGTGCTGTTGTTATTCAGTGTCCTTGGTCTGTCCGTGTCGGCGGGGGTTGTCTGTGTGTTGGCAGATGTTGGAGGAGTGGGTGCAGGGGGTGCAGATGGTGGTCCTGCTGGTGCTGCATGATGACTCACACCGGAGGGGCCAGGTAGGTCTTCGCCATCCGAGGAGGGCAGAGGCTGTTCCACACCAGAGAGCTCAGGGGCCACCGGAGCCTGGGACAGGGACTCCTCATCATCTGCTGCTGTGTCCCCATCATCACCTGTGTTTGGAAGAGACACACAATGTATGTTATGTTTCTACAGGCATCAATGGTTCAAACACATGACAGTTGTGACTGTACATCTGGATGCGTGCCTGTACATTGCATTGTGCTAAGTTGTCACAGCCAGAGGTTGATATTGTTGTAGCACATTGTCCTGCCAACCTGAAGCATTTCAATGTGAATGTTGAGGTGTGTGCATGACCAGCTCATGTATAGATTGGCTGTACATGGCCATTGCTACTCAAGGGCCATCACGTGCCTGACACAGGTGTGTCATCCTTGTCCACATTTGTCCTTTAACTGGGACATAAGTGCAATTCCACTTAGGATATCTTTCAAGATTGAGACATGTGTGGTGGCAGTTTTTGCCAGTCTTTGTGCGTCACATTGGTGTGTCTGGACAACATGGTCACAGTCCGGGATGCCTGGGATCTCTTGGGAGTATCTGTGTTGTTGTCTGGGTTCCTAGTTCACGTCTCATTTCATACAAGTGATGTTGTTAACGTAGCTAATGATGTTGTTGCTGAGTTTTGTACGTGCAAACGTGATTAATCTTGTCAATGTCCTCCATGGTGATAAGGATTGGGCACAGCAGCTCTCTGGCTTTTCCATTGTCATGACAGTGATGGCCAGTGGTGTGTGTTGCAGTTCTGCTGCTGTGAGTAGCATGTCTCCTCAAATGCAGTCCAGCTTGGCGCTTGTGTCTACAGTGTCTGTGACAGTGAGTGGTGTGTTGTGTGAAGGATGCATATGTTGCCGAACAGTGTGGGAGTGGAATGCAGATCACAACCGCAACTTGTGTGACTGACACCATGGTACAGTGTCCGGTATATTGGTGTGTCCATTGCATTCACTGTCAGGTGTCCCCTGTCAATGATGTCTCAGTGACTTCCTGTGTGTTTTGTGCTATGTAGTTTGTCTGATTCTCCACAGTTGTCATCTGCAAGTCACACCTTTACAGCCAGGCCAGGGGGCACCCATGGACACTGCATCCCCTGACAGTGTGTGTAAACATAGAGTTGCAATGGCTGTGAGTGTGTACGTGTTTGGGTTGGCCAGTGCATGGGTGTGAATTGCAGGCACATCATTTCTCATGCCCATGTGTCAGCCATCTTGCCAGGGCTTTTACTTTGGGAGTGACTGGTCCCACGTGTGCAATGTGTTTTTGCAGAGTAGGTGTGTGTATGGCCAGCATTGGTGGTATTTGGTTGACATCCGGACCTCCTTCTCCCCCCAGCCCAGTTATCCCACCATGAAGCATGCCACCCTTGCAGTGGGTGCAAGTTAACTCTCAGGATGACAGTCAGTGGCACTCCTCCTCCCCCCAGGCCAGACATCCCACCATGAAACGTGCTTCCATTGCAGGGAGTGCAAGTTGGTTGTCAGGGTGTCAGTCAGTGGTGTCCTGCTGTTGGTTGGTGCACAGTTCCCAGCAGGGGCTTGTGCTCCCCACAACAGAGCACCATTGTCAGACATCTTGGAAGTGGCTTTTCACTCCCTGTGAGGTGTGCATGCTTCAGTGTGAGCTTGCCGGGCCATGCGGGTGGGGGATGTTGAGCTGTGACTACCACTCCCATCATGCTATTGCCTACACCCCCAGGCCAGCATGCCCATACTTCCTTCCTTTTGTGTCGACTTCACTGTGTGTGAGTGTGACTGCAATGGCAAGATGGCTGACAGTGTGGTCCTGTTGTTTGTTGGTGCACAGTTCCCAGCAGGGCCTTGTGCTCCCCACAACAGAGCACCATTGTCAGACATCTTGGAAGTGGCTTTTCACTCCCTGTGAGGTGTGCATGCTTCAGTGTGAGCTTTCCGGGCCATGCGGGTGGGGGATGTTGAGCTGTGACTACCACTCCCATCATGCTATTGCCTACACCCCCCTTCCCAGCATGCCCATACATCCTTCCTTTTGACTCTGCTTCCCTGTGGGGTAGTGTGCCTGTGCTGACAGGATGGCTGACAGTGTTGTCCTGGCGTTTGTTTGGCTACAAGTCCCAAAAGTGTCCTTGTGCTTCACACAGCATAACCCAGTGTGGTAGTTCTTTGTGGGATATTTAATTAGAGTGTGAGGCAATGCATTCTCCCAGGTGAGTTGTGTGTAGTTTGTGTTAAGGGGGTGTGTGAGAATACCTGCTGGTAACTATGGTCAGAGCTGTCAGTCCTCCTTCCCACCCAGCCAGATATCCCACCATGGAACGTGCTTCCATTGCAGGGAGTGCAAGTTGGCTTTCAGGATGTCAGGCAGTGGTGTCCTGCTGTTGTTTTGAGCACAACACCCAGCAGGGGCTTGTTCTCCCCACAGCAGTACCCAGTGTCAGACATCTTGTCAGTTCGTTTCCACTCCCTGTGATGTGAGCATGGTTCAGAGTGGTGTTGATGGGCCAATTGTGAGGGTGACCAATATCTGTGACTACAACTCCCATCATGCTATTGGCTACACTCACTTCACCAGCATACACACAATTCCTTCCTTTCAGTCAGCTTCCCTGTGAGGTGGTGTTCTAGTGGTGGCAAAATGTCTGACAGTGTTTGTTGGTTAGATGTGTGCCACTGCCTTGCTCTATTTGTTGTTAGGTTTGTACATGTCATGACACAGTTACATTTCACTATGAGATGGCAGGTATTGTGTTTGTCTGACTAGCATACACATCTTGGGATGATTATCTTTTGGTTACTGTGGCTTTGCTAACGGTGCATGGTTTCACTATCCCCTTGACAGTGATGTGTGTGTATTGTCACACAATATTGGGTATATTGGTTGTGTACTCACCAGGCTCTGGGATGTCTGATAGTCCATGTACGCTCTCTGATGGTAGGATGGCCCGCACCTTCTCCTCCCAGGACCTGAGGTATACTGGTTTGGCAGGAGGGCCACTGCCGGTGCGATGACTGAAGGCGTATTCCTTCTTGAGTAGGTCCTTGACCCTCCGGCGCACGTCATACCACCTGTTCTGGATGTCTTCCTTTGTGCGCAAACATGGTGATTGTGCGTTCACCCTGTCGACGATCCTCTCCCACATCTTGGTTTTTTGCGACATGGGTGTCTGTTGGACCAATGTACCAAACAACTGTGGCTCTACTCTTAGGATTTCATCTACCAGGACTTCCAATTCACTGTCTAGCAACTTTGGATTCTTCTTTGGGAGCATGGTGATGGGTGGTGGTGGGGATTGATGTGTGTGTGAGTGTGCAAGTGAGGGTGGGTGAGTGTCAGTTTTGCTGGGTGTATGTGAGGGTGCTATTAGGGAAGTGCTAATGGTGTGTGGGTTGTGTGATGGATGAGTTGTGAGTGTGTCTGTGGTTGCTGTCTGATGGTGTTCTGTGCTGGCAGGTCAGTTGAATTTGCAAAGGATCATGGTAGGGATTTGTGGCCTTTATATGGGTGGAGTTGTGGGTGTGTCTTTGTTCCATGTTTTTTTCCCCCAGTATTTATTGACTTTGTCATTGCTTGTTTGGCCCTTTTTTTTGTATTTTTTCCTTTGTATTTTTTGGGCATGTAGGAGACGTTCTTCTGACCGAGTCGGATGCTGCAGTTGTCTCGTGCAAGCTTCTCCGAGTCTTTCACGTTGTCTTTCTGCTGGGTTTCATGTGCGGCGTACGAGTCGGTCGCGGAGTATTGGGTTGCTTCGGCTCCCTGTTTTCTATGCGTGTCGGTCGTACGGCTTGAGCTCCGTGCGACTCGGTCTGGTTTTACACGCATTGCATCGTACTGCGTGGCTCGGAGTTCGCGGGTACGTATCTGTCGGGTTCATTCCTGGTGCCTGTCGGTCGGTTCGATTCGCGTAGATTTTCCGGCCGGATGGCTGCTTTCCGTGCGGTTCGGTCGTTCGGCTTGTGTTCCGTACGAGTCGGTCGTAATTCACATGCATAGCATCGTACTGCGCGGATCGGACTGCGCCGGTACGTGTCGGTCGGACTACATTCCCGTACCGAGTCGGTCGGTACGTTTTCCGGCCTGAATCGGAATTGGCCCCTAAGTCTAAGGAAATACATGGTAAACTAATGCACTGACATCAGAAAGATCCACGGGTATATTATTATTAATTTCCCAAACATTTTGAAAATGAACTGTTTGCATTATTTCTCCTTTTTGTGAAATTAGAAAGATCCACTGGTATATTATTAACAATTTTTTTATTTTTTTTATTGAACTGTATATCTAATACCTCTCCTTCTTGTGTTTTATCTGGTGTAATGAATTATGTGCGTTTTTCTGTGCTTTTATTTGATATGTATCTCTATAATTAACACAATTAATTAACAATTATACAAATATTAATAATTAAAAAACACATTTAAAAAGGTAAAAATTAATGTACTAACAAAACATTACAGCTATAGAACAGAAATACCCAAACAAAATAAAAACTAAACAATTAACAAAAATATTTATCAATTAATAAATGAATATTAATAATCAAGTAATGATTAATTAATTTAAACTAAACTACTTTCCACCCTATACCCCAATAAACACCAAAACACACACCTAAAAAATATTTACACAATTTACATAACTAATTTTACATTAATAAATTAATATCAATTAACAACAAATCATTAATTCATTTCAAAAACATTTACTTCCTAGCATTTACCACTATAAACTCCACAACTCACACATCAAAATTATTACACAATTGACAAAATTAAAATTTAATTATTTAATTAGCATCAATTAACAAAGAATTAATTAATTAAAAATAAATAACCTCCCACCATATTCCCCTATAAATGCCACCACCAATTTCGTAAACAATTACACAATCAATTAACATAATTAATTAACAATTAATGAATGAATTAATAACAATTAACAATCAAAATATAAATATGTATAAAAACATTAATTCACACAATTAACACTATATAATAATAATGAATACATATTATATAAAAATATTAATACATTTATTAAAATTAAATTACTTCCCACCCTACTCCCCTATCAACCCACAACCCGCTCCTAAAAAAATGACACAATTAACATAATTACCAATTAATTAATAATAATTAATAACAAATTAATAAATATTTAATTATACATTATTTCCCACAGTTAACAATATAAAATATTAAATAAATAAATATTAATTATGAAAAAATATTAATAATTTAATTATAATTAAATTACTTCCCACCCTATTCCCCTATAAACCCACAACCCGTTCCTAACAAAATGACACAATTAAAATATTTACCAATTAATCAATAAAAATTAACAGCCAATTATTAATTAATTAATAATACATTAATTACCATAATTAACACTATAAAATCTAAATTAAATAAATACTAATAAATAAAAATTAATATTCAATTTATTATAATTAAATTACTTCCCACCCTATTCCCCTATTAACCCACAACCCGCTACGGAACTAAAACACAAAATGTAATTAAAATAAAATTAATATTCAATTTATTATAATTAAATTACTTCCCACCCTATTCCCCTATAAACCCACAACCCGCTACATAACTAAAACGCAAAATTTGATTAAAATAAAATTAATATTCTATTTATTATAATTAAACTACTTCCCACCCTATTCCCCTATAAACCCACAACCCGCTACGGAAATAAAACGCAAAATTTAATTAAAATAAAATTAATATTCAATTTATTATAATTAAATTACTTCCCACCCTATTCCCCTATAACCCACAACCCGCTCCTGCCACCTTGTGCATGCAGATGCAGGGGGGTACCATAGGTACCCCCCATGTGCACCCTCCACCCCCCAAATACCTGGGGGCCCGCTGCGGGCCCCCAAAGTCCGGGACCGCGAGCCTTTCCATGGCGGCGACGCCGCCATGGAAGGACTCATCACCGCCATGGCCATAATGTGGATGGCGGTGTCTTGCAGACACCGCCACCATATTACATCCCTCTCCGCCCGGCCGACTGATCGGCCGGGCGGAAAACATGCGGACGGTCTTTCCGTCCGCCGCGATACACACACGCCATCGTAATATGGCTGTGGGTATTGCACGTTACGACGGCGGTGGCGATCATTCGCCATCGGAATCAGCCCTAAATTACTTCCCACCCTATTCCCCTATAAACCCACAACCCGCTACGGAACTAAAACGCAAAATTTAATTAAAATAAAATTAATATTCAATTTATTATAATTAAATTACTTCCCGCCCTATTCCCCTATAAACCCACAACCCGCTATGGAACTAAAACGCAAAATTTAATTAAAATAAAATGAATATTCAATTTATTATAATTAAACTACTTCCCACCCTATTCCCCTATTAACCCACAACCCGCTACGGAATTAAAGCGCAAAATTTAATTAAAATAAAATTAATAACTTCTAAAAATGTAACACATACATTAAAAAAAAATGTAATACTTAGACAAAAAAATATAGCACATACATTTAAAATACATACTAACATACATTACACAAACTCATACAAGCTATTAAAAAGGAACAAAGGGGGTCATTACGATGGCGGGCGGAAGCACAACCGCCGTGCTGGCGGATGCAAAAACCACCAGTTACCGCCGGCACGCAGCAGTCCACACGCCCGCCCAATTACGATGCGAAAAGTAGGCCAAACACCGCCGGCAAGCCAGCAACACCGTCCGCCATCAAAGTGCGCCCGTACACGTAGCGGCGCAGCCTAACTGACACACACCGTCCGACGAAAACACGTCCCGCCCGGCGTATAAATTACGATGCCGCAAACAAACGGCTCCCACGGCTAAGAGATACCGTACGACAAACCGAAGCGGTAACACGGACGCCGAGCACGGACAACGAAGAAGCGGCTCCCCGAGCATGAATCCAGCACTGCAGGCCATCCCCATGCTCTTGCTGATGCACCACCAAGGACGCAACGTACCGCGGAGACGCAGGTAGGCACACACACAACAAGTGCACGCAAACAGCGCACACAGTGCAAGGGCGGAAAAAGCGGACAACCCCCCTCAGCGCGTGTACACTACACATCCACCATTGCATCCACATATGACACACAGGCCAAATCGTAACATCGCGTAACACATGTGTACACACCACCTGGGACTAGGAACCAACGACCCCGTCACGGCCCCAAAGCGGCGATGACGCCGCCACACATGCGCACAACGCAGAGGCCAACCGCAGCGCCATGCATGCGTCGCACACAGACACAGGGACACAACCAAGCAGCACACACATCAGCCCCACCCCGAACACACATGACACGTGACAGGCCTGCCACAGACATGTCCCCAACGCCCAATTCACGGACAACACCCAACGCCACACAACCGACGCACACATGTCAGTGAAGTCACGCAACAGCAGGACACACCCCAGTGTAACAAACATGGCGAAGCACACAGCGGCGGCAACACCAACTAGGAGAAGCAGGGCCCCTTCGGGAAGAGGAACGCCAGTACCACACTGGAACACCCATACCACCCTGCACATATGAACAAGACATATAAAACGGAACACCAAAGAGCCCGGGGACCGACAACAGGTGGCCCAAGAATAACATTCACACACAAGGCCCAACGCAGAGCGGAAAGGCAGCCTGCCGCCCACACAAGGGAGAGCAGACAGCACTGAATGACCTTCCATTCCAACTCCGAAACCACAGCCCTACGAAAGAAGCCGGTGAATACAGCCATTGTCCAAGAAAAGACCAACACAGGCATGCCGAGGAGACCGACCACAGGGCAGATAGCGCATATCACAGAAGCACACAACGGACGGGGAAGAAAGAAGAAAACACTCCCCCATGTCGGCCACATGCAAGTTAATTGGAAGGAGTCACACATCACTGACCTTGAACTGTCTGAGAAGCATGTGGGATGAGGGCCCGTGTCCTCCAAACAAGCCAACAGAACACAAGTCCTGTCTCCCTACGACTACACAGAGCTCACAGCAACCTCGGAGCGTGCACATTGCAGACTGCACACACAGCCGGAGCACGCCACCACAACGCACCGCTGCGAAATGGCAACCGCAACACACCTACCCAACTACGCCGGACAGCTCAAGCTGTACAAAACCAACCTGATACATATATTGGGATGCGATCTCCTGTCCCTGCTGAACGTAAGTTACCGACTGACTTACCGCATCACATTGTTCAGCTGCGTCATGCCCGTCTTCTACTGTCGGAGGTGTCCCTACCAGCATCCCGTGGAGATATGCCTCTCCAACCCGGCATGTCTAAAGGCGGACCTGCTACCACTACTCCTCCCTCTGGACGCACACGACAGGGCCTGCTCTGCCTATGGGGGCATGGCGTATGTGGCCAACATCGCACCCGCACTGAAATGGGACCACTGTGCCTCCACACGACGGATCATCGAGAACAGCTACATCGAATGTCACCCAGCATGCCCCATCATGGTCCTCCAAGGGACAACTTACGAACAACACCTTGACAGCCACCATCCGCTACATTGGCTGGCAAACATGTACACCACCAATGACATGGAAGCCCTGCTGGACGGCATCGCATACCTGACAACCTGTAAATTCGTCGGACCACAACGCAGGTTCCCCGATTGACCTATGATGTCCAACCCCGCACCCATGCTTAGCTTCCGCACGGACTGGCCAGTCACCATCACAACAGCCATACCAAACGACCGGCAACTGTTACCACACCATCAACGACATCGCCATGACATCGGATATAACCGGGACATGCACACTGTTCCCCATCACATCCAGGAACACCGCATGCATCGTGGGAGGCAGTGGCATGGGGTCTGTGTATCGCACCCACATGGACGGAACTGCACGAACAACCAGGACACGACATGGATCCAGCGCCCATGGACACACACACCGCTCAGTGGACATGAATAGGTCGCCTGGAGTCTGTGGGTGCTGCACCCCTCCCACCCCCGCCCCGGGAATCCCATACCAGGACCTTTGCATGGACGACAAGTGCATACAACAACAACACGACCCCAGTGACTGTGACATGTCCAGTAACCACCACATTGCAACAACAAGTGGCACGCCGCTGCATGCACGCAAGCACATGCCCTGATGTCATCTCACATGCACGCGTGCATGAGGAACAACCGCAGCAAACCTGTCACATGGAACTGAGATGGACTGTGCCCATGATGACAAGCGGTCTGGTAGGCTACATGTATACCGTCTGTGTCAAAGTCCGCAGCTCCGCAGCTATACGTAAATGTACATTAGCACAGCCTTGGCCAAGCAGATGTAACTCTGAAGCCCACATCCCACATGCAACAGCCAATCACATGTAACCCCACACCCTATCCCATTTGCAATCATGCTCAGTATATCCTCAACATGTATTCCGCTGCCAGTAGTGTCCACTATACTGCATCACAGAGGACAGAAGACTCAATATAATGTTTGAAACCAAAACTGTCTCCGCTGACTCATTTCACAAGTACGAATGAGAGAGGATGAGAGTATGTGAAGTACACGGCAGTCGTGACATGACCATGTAGTCCACTGGTATTGGATGTCAACGCAAATGAGTAGCACAACTGTGGAAGACACACATGTGTCGTGTGAAGTCGTATGGACGCAGTGCTCAGGTGGGTGGGTGTGACGGGTAGATGCGCACATGCCAAGTTGGAGCACGCCGTGTCGGGAGGGGTCATGAACAGTACACCACCGCTTCCCTGGGCTTTGTGAGAGGACACCTGTCGGGGGAGTGAACACGTGTGTGCACAGCAGCCGGGCACACGTACAAAGCGGTACCAGGCGCACCTCAGCCCACCCTCTGTGGACAAGCTGGATCCTGTTGTGCGCCCGCCATGCCCCTTGACAAGGCACACACAGCCCCAGTCGACCAGGTGTAACCCCAACATAGTCAATCCGCACAGGCGATACAGGGCACGGGATGGCAGTGGAGCATGGTGTGTGAGAGGTCTCCTCGCGCTCCTCCTGGTCATATCACGCAGGCAATAGAACCTCAACGTCTAGCATGGCACAAGTCAAATGGAAGTGTAGGGGGACGCACCACAGCACGAGCAGCACTGACGTCACGGGAGGTGGCTCGCACCATCCCATCCATTGCCCATTATACCAACCACGCCACATGCCATTGCGACTAAGTGCAAGCGCGTGCGCCACCACCCCCGAGCCCTCCCCAGAGAGGCCAAAGAGTGAATGTGTGGGCCATCAGTCACAGACGGACGCGGCATGGCCGCAAGGGCAGCCACAGCCACTGGGTGTCGCAGGTGGCGGATCCGGAAGGCGAAGACTGTGATGCATAGTCCATGCAGGCCGGGTCTCCATTTGGGGCACCACGCAGGTGGACGGCGTCCCGCAACACATCATACCCTGAGACAGCCCACTCGTGCAACTGGACCCACACATACACTCCTTGCCCTCTCTGGTGCGAGCTTGGGGCTGCCTGTGCAAGCGCTAGCCTCGCAGGTGCACATGCATATTGGGGGAGCGAGGGGAGGACATGAGGGCTGGGGCGAAGATGACTGTATCACTGTCAGTGAGTACAAGGGATGACCCAGATGTGGAAAGGAAGAGACGTGTCCCGTGTGTACTGCAACTAGTCGCCAATCCAACTACCCCCATGTCCGGAATGTAAGCCCGCACCTAGGCCCGCCCATCCGCCACATCGAATATACCACCAGCACGACAACCTTCCCATTCGAAACACTGACTGGGGGTGGCGACCAGTGAACAATCATGTGTAGCCTACCCACGCGTACATGTGGGCCCTCCATGATCCATGTCACCTGCGGCAAAGTCATGACATGCGCAATGAGGGAAGTGAGGAGAGCTGTCCGCCCCACGCACAGAAGGTGCTTCAGCTCCACAGACCCAGCAGCGAGTCCAGCAGGGGTCACATGTGCAGGGGCAGCTGTGCCTGGTGTGAAGGCACATGCATATAGACAGCACATCGACCAATGTGTAGTCTGCCCACATCTACAGTCCATCATCATGCGGACATAGGAATTGAACACAGGGCAACACATCTGAGTGGGTGCACCCACCGTGACCAACAATGCGCAATCATCGACGTACCCGCCCTGTGCATGGCCCCCCACCCAACGGAGGCACATCCAGTGCCACCATCCCACACACACAAGCCTTCCACGGAACATGCTGTGTCCAATGCTCAGTACAGAGTCAGCGCCCATCTGGTGGATCCTGAACAGGAGACACATGCACACACATGCCAGCTCCCACTATGTACGTCTGCCACCTGGCACGTGCAATGTAACCTCTCACCTGTGACGTGTGACTGCAAGCACACAGCCGTCTTGGCATGGGGCTGTCAATGTGGACACCTGTCAATGTTTCGGGAGGTGTGATCCGTACAGTGCTGTACATAGGGTGCAGTGCTGACACCTACTACTGTCTCATATCCCCTCGTGCCACAGGTCCCACTTGTTTTGGCCGCTCAGCCTGTGCCCACATCGTCGTCGTCGTGTGCCATACTCATCCAGCCTCGGAAGCAGTTCCATGCTCAGCAGACATTCATGTTGCCGTGGCGTTGCCGCTTGACGAATATGCAGTCAGTCCCCATCAGCACGCCCCGCAAGTCATTGGGGCCTAGATCCCCATGTGCATGCACATGGCAGTGGTTTGTATCACTAGCCATTGCCATTGTTGGGAGACCTGTGTAAGTGTATTGTGGCCGTGCCGTCCCAGCTTGACAGCTGGGCTGTGGCTCATGTGCTTGCTCAGTCATGTCAGTGATGTGTATGCGAAATTGCTATGTGTTGTGTTGCTTTGACATGTGTCCACTGCCATTTTCCCTAGGCGGAGATCGAACATTGACCGCCCATACCAATTGCTGGCGGACATGGACGATACAGAGGTCATTAGGAAGTTTCGGCTGGACAGGCCAACCCTGCATCGACTGTGTGCCATGTTGGAACCCCATCTCCGTCCCCGCAGGGTGTATCCGACAGCTGTCACCCCCACGGCTAAGGTGATGGCCGCCATGCATTTCTTCGCCACTGGGTCATTCCAGCACACAGTGGGCAGTGGAGGAGGGATGTCCCAGCCCATGTTCAGCAAGGTGCTGAGGGATGTACTGGCAGCCATGATGCTGTACCGAAACAGGTACATCCGCTTCCCCAGGGCTCGTGAATTGGCGGCAGTGAAGGGTGCATTCTATGCCCTTGGCAGAATCCCACACGTCGTTGGAGCCATTGACTGCACACATGTTGGCCTTGTTCCACCACAGGCCACTGAGCACCTGTACCGCAACAGGAAGCACACGCACTCCCTGAATGTGCAAGTGGTGTGCCTTGCGGACATGGTGATCACCCACGTGTGTGCAAAGTTCCCAGGCTCGGCCCATGACGCACACATAATGCGCAACAGCATCTTGCCATGACTGATGTCCAATCTGCAACAGGATCGTGGCTGTATTGTCGGTGAGTATGTGGAGTGGTGTAGCGTGCTGGTTGTGCGATGCTGTCCCCTGTCCAGTTGGAATAGCAACGGTTCTCTGTGTCCCTCACACCCAGGTGACTCTGCGTACCCGAATGGGGCATGGCTGCTCAGTCCATTGAGGAATCCTCGCACCCCAGCAGACGATCGCTACAATGAGGCACATGGGAGGACCAGACGTGTGGTCGAGCGTACCTTTGGCCTCCTCAAGTCCAGGTTCAGGTGCCTGGACCGCACCGGGGGTGCGCTGGCGTACTCCCCACAGAAGGTGTGCCAGATAGTGGTGGCGTGCTGCATGCTGCACAATCTGGCCATTCGGAAGCAGATCCCCCTCATCGTGGATGACGGAGATCAACCAGGGCCCCAGCCCGCAGACCAGGACAGCTCGAGTGAGGAGGACAGCGGAGAGGAGGAAGCTGGTAATGTGCGGCAGCAGTTCATCGCCCACTACTTCACTTGACGGTGAGTGTCCATGTACGACGGCTGATGTGGCTGTGTCTGTGCAGGTGTGTGTGTGCTGTGTCAGGGTGGCCGTTTGTTCACTGCGTGCTGTGTGTCAACGCTCCATGGCCAGGGTAGTATGCCACTGTTGGTGGCTGTGGCATTGTGCCCTATTGCTCTGTGCGATGTGTGTACATTGCTTGTAGTTGTTGACATGTACTGTGTGATGGGTGTGTGACACACTCATTGAATGTGCTCCTGTTCTGTCTCCCACCTCTAGGTCCCTACAGGCCCTCCGGTTCCATTGCCATGCCACGCATCAGGTGCCTTTCCGCCCAAGGTGGCCGTTGTATTCCGTACAAATAAAACACAGGGCACAAACAGCAGTTTGTGTAAGAGGTGCATTTATTTCAAACTGTGACATGTGATTGTGTGTAAGGTGATGACAAAAGTGGTGCGTGCAGTGACAATGAGCTGTCGGTCATGGCTGCGTGATGCTCAGGGTGTACCCACTGGTTCTATGTCCATAGTCCAACACACACATGCCATCCAGATGGCTGTGTGGAGTGGGATCGTAGTCCAAGTCAATGCAGTGGGTGGTCAAGGAAGGCTGGCTGGCTGCCTCACTTGCATCTGGAGCGTGCGAAGTCCTCCCGGGAGATCTGTTTCCACTTCGGACGGCCCCTTCCACGTTTGCGAGGGGGTGCCTGCTTGCGACCTGCTGGTGGTGGTGAGGTGTGCTCACTGGCTGTGGACGCAGGGGAACTGGACACTGCTGCTCGACCCTGCGCCCCGGCAGGTGGTGGCGGTGGTGGAGCTGCTGTCCCTGGCTGTGACCTCACCGCCACCACCAGCTGGCCCATGAGGTCCACGAGTTGGCCCATACGGGCGTCCATGGACCTCAGCACCCCCAGCACCTCCCGCGTGTCTGAAGCAGACCTGACCCATTGTTCTTGGGCCTCTTCATAGGCCCCAAGGACTCTGGCCATTTGAGGCAGGGCATGGCTCCCAGGGGAGACTTGCGTTTCCCTGACCCTGCTCCTCCTACCAGTACTGCTGCCACCGGCCTGCCCACTAGCCACATTGCTCACCACGGTCCTCGCTGTGGCTCCCAGGGTGGATCCAGTCGGCCGGGCCACCACCTGCGCTGGGGCTGGTGCCAGCGAAGACGTGGTGGTGGTGGCGGCGGTGGTGGTCGGTGCGGCGATGGTGGCGGTTGCGGCAATGGTAGTGGCCGCAATGA
The DNA here is from genome assembly GCA_963921515.1 of Calotriton arnoldi. NCBI lineage: Eukaryota > Metazoa > Chordata > Amphibia > Caudata > Salamandridae > Calotriton > Calotriton arnoldi. Next base: position 3,977,253 of record CAWUFW010000562.1, on the reverse strand, counting down.
CCGTGGGTGTGGCCGCAATAACCGTGGGTGTGGCCGCAACGACAGTGGCAGCAGGGGGCTGGGAATGTTCAGCAGCCCTGGATGATGGGTTGGTGGGTAGGAGGGGTCCTGGGGAGCGGCTGGGCCCTGCCACACCAGATGGGCCTGCTTGGTGGTCCGTGTCCGAAGAGGAGGACAGATCCTCCACATCCGTGTGTCCTCGTTGGGGGCTTGTAGGCTGGCTGTGCTGGCTGCTGTCTCCATCCCCAGCATCCAGCAGTTCGTCACCTGTGGAGAGAATGAGATTTGTTATTGTGTTGCACCTGGCAAAGTATGTATTTGTCGTCTGACATTAACAGTTCGTGCAATCTCGTACATGGGTTTCCCGGAGGCGTGTGTGTGGCTGTAGCATTTGTAGTTGTGTGTGCTTGACAATGGGACTGTGTGCTGTGCACATGTGGCATGGGACGGATTGGCCATGCCGATGGGTGTGTTGCTGTGCCCCTACTTATTGTGACTCTGGTGTATGCGGGCTCCTGGCCCATCCTGGGTCTGGTTTGTACTTTGCTTTTGGTGTTCAGATGGGACGCTTAGGAACGCATATGGCAACATGGGGGCCATGCCCCAGATTCGCATTTGGGATGGAATATGCTTTTGGGGTACATGCTGTGAGCCATGGGTGCCGAACGTGACATGTGTTGTGGCAGCATGACAGTGCATGGTTTGAGGTGTGTGCATGCTTGACATGGCCTGCATATTTGCTGTCTGTTGTGATTACTGGACATGGCATTGGACGCATCGTTATGAGTGAGTGATGGTTGTGTGCCAGCCAACGTATTGCAGTTGTCCCATCTCCTTGGTGTGCGTGCTGCCCTGTGCCATGTGCATCACTGCAGTGCTCGGGGGGGTGTGGCCCATGTTGTGTGTTGTTGCTCACAGTGTGTCGTGCGCTTCATTGACTTCTGGCACATGGTTGGTCATGGGCATGTATCTTAGCGTGACTGCTGTATGTGTGGCAGCTGTGCGGATGACATGCCTTTCATGAGACTGGGGCTGACGGATGGGATGGATGGTATGTTGTATGTGCATGGTGTGTCTGTGTGTTTGATGGGTTCAGTGGTGTTCGTGTGCATTTATGTTGTTCCGCTCTGTTGCGTCTAGTGTTGTTTGTCTTACATAGGCGTAGTTGTGGGGTGTGTGGTTGACAGGCAGTAGGGGCTACATGGACAGGACTTCAATGGTGTTTCGGTTGTGTGTGATGGGTTGCACAGTGGCTGCCGTGTGGTACTATATTCAGTGTGGCTTGTGCATGCAGACGTGGCTCCTTGGGTGTTGCTGTGTTTGTGATGGGTCATGTGGGGTGTGAGTCTGTGGTTCATGTCCGTGTGCACATTGTTCACTTGTTTGTGACGGTGGGCGGTGCTGCGTGTTCGTCTGCTATGTGACATGTCCCATGTGTTGGTCGTGTTACGGTCCTCATGCCTCCAGTAATCCAGCCCTGTCCAGTTTCCCACCTGCAGGTTGTTCGTGCGTGCACTGTACTGGATGCCACATGGTTCTAAGCGGGGGTGCTCCATGTTGCAGGTCTGTGGGGGTGGGGGGTGTTGTGGGTCGTGGTGGTGGCTGGACACCCACTGACACCGATTGCTGTGGACCGTGATGTCTACCTTTCGGCTGTCGTTGTGCACTGCGGTGGCTGACACGTGGCTGTGGGGTGTGGGGGATGCTCCTCCTTGCTGTGCTGTGGGACTAGGGGCCTGGTGTGTTTTGTACTTGGGCTGTCCACCCTCCCACCCACTGCACTTTGTGTTCCTGCCACTTACCTGTTACTTGTCGGTTAGTGCAGCTATGGCGGACACATGGGTGTGGTGGGTGCTCGTTGTGGCACTTCTGGCATATTTGGGGACCTGTTGGTGGTTACGTGGCTGGCTGAGTGTACACATGTCCCCACGCATCTTACAGTTGTTCGGTTTGGGCTGTGTGTGGTGGTGTCTGTTGCATGTGTGTGTGATGTGTTGTGTATTGTGTGCTGGACATGGGGGTGTTTGTCCCTGGGAGCTGTGGCATGGTGGTAGTGCATGTGAGTACATAGCGGTGTGCTGGTATACATTAGTTTGTACTTACCAGCCTCCACTCCCCCTGCTAATCCGGCGAGGATCTCGGGATGTATGATGACTCGCACCTTCTCCTCCCACGCTTTGAAGGTCTTGAAGAGCGCGGGATTCCCTCCGCCAGTGACGGCAGCCAGCTCTCTGTTCTTGCTCTCCTTCTTCTTGACCAGGCTCTTGACGTCATTCCACCGTTTGTTTATTTCGACTCTGTTCCTGGGCAAGGTCCCGACTGCATTGACCTGGTCTACGATCCGGTTCCACATTCTCTTTCTGGTGGCTAGTGGTGTGTGCTGGACCAGGTTCCCATAGATTTGTGGGTGCACCTTGATGATCTCGTCGACCATGACCGTCAGCTCCATGGGCGTGAACTTGGGCATTCTTTGTGGTGCCATGGTGTTTGTGGTGCTGGTGCGGTGTGTGTTGTGTAATGTGCAGGGGGTTTGTGGTGCCGGTGTTTGGTGGTGGTGGTGGTGGTGGTGGTGGTTGTGATGTGTGCGTTTCTGTGGTGTGCTGCTGTCCTTGCTGTGTCACTGTGTCCTCTCCTCTCCTCTCTAGTTTGCAATGTTGCAAGGGGTTGTGGTCTGTGGGAGTGCTGCTTTTGTACTTACCTATGTGGGTGTGTCCTCATGGTCTGTTGTTTTCAGGTGTGTTGTGTCTGGGGTTCTGGCCTTTGTAGTTTTTGTTTGTCCAGGGGTGTTTTCGGGATGTGTACTGTGCTTGTGTATTTGTGCGTGCCTTGCTGTGTGGACTTGTTGGCCATGTTGTGTGCGATTGTTTTTGTCAGCGGATGGTTTCTGTGCAGGGACGTGGGCGCCATGGCTTCTGCCGTGTCGATTCTCATCGGCGTTGTTTGCGCTGGCGGGCGGTATATTTGTAGTTTTCCCGCGCTCATGGCGGTGCGATCGTAATCTCACGTGCGGTGTGTCGGCCGTGAGGGCGGGCGGTTTTGTGTTGTCGTGCGTGTTTCCGTCCGTGGCGGGCGGTTTGACTCCGACTCGGACGATGGCGGGCGGTATCTTGTGTGATTTTTCCGCCGATGGCGGTTTTCGGTTTGTGTAATCGTAATGGCGTGGTCGGTGTTCAGACGGTGTGTGCGGGCGGATTTTTGCCGCTTCCATGCCTGGCGGATTTTTTACGCCGGGTATCGTAATGGGCCCCAAAGCTACCAAGAGCTCAGAGTAGAACAATCTATAACGAAAATAGGACCTAAACTTAGCAAACAAACCAGAAGTATGTATGAATATCTCCAACATAAAACTAGAATGTATCCAAATATACAAGGTCTGGAATATCTAGACATGATAGCAGAATCAATTCTCTAAAATAAACAAAATAACAAAGTAGATAAACATAACAAACATATCAACATAAATTGTCTCTTTTTTAGTTACTTAAATTATGTCATAAATTTATAAATATATCTCAAAATTATATGACATAATATAAATAATTAAAAAATAGAATAAAAAGAACATACATTTCCCACCCTCAAAAATAAAATAAGAATTACTTAGGGGCCCATTACGATGGCGGGCGGAAGCACAACCGCCGTGCTGGCGGATGCAAAAACCACCAGTTACCGCCGGCACGCAGCAGTCCACACGCCCGCCCAATTATGATGCGAAAAGCAGGCCAAACACCGCCGGCAAGCCAGCAACACCGTCCGCCATCAAAGTGCGCCCGCACACGTAGCGGCGCAGCACAACTGACACACACCGTCCGACGAAACACGTCCCGCCCGGCGCATAAATTACGATGCCGCAAACAAACGGCTCCCACGGCCAAGAGATACCGTACGACAAACCGAAGCGGTAACACGGACGCCGAGCACGGACAACGAAGAAGCGGCACCCCGGGCATGAATCCAGCACTGCAGGCCCTTCCCATGCTTCTGCTGATGCACCACCAAGGACGCAACGTACCGCGGAGACGCAGGTAGGCACACACACAACAAGTGCACGCAAACAGCGCACACAGTGCAAGGGCGGAAAAAGCGGACAACCCCCACCAGCGCGTGCACACTACACATCCACCATTGCATCCACATATGACACACAGGCCAAATCCTAACATCGCAGAACACATGTGTACACACCACCTGGGACTAGGAACCAACCACCCCGTCACGGCCCCAAAGCGCCGATGACGCCGCCACACATGCGCACAACGCAGAGGCCAACCGCAGCGCCATGCATGCGTCGCACACAGACACAGGGACACAACCAAGCAGCACACACATCAGCCCCACCCCGAACGCACATGACACGTGACAGGCCGGCCACAGACATGTCCCCAACGCCCAATTCACGGACAACACCCAACGCCACACAACCGACGCACACATGTCAGTGAAGTCACGCAACAGCAGGACACACCCCAGTGTAACAAACATGGCGAAGCACACAGCGGCGGCAACACCAACTAGGAGAAGCAGGGCCCCTTCGGGAAGAGGAACGCCAGTACCACACTGAAAAACCCATACCACCCTGCACATATGAACAAGACACATGAAATGGAACACCAAAGAGCCCGGGGACCGACAACAGGTGGCCCAAGAATTACATCCACACACAAGGCCCAACGCAGAGCGGAAAGGCAGCCTGCCGCCCACACAAGGGAGAGCAGACAGCACTGAATGACCTTCCATTCCAACACCGAAACCACAGCCCTACGACAGAAGCCGGTGAATACAGCCATTGTCCAAGAATAGACCAACACAGGCATGCCGAGGAGACCGACCACAGGGCAGATAGCGCATATCACAGAAGCACACAACGGACGGGGAAGAAAGAAGAAAACACTCCCCCATGTCGGCCACATGCAAGTTAATTGGAAGGAGTCACACAGCACTGACCTTGAACTGTCTGAGAAGCATGTGGGAAGAGGGCCCGTGTCCTCCAAACAAGCCAACAGAACACAAGTCCTGTCTCCCCACGACTACACAGAGCTCACAGCAACCCCGGAGCGTGCACATTGCAGACTGCACACACAGCCGGAGCACGCCACCTCTACGAACCGCTGCGAAATGGCAACCGCAACACACCTACCCAACTACGCCGAACAGCTCAAGCTGTACCAAACCAACACGATACATACATTGGGATGCGATCTCCTGTCCCTGCTGAACGTAAGTTACCGACTGACTTACCGCATCACATTGTTCAGCTGCGTCATGCCCGTCTTCTACTGTCGGAGGTGTCCCTACCAGCATCCCGTCGAGATATGCCTCTCCAACCCGGCATGTCTGAAGGCGGACCTGCTACCACTACTCCTCCCTCTGGACGCACACGACAGGGCCTGCTCCGCCTATGGGGGCATGGCGTATGTGGCCAACATCGCACGCGCACTGAAATGGAACCACTGTGCCTCCACACGACGGATCATCGAGAACAGCTACATCGAATGTCACCCAGCATGCCCCATCATGGTCCTCCAAGGGACAACCTACGAACAACACCTTGACAGCCACCATCCGCTTCATTGGCTGGCAAACATGTACACCACCAATGACATGGAAGCCCTGCTGGACGGCATCGCATACCTGACAACCTGTAAATACGTCGGACCACAACGCAGGTTCCCCGAGTGACCTATGAAGTCCAACCCCGCACCCATGCTCAGCTTCCGCACGGACTGGCCAGTCACCACCACAACAGCCATACCAAACGACCGGCAACTGTAACCACACCATCAACGACATCGCCATGACATCGGATATGACCGGGACATGCACACTGTTCCCCATCACATCCAGGAACACCGCATGCATCGTGGGAGGCAGTGGCATGGGCTCTGTGCATCGCACCCACATGGACGGAACTGCACGAACAACCAGGACACGACATGGATCCAGCGCACATGGACACACACACCGCTCAGTGGACATGAATAGGTCGCCTGGAGTCTGTGGGTGCTGCACCCCTCCCACCCCCGCCCCGGGAATCCCATACCAGGACCTTTGCATGGACGACAAGTGCATACAACAACAACACGACCCCAGTGACTGTGACATGTCCAGTAACCACCACAGTGCAACAACAAGTGGCACGCCGCTGCATGCACGCAAGCACATGCCCTGATGTCATCTCACATGCACGCGTGCATGAGGAACAACCGCAGCAAACCTGTCACATGGAACTGAGATGGACTGTGCCCATGATGCCGAGCGGTCTGGTAGGCTACATGTATACCGTCTGTGTCAAAGTCCGCAGCTCCGCAGCTATACGTAAATGTACATTAGCACAGCCTTGGCCAAGCAGATGTAACCCCACACCCTATCCCATTTGTAATCATGCTCAGTATATCCTCAACATGTATTCCGCTGCCAGTAGTGTCCACTATACTGCATCACAGAGGACAGAAGACTCAATATAATGTTTGAAACCAAAACTGTCTCCGCTGACTCATTTCACAAGTACGAATGAGAGAGGATGAGAGTATGTGAAGTACACGGCAGTCGTGACATGACCATGTAGTCCACTGGTATTGGATGTCAACGCAAATGAGTAGCACTACTGTGGAAGACACACATGTGTCGTGTGAAGTCGTATGGACGCAGTGCTCAGGTGGGTGGGTGCGACGGGTAGATGCGCACATGCCAAGTTGGAGCACGCCGTGTTGGGAGGGGTCATGAACAGTACACCACCGCTTCCCTGGGCATTGTGAGAGGACACCTGTCGGGGGGAGTGAACACGTGTGTGCACAGCAGCCGGGCACACGTACAAGGCGGTACCAGGCGCACCTCAGCCCACCCTCTGTGGACAAGCTGGATCCTGTTGTGCGCCCGCCATGCCCCTTGACAAGGCACACACAGCCCCAGTCGACCAGGTGTAACCCCAACATAGTCAATCCGCACAGGCGATACAGGGCACGGGATGGCAGTGGAGCATGGTGTGTGAGAGGTCTCCTCGCGCTCCTCCTGGTCATATCACGCAGGCAATAGAACCTCAACGTCTAGCATGGCACAAGTCACATGGAAGTGTAGGGGGACGCACCACAGCACGAGCAGCACTGACGTCACGGGAGGTGGCTCGCACCATCCCATCCATTGCCCATCATACCAACCACGACACATGCCATTGCGACTAAGTGCAAGCGCGTGCGCCACCACCCCCGAGCCCTCCCCAGAGAGGCCAAAGAGTGAATGTGTGGGCCAACAGCCACAGACGGACGCGGCCTGGCCGCAAGGGCAGCCACAGCCACTGGGTGTCGCAGGTGGCGGATCCGGAAGGCGAAGACTGTGATGCATAGTCCATGCAGGCCGGGTCTCCATTTGGGGCACCACGCAGTTGGACGGCGTCCCGCCACACATCATACCCTGAGACAGCCCACTCGTGCAACTGGACCCACACATTCACTCCTTGCCCTCTCTGGTGCGAGCTTGGGGCTGCCTGTGCAAGCACTAGCCTCGCAGGTGAGCATGCATATTGGGGGGGCGAGGGGAGGACATGAGGGCTGGGGCGAAGATGACTGTATCACTGTCAGTTAGTACAAGGGATGACCCAGATGTGGAAAGGAAGAGACGTGTCCCGTGTGTACTGCAACTAGTCGCCAATCCAACTACCCCCCATGTCCGGAATGTAAGCCCGCACCTAGGCCCGCCCATCCGCCACATCGAACATACCACCAGCACGACAACCTTCCCATTCGAAACACTGACTGGGGGTGGCGACCAGTGAACAATCATGTGTAGCCTACCCACGCGTACATGTGGGCCCTCCATGATCCATGTCACCTGCGGCAAAGACATGACATGCGCAATGAGGGAAGTGAGGAGAGCTGTCCGCCCCACGTGCAGAAGGTGCATCAGCTCCACAGACCCAGCAGCGAGTCCAGCAGGGGTCACATGTGCAGGGGCAGCTGTGCCTGGTGTGAAGGCACATGCATATAGACAGCACATCGACCAATGTGTAGTCTGCCCACATCCACAGTCCATCATCATGCGGACATAGGAATTGAACACAGGGCAACACATCTTAGTTGGTGCACCCACCGTGACCAACAATGCGCAATCATCGACGTACCCGCCCTGTGCATGGCCCCCACCCAACGGAGGCACATCCAGTGCCACCATCCCACACACACAAGCCTTCCACGGAACATGCTGTGTCCAATGGTCAGTACAGAGTCAGCGCCCATCTGGTGGATCCTGAACAGGAGACACATGCACACACATGCCAGCTCCCACTATGTACGTCTGCCACCTGGCACGTGCAATGTAACCTCTCACCTGTGACTGCAAGCACACAGCCGTCTTGGCATGGGGCTGTCAATGTGGACACCAGTCAATGTTTCGGGAGCTGTGATCCGTACAGTGCTGTACATAGGGTGCAGTGCTGACACCTACTACTGTCTCATATCCCCTCGTGCCACAGGTCCCACTTGTATTGGCCGCTCAGCCCGTGCCCACATCGTCGTCGTCGTGTGCCATACTCATCCAGCCTCGGAAGCAGTTCCATGCTCAGCAGACACTCATGTTGCCGTGGCGTTGCCGCTTGACGAATATGCAGTCAGTCCCCATCAGCACGCCCCGCAAGTCATTGGGGCCTAGATCCCCATGTGCATGCACATGGCAGTGGTATGTCTCACTTGCCATTGCCATTGTTGGGAGACCTGTGTAAGTGTATTGTGGCCGTGCCGTCCCAGCTTGACAGCTGGGCTGTGGCTCATGTGCTTGCTCAGTCATGTCAGTGATGTGTATGCGAAATTGCTATGTGCCGTGTTGCTTTGACATGTGTCCTCTGCCATTTAACCCAGGCGGAGACCGAACATTGACCGCCCATACCAATTGCTGGCGGACATGGACGATACAGAGGTAATCAGGAAGTTTCGGCTGGACAGGCCAACTCTGCATCGACTGTGTGCCATGTTAGAGCCCCATCTCCGTCCCCGCAGGGTGTATCCGACTGCTGTCACCCCCACGGCTAAGGTGATGGCCGCCATGCATTTCTTCGCCACTGGGTCATTCCAGCACACAGTGGGCAGTGGAGGAGGGATGTCCCAGCCCATGTTCAGCAAGGTGCTGAGGGATGTACTGGCAGCCATGATGCTGTACCGGAACAGGTACATCCGCTTCCCCAGGGCTCGTGAATTGGCGGCAGTGAAGGGTGCATTCTATGCCCTTGGCAGAATCCCACACGTCGTGGGAGCCATTGACTGCACTCATGTTGGCCTTGTTCCACCACAGGCCACTGAGCACCTGTACCGCAACAGGAAGCACACGCACTCCCTGAATGTGCAAGTGGTGTGCCTTGCGGACATGGTGATCACCCACGTGTGTGCAAAGTTTCCAGGCTCGGCCCATGACGCACACATAATGCGCAACAGCATCTTGCCACGACTGATGGCCAATCTGCAACAGGATCGTGCCTGTATTGTCGGTGAGTATGTGGAGTGGTGTAGCGTGCTGGTTGTGCGATGCTGTCCCCTGTCCAGTTGGAATAGCTACGGTTCTCTGTGTCCCTCACACCCAGGTGACTCTGCGTATCCGAATGGGGCATGGCTGCTCAGTCCATTGAGGAATCCTCGCACCCCAGCAGACGATCGATACAATGAGGCACATGGGAGGACCAGACGTGTGGTCGAGCGTACCTTTGGCCTCCTCAAGTCCAGGTTCAGGTGCCTGGACCGCACCGGGAGTGCACTGGCGTACTCCCCACAGAAGGTGTGCCAGATAGTGGTGGCGTGCTGCATGCTGCACAATCTGGCCATTCGGAAGCAGATCCCCCTCATTGTGGATGACGGAGATCAACCAGGGCCCCAGCCCGCAGACCAGGACAGCTCGAGTGAGGTGGACAGCGGAGAGGAGGAAGCTGGGAATGTGCGCCAGCAGCTCATCGCCCGCTACTTCACTTGACGGTGAGTGTCCATGTACGACGGATGATGTGTCTGTATCTGTGCAGGTGTGTGTGTGCTGTGTCAGGGTGGCCGTATGTTCACTGCGTGCAGTGTGTCAACGCTCCATGGCCAGGGTAGTATGCCACTGTTGGTGACTGTGGCATTGTGCCCTATTGCTCTGTGCGATGTGTGTACATTGCTTGTAGTTGTTGACATGTACTGTGTGATGGGTGTGTGACACACTCATTGAATGTGCTCCTGTTCTGTCTCCCACCCCTGGGTCCCTACAGGCCCTCCGGATTCCATTGCCATGCCACGCATCAGGTGCCCTTCCGCCCAAGGTGGCCGTTGTATTCCGTACAAATAAAACACAGGGCACAAACAGCAGTTAGTGAATAAGGTGCATTTATTACGAACTGTGACATGTGATTGTGTGTAAGGTGATAACAAAAGTGGTGCGTGCAGTGACAATGAGCTGTCGGTCATGGCTGCGTGATGATCAGGGTGTACCCACTGGTTCTATGTCCATAGTCCAACACACACATGCCATCCAGCTGGCTGTGTGGAGTGGGATCGTAGAGCAAGTCAATGCAGTGGCTGGTCAAGGAAGGCTGGCGGAAGGCTGGCTGGCTGCCTCACTTGCGACTGGAGCGTGCGAAGTCCTCCCGGGAGATCTGTTTCCTCTTCGGACGGCCCCTTCCACGTTTGGGAGGGGGGTGTGTGGTGGCGACCTGCTGGTGGTGGGTGAGGTGTGCTCACTGGCTGTGGACGCAGGGGAAGTGGACACTGCTGCCCGACCCTGCGCCCTAGCAGGTGGTGGCGGAGGTGGTGTTGCTGGCCTTGCCTGTGACCCCACCGCCACCACCAGCTGGCCCATGAGGTCCACGAGTTGGTCCATACGGGACACGAATTGGCCCATATGGGCGTCCATGGACCTCAGCACCCCCAGCACCTCCCGCGTGTCAGTAGCAGACCTGGCCCATTGTCCTTGGGCCTCTTCATAGGCCCCAAGGACTCTGGCTATTTGAGGCAGGGCATGGCTCCCAGGGGAGGCTGGCGTTTCCCTGACCCTGCTCCTCCTACCAGTCCTGCTGCCACCGGCCCTGCCCACTAGCCACATTGCACACCACGGTCCTCGCTGTGGCTCCCAGGGTGGATCCAGTCGGCCGGGCCACCACCTGCGCTGGGGCTGGTGCCAGCGAAGACGTGGTGGTGGTGGAGGCGGTGGTGGTCGGTGCGGCGATGGTGGCGGTTGCGGCAGTGGTAGTGGCCGCAATGACCGTGGGTGTGGCCGCAACGACAGTGGCAGCAGGGGACTGGGACTGTTCAGCATCCCTGGATGATGGGTTGGTGGGTAGGAGGGGTCCTGGGGAGCGGCTGGGCCCTGCCACGCCAGATGGGCCAGCTTGGTGGTCCGTGTCCGAAGAGGTGGACAGATCCTCCAGATCCGTGTGTCCTCGTTGGGGGCTTGTAGGCTGGCTGTGCTGGCTGCTGTCTCCATCCCCAGCGTCCAGCAGTTCGTCACCTGTGGAGAAAATGAGATTTGTTATTGTGTTGCACCTGGCGAAGTATGTATTAGTCGTCTGACATTGGCAGTTCGTGCAATCTCGTACATGGGTTTCCCGGAGGCGAGTGTGTGGCTGTGGCATCTGTAGTTGTGTGTGCTAGGCAATGGGACTGTGTGCTGTGCACATGTGGCATGGGACGGATTGGCCATGCCGATGGGTGTGTTGCTTTGCCCCTACTCATTGTGACTCTGGTGTATGCGGGCTCCTGGCCCATCCTGGGTCTGGTTTGTACTTTGCTTTTGGAGTTCATATGGAACGCTTAGGAACGCATATGGCAACATGGGGGCCATGCCCCAGATTCGCATTTGGGATGGAATATGCTTTTGGGGTTCAAATGGAACGCTTAGGAACGCATATGGCAACATGGGGGCCATGCCCCAGATTCGCATTTGGGAGGGGATATGCTTTTGGGGTTCAAATGGAACGCTTAGGAACGCATATGGCAACATGGGGGCCATGCCCCAGATTCGCATTTGGGAGGGGATATGCTTTTGGGGTTCAAATGGAACGCTTAGGAACGCATATGGCAACATGGGGGCCATGCCCCAGATTCGCATTTGGGAGGGGATATGCTTTTGGGGTTCAAATGGAACGCTTAGGAACGCATATGGCAACATGGGGGCCATGCCCCAGATTCGCATTTGGGAGGGGATATGCTTTTGGGGTTCAAATGGAACGCTTAGGAACGCATATGGCAACATGGGGGCCATGCCCCAGATTCGCATTTGGGAGGGGATATGCTTTTGGGGTTCAAATGGAACGCTTAGGAACGCATATGGCAACATGGGGGCCATGCCCCAGATTCGCATTTGGGAGGGGATATGCTTTTGGGGTACATGCTGTGAGCCATGGGTGCCGAACGTGACATGTGTTGTGGCAGCATGACAGTGCATGGTCTGAGGTGTGTGCATGCCTGACATGCCCTGCATATTTGCTGTCTGTTGTGGTTACTGGACATGGCATTGGACGCATCGTTATGAGTGAGTGATAGTTGTGTGCCAGCCAACGTATTGCAGTTGTCCCATCTCCTTGGTGTGCGTGCTGCCCTGTGCCATGTGCATCACTGCAGTGCTCGGGGGGTGTGGCCCATGTTGTGTGTTGTTGCTCACAGTGTGTCGTGCGCTTAATTGACTTCTGGCACATGGTTGGTCATGGGCATGTGTCTTAGCGTGACTGCTGTATGTGTGGCAGCTGTGCGGATGACATGCCTTTCATGTGACTGGGGCTGACGGATGGGATGGATGGTATGTTGTATGTGCATGGTGTGTCTGTGAGTTTGATGGGTTCAGTGGTGTTCGTGTGCATTTATGTTGTTCCGCTCTGTTGCGTCTAGTGTTGTTTGTCTTACATAGGCGTAGTTGTGGGGTGTGGGGTTGACAGGCAGTGGGGGCTACATGGACAGGACTTCAATGGTGTTTCGGTTGTGTGTGATGAGTTGCACAGTGGCTGCCGTGTGGGACTATATTCAGTGTGGCTTGTGCATGCAGACGTGGCTCCTTGGGTGTTGCTATGTCTGTGATGGGTCATGTGGGGTGTGAGTCTGCTGTTCATGTCCGTGTGCACATTGTTCACTTGTTCGTGACGGTGGGCGGTGCTGCGTGTTCGTGTGCTACGTGACATGTCCCATGTGTTGGTGGTGTTATGGTCCTCATGCCTCCAGTAATCCAGCCCTGTCCAGTTTCCCACCTGCAAGTTGTTCGTGCGTGCACTGTACTGGATGCCACATGGCTCTAAGCGGGGGGTGCTCCATGTTGCAGGTCTGTGGGGGTGGGGGGTGTAGTGGGTCGTGGGGGTGGCTGTACACCCACTGACACCGATTGCTGTGGACCGTGATGTCTGCCTTTCGGCTGTCGTTGTGCACTGCGGTGGCTGACACGTGGCTGTGGGGTGTGGGGGATGCTCCTCCTTGCTGTGCTGTGGGACTGGGGCCTGGTGTGTGTTGTACTTGGGCTGTCCACCGTCCCACCCACTGCACTTTGTGTTCCTGCCACTTACCTGTTACTTGTCGGTTAGTGCAGCTGTGGCGGACACATGGGTGTGGTGGGTGCTCGTTGTGGCGCTTCTGGCATATTTGGGGACCTGTTGGTGGTTACGTGGCTGGCTTAGTGTACACATGTCCCCACGCATCTTACAGTTGTTCGGTTTGGCCTGTGTGTGGTAGTGTCTGTTGCATGTGCGTGTGATGTGTTGTGTATTGTGTGCTGGACATGGGGGTGTTTGTCCCTGGGAGCTGTGGCATGGTGGTTGCGCATGTGTGTACATAGCGGTGTGCTAGTATACATTAGTTTGTACTTACCAGCCTCCACTCCCCCTGCTAATCCGGCGAGGATCTCCGGATGGATTACGACTCGCACCTTCTCCTCCCACGCTTTGAAGGTCTTAAAGAGCGCGGGATTCCCTCCGCCAGTGACGGCAGCCAGCTCTCTGTTTTTGCCCTCCTTCTTCTTGACCAGGCTCTTGACGTCATTCCAACGTTTGTTTATCTCGACTCTGTTCCTGGGCAGGGTCCCGACTGCATTGACCTGGTCTACGATCCGGGTCCACATTCTGTTTCTGGTGGCTAGTGGTGTGTGCTGGACCATGTTCCCATAGATTTGTGGGTACACCTTGATGATCTCGTCGACCATGACCGTCAGCTCCATGGGCGTGAACTTGGGCATCCTTTGTGGTGCCATGGTGTTTGTGGTGCTGGTGCGGTGTGTGTTGTGTAATGTGCAGGGGGTTTGTGGTGCCGGTGTTTGGTGGTGGTGGTGGTGGTTGTGATGTGTGCGTTTCTGTGGTGTGCTGCTGTCCTTGCTGTGTCACTGTGTCCTCTCCTCTCCTCTCTGGTTTGCAATGTAGCAAGGGGTTGTGGTCTGTGGGAGTGCTGCTTTTGTACTCACCTATGTGGGTGTGTCCTCATGGTCTGTTGTTTTCAGGTGTGTTGTGTCTGGGGTTCTGGCCTTTGTATTTTTTGTTTGTCCGGGGGGTGTTTTCGGGATGTGTACTGTGCTTGTGTATTTGTGTGTGCCTTGCTGTGTGGACTTGTTGGCCATGTTGTGTGCTATTGGTTTTGTGTGCGGATGGTTTCTGTGCAGGTACGTGGGCGCCATGGCTTCTGCCGTGTCGATTCTCATCGGCGTTGTTTGCGCTGGCGGGCGGTATATTTGTGGTTTTTCCGCGCTCATGGCGGTGCGATCGTAATTTCACGTGCGGTGTGTCGGCCGTGTGGGCGGGCGGTTTTGTGTTGTCGTGCGTGTTTCCGTCCGTGGCGGGCGGTTTGACTCCGACTCGGACGATGGCGGGCGGTATTTTGTGTGATTTTTCCGCCGATGGCGGTTTTCGGTTTGTGTACTCATAATGGCGTGGTCGGTGTTCAGGCGGTGTGTGCGGGAGGATTTTTGCCGCTTCCATGCCTGGCGGATTTTTTTACGCCGGGTATCGTAATGTGCCCCTTACAGTTGTGTAGCTGAAGAATATCCACGAAATTGATACAATCCACAACAATCCAAGGAAAAATTAATCCATGTAACAGGCCCAAAAAAAAATGAAAAAATACAACTGTAGATAAAAAAATCCAACGCCGCAATCCTCTAAATAAAGAAAACCTCAAAAACCCAAAAATACTTTATAAAAAACAGCTCCAACAACCCGAAAAAAAAGGAAATGTATAGCAACTTGTTAACAAACAAATAACAACATTATCCTTTATTTTAAAAAAAAAAACGCGAGAATAACTCCATCCGGTCACCAAAGCCAATACCTGTAAATAAAAATAAACAACACCCACCCATAACAAACATATAAACACAGAAAAACTAATATCAACATATAATAAACATAAACACATTTCGTAAACATATAAGTAAAGTTCCACTACCTTCTAATTACATCCGACACTAAATAAAACTCATAAAATACTAAACTACAGAGACGACACGCAACTATCCTAAAAAAGATAAAATAACGCCCTAACAAACATACTAACACTACCACTAACTTACCCCTACCTTAAAACTAACTTTAAAATAAATAAAAGTAAACTTACAGGAACGGAGGCAAAACAGCTCCCAACCGTGAGGTTCCGTCTTCGTAAATAACCCAAAAAGGAAATCAATAGGTAAAAAAGTGACTAAAAGAAAACAAAATGGCGGCATAATTAAAATTAAAATAGGACTAACTCCCCATAGAAATGAATGGGAAATATTGTAAAAAATTTAAAAAAATGTTTAGAAATGTTTAAAACACTGTATATATATTTTTTTCTTCAATGTTAAAAAATACAATATAAAAATGTAAAATATACATCAACTATTTTATTGTAAAAAATTATAATATAATTGATGTATATTAAAATATATGTTTATTACATACAATGTTAATTTACAAATATAATGCAAATGTTAAAAAATATTATATGTATTGTTCACAATATTACTGTAAAAATATTGTAAATTATTTAACATATTAAAAATTATTTAATAAAAATAATATTTAATATGCTAAATAATAAAAGATAATAATATAAAATGTACAATGTATAGGTTTGGAAAATAATGAAACTATTGTAAATAATATTATTAAAATGTAAACAAAATTTACTACTAATATTTTTCTGTTTCAACTAAAAATAAATAAAAATTACAACAAATACTGTGTATTAATTAAAAATGTTTCCTGTTTTACTTTACCATTACATAAGTATACTACACAAAAATGTACAATTGTTAAAAACTATAAAAATAATATATATATAATAAAATAAGATTAATGAAACATGTATAAATAAATGTTAAAATGCCCAAATAAATTTAAGAAACATAAAAATGTTTTTTATTTTTTTGATGTTATGATAAATTTTAAAACAAAATAAAATATAATTTTAAAAATTATAAATAAAACTTTTAAACAAAAAAATATTATAAATAAAACTAACATACAAGCTAAATGGTAAACCATAATAATTTACTATTCTAACTCCAAATCCAAATAAACTCAGGGAAAGTGCTGGATAATAAACCATAATAATTTACTATTCTAACTCTAAATCCAAATAAACTCAGGGAAAGTGCTGGATGGTAAACCATAATAATTTACTATTCTAATTCCAAATCCAACTAAACTCAGGGAAAGTGCTGGATAATAAACCATAATAATTTACTATTCTAACTCCAAATCCAAATAAACTCAGGGAAAGTGCTGGATGGTAAACCATAATAATTTACTATTCTAACTCCAAATCCAAATGAACTCAGGGAAAGTGCTGGATAATAAACCTTAATAATTTACTATTCTAACTCCAAATCCAAATAAACTCAAGGAAACTGCTGGACGGTAAACCATAATAATTTACTATTCTAACTCTAAATCCAACTAAACTCAGGGAAAGTGCTGGATAATAAACCATAATAATTTACTATTCTAACTCCTAATCCAAATAAACTCAAGGAAAGTGCTGGACAGTAAACCATAATAATTTACTATTCAAACTCCAAATCCCAAAAAATCTGGGAAAGTGCTGGACAGTAAACCATAACAATTTACTCTTCTAACTCCAAATTAAAATAAACTCAAAAGAATAAATATTTAATACCACCCTTTCATTTTTAAAATTAAAAAATAAACATCCTTAAAATAAATATCATTAATAATTATACTATTGATTTAAAAATGTTGAGATAATTTTTTTATAAATTAACAAATTTTAAAATTATTTATAGTCAATACTTCATAAAATGTTAAATTAAAAAATAAAATTAAAATATATTAAACAATTTTAAAACAAATTAGAGAATAAACATTTTTTTTAAACTAATTTTTATTTATTTATTCTAAAAATATCTAATTTATATACATTTGCAGTAATAATTTCAACAATTTTGTTTTAAAAAAATTCTATATTTTAGAAATTGTAAGAAATCTATTAATTTAATATAATTTATTAACCACAATTTAATAATCCAAAATATAATGAGTACATTTTTATAATATTCAAATTTAATTAAAAAATATTTAAAAAATAAAAATGTAATAAATTTTGTATACAATATTTCTACAAATTTCGAATAAAAAAAATGAAAATATTTTTTCATATTTCAAAACATAATTTTGCAAATATTAAGTTTCAAATTTTTTAATTTATTTAATTTCATGTTAAAAAACTTTTACATTTCAATTTTACATTTTAAAATATTTAATGTAAAAAAAATACTATTTAATTTTAATACTCACAATATTTTTAAATTACTACCCACCCTTATTCCCTATAAACCCAACATCCCGCTCCTAAAATATATACAAATTTGAAAAATATATTAAATTTTAAACAACATTTTTAAATTACTACCCACCCTTATCCCCTATAAACCCAACATCCCGCTCCTAAAATATATACAAATTTTAAAAATATATTAAATTTTAAACAACATTTTTCAATTACTACCCACCCTAATCCCCTACAAACCCAACATCCCGCTCCTAAAATGTATATAAAAATTAAAAAATTCTAATTATTTCAACACATTAATTTTCTAAAAACATTACAAATTTATAAAAATATCAATTAAAACACTAAAAAATTTACATCAAATACATAACATCAATATTACTTACATCAATATTTTTTACATCTATATTTTTAACATCGATATTTAAAATTTCGATATTACTACACAACAAAAAAATTCGATATTTGTCACATTGATATTACTTACCTCGATATTTAACACCAACGATATTCTTCCCTCAATATTTATGTATGTCGATATTTTCACGTCGATATTCTAGCTCTGCACCCTCACATCCCAATCAACCAGTAACCCAATTTCTAATAGCGCTACTCATCAATGTGTAAATCAATGTACATGATGAGGTACATAAGAAAGTTAGGGTTACAAGGTGTAGGAGTCACATGTCCTTCATAACTCTATGTGCTATACTAGAAGTATTACAATTTATGAACTGCAAGTAACCAAAGGATCTCTATGTTAAAAGCAGTAACCCATTTACCCATCAACATAAAATAAAATTCTGTCATCTGCATGTCATATGATATGCTTTGCAAGAGACATATTTTTTTACATTTCTTTATTGGCATTTAAACATAAGTAATGATACTACAAAATCCCAAGAAAGAGATGGAAAAAAGGGGGGTTGGCATGGGGAGAAGAGGGAGGGGGATTAGGGGCTGGGGAGGGTGGAATAGGGAGGGAGGGGAGAGACAGGACAAAGAAGTAGAATACATGATGACAATGTGCATCGATCCTCTTCACCAAACTGCACCTAGCAGCACAGTTAGGACAAAGTACGTCTCATGCCACAAATAGCCCTCCAGTCGGTCCACAAATATCAGAGCATTAAATGCCACGATTCAAAGCATTTGAAACATGGGCAGCAGTGCGCAGGTCATCAAACATCACAAGGTAGGAGATATATTTATATTTTGGACCCAGGTGAGTGAGTAATATCGCCAGTGGTAGGTTCAGCTGCCGGGGGCGGGGGATACTCTCTGTCTAAGAAAGGTAAGGAGCAGTTTCCAAATGTCCTTGGGGCGGGATCATGGTGGCATAAGTTCCCAGAGTGAGACAATTATTCCTGAAAATAGGTAGCATCCCTCAACCAGGCCTCTAGAGTGGGAGCAGGCCGTCGTCCCCAATGTATGGCAACCCTACATTTGGCCAAGAGAAGAAGCATAGCGCTGAGTTTGCGATCCTCAGCGGGCACATCCCGCACATACCCCAGAGGACCAACCAGGGGGTCACGCGCCAAATAGGTGACCCGTGATAGCCTGCACAGTAGAGACGAGCGCAGACCAGAAGTTCGCCACCCGCAGACTTCCCACTCGAGGTGTAAGAAGGAGGCTTGAGACACAACACAGTGGAGACAGTGTGCACCGGTGACCTGTCCCATATGAAGGAGCTGTGAGGGGGCACGTTATAAGCGATGTAAAAATGTTAAATGTATAAAGCGCAATCTGTAATTAGGGGACACATTCACCGTCTGGCCACAACAGTAGGACCATTCTGCGTCAGTTATAGGGGGATCAATTTCGGCCTTCCAGTCTGAGAGTGCCGCTGGTACACAAACAGGTGCTCTGGCTTGCATGACGGAGTGAAGTCACGTCGTTAGCTTGTGCAGGGATGGATTTGTAAGGATGTGTTACAGCGTTGGAAGTGCAGCGAAGGGGCGGGAAATGTGTTGTGTAGCGCACGGCAAGTGGCCCAAAGTTGATGGTATAAAAGCAGCTCAGGCACCCAGGGGTGTGTAGTTCCCTGGCCCTCAAATGGAAGCATGAAGTGGTCATCCGGACAAAGATCTGAGAACAGACCTAGGCAGCGTTCGATCAACCTCACCCTAGCACCCATATCCTGCAGGATTGCGCCCTATGGGTGTAGAAGGGGCGTATAAGCATGAGAGCCTTGCACGTTTCCTCATGCCATCCCAATCCCAATGCACACATTTGACCATGTTGACTGTCCTCTGTGGGAGTTTGTAAGGAAGATACCATACTGTGGTCAGGGGGTAGGGTGCAGCATGGTCTGCCTCAATGGCTGTGTATGGTTGGAATTGTGTAGGATAAGCGAGAAATGTACATATTGTGCCTGTGCGCCGAGTGCATATAGTGTCATATCTGGGGCGCCCAACCCCCCATGGTCAAGCAGCAGAGTAAGGATTTCCCAGGAGATTCTGGGTTGTTTACCAGCCCAGGTCAGTGCTCCCATATTGGATCTCAGTCACCTGAGGAAATGAACCATAAAGGGTAATGGCAAATTTAGAAAGAGATACAAGAATTTGGGAAGTATGACCATTTTGGCTATGGCGATCCGTCCAGACATTGATAATGGCAAGTGAGACCTCACCGGAACTCGGTCCTCCAATCATGTCATGACGCGGCCGTAGTTAGCCCCTCCAAAGCTCGTCCGGGTCATGGCTGAGCCAAATGCCTAGGTATCGGACCAGGTCAGATGCCCACTGCAGCGGGTACTCTGAGGAGAAGGGCTGTGTGCAGTCAGTGAAGGGGAAAAGTTTTGATTTGGATCAATTGACGTGTATTCACTAAATCTTATGACCTCACGTATAATCGGGAATAGATGCTCAGCGAGCTTGGAAATATAGAGAGTAACATCATCTGCATACATAGACAACAATACCTTGTGCCGAGAAGCCAAGGCCACAGTGGGAGTGATGCTGTCTAATGTGCGCCGCTAGGGGCTTAATCGCAACAGCAAATAAGAGTGAAGATAGTGGGCATCCCTGGCGCATCCCTGAGGTTATTGGAAATGGATCTGATACCATGCCATTAAGTCGGATCCGAGCAGTGGGTAGCGTGTATAGAAGTTGGATTTGTCAAATGAATCACGGACTAAAGCCCATGCGTGCCAGTAATGGGAAAAGGTAAGGCCATTCAAGAGAATCAAAAGCCTTAGTGGCGTCAACGAGCGTGGCTATGGAAGGTAGTTGTGGGTCTAGCGTGTGCATCAGGGCAAAAATTGTTCAGAGGTTATGAGATGTAGAGCAACCCAGGACAAAGCCGGACAGGTCCGGTCGCACAGTGGCGGGCAGCAACTGGAGAAGGCGGTTTGCTAATATTTTAGCGACTATTTTGTTATTGATGTTGATCATCAATAGGGGCCCCTGGGAGTCACAATTATTGGTTGGTTTGTCAGGCTCGGGGAGTGTCACTATAACCGCTTCGCAGAGAGATGGTGGGACAACCCAACGGTCCAAGGACTCCTCATACATCGCTAATAGATAGGGGGCCAACTCAGGTGCGAACTCTTTGTTAAAGGAGGTGGTCAGTCCGTCCAGTCCCAGTGCCTTGTCACTCAGAAGCCCTTGAATGATCAGGACTATCTCTTCCACGGTAGTGGGGGAGTCCAAATATGACCGGTGGGCATGCTCCAGCCATAATAACTTGATGGAGTCCAGGTAGGTAGCCAGCTCATCCACAGAATGTACTGGGGTGTCCGTATAAAGTTTAGAATAGAAGAAGGTCACAGTACGCAAGAGTCCCGTGGGCATGGATTGGAGTTCCTGTTTGTCATCAAGTAGCTCCACCACATACTGAGACTAGACATAACACAAATCTCTCCAGCAAGTGCATTAACCTCCAGAGTTGGTTTACCATTATTATTCCCTGAGATTTACTGGGCACACAAAATCTATGAAGCAGGTGCCATAACCCCATAAGATATTTCATGCAGTGCAGCAAGCCACCTTTCTGCGCTGCTGCATGAAAGGGAAGGAGCTGGAATGTGGCATATTTAAAATCATATGGCGCATTCCTGTCCTTTCCTTGTGCTGGCACACAATGTGCTGTCTAGCGCCAATGCAGGCCCACTTGTTTTTGTGCAAGAAGGGACACCTTCCTGCACAAAAACAATCCTCTGAGGCTTTTTCCTCTTACTATGTATGCTGCACAATGCGGCACACATAGAAAGCGGAAAAAGCAAGAAGAAATAAAGATATTTCTGCTCATTACGACTCATTTGGGGAGGGGTAGCACTTTAACGCATTCCCAGGTCTACCAGTAATGGTGAATCTAGGAATGAGCCAAAATCCATGGGTGGATGCTTGGGAACAACCACGCTCCACCTATATAATGCCTCCCTGGGACAAAGGAATGCAATGCAGAGATTTGCGTTGTGTTACTCTAGATTTATAAAGCCACACAAGGACTCATTGATTAATCTGCCTCATAATGTATAAGTTGAGACCCATATTTTGTGTCAGGGTTGCAGCACTTTTTTAATCAATCAGAAGATTTGTAGAGCACTACTTGTCACCCGTGAGGATATTCAGGCGCTGGCAGCGTCCCATTGATTAGCCAAATAGCCAGGTCTTCAGGGACTTTGGGAACTCTGGAAGAGATGGGGAGGTCCATAGATGAAACGGTAGCTCGTTCCATGTCTTCGCATCTAGGTAGGAGAAAGAGCGACCGCCGCATTTGCTAAGTCGGATGCAGAGGGTTTAGGTTAGAGAAAGGTAGGCAGAGCAGAGGTGTCTGGTGGGCTGATGGAAGTTCAGGCAGTGGTTCAAGTAGGTGGGTCCATAGTTGTGTAGGGCCTTCTATGCATGGGACAGGAGCTTTAACTGGCATCTTTTCTGTACAGGGAGCCATTGGAGTTCCCTGAGGTAGGGGGTGATGTGGATTCGTCTAGGGAGATCCAGGACGAGTCTGGCTGTGGTGTTCTGTTTGGTCTGTAGTTGTCAGAGGAGGTGAGCTGCGATCCCTGCGTAGAGAGCGTTGTTGTAGTTCAGTCAGCTGGAGATGAGTGCCTGGGTGATGGTGTGTCTTGAGCTTTGGGGTAGCCATTTGAATATCTTATGAAGCCTTAGGAGGATGAAGAAGCAGGAGGAAGAGACGGAGTTGAGCCGAGTCATTATTGTTCGCTTGTTGTCTAGAATGATGTCTAGGTTCCTAGCGTGGTCAGTGGGGGTAGGAGTAGGTCCGGGGTCTGAGGGTCACCAGGATGCGTCCCATGGGGAGCTTTTGTTTCTTTGAAGATCAGTACCTCTGTCTTGTCCGTGTTGAGCTTCAGGCAGTTGTCCTTCTTCCAGTTGGGGACATCTATTATGCAGCTGTAGAAGTTGGTGTTGGTGGTGTCTTCGGAGCCAGAGGTGTCATATAAGTGCTGGAGAGGGTGGGGCTGAGCGAAGATCCTTGGGGTACTACACAGATGATTTCCTTGGGTTCAGAGGGGAAGGCAGACTTTTTACGTTCTTCTGGTAAGGAAAGAGGCGATCCATTTGAGAGCGGCTCCTTGGATGCCTGTGTTGTACAGCCTTGTGATGAGTGTCTGGTGGGAGACCGTTTTGAAGGCTGCTGAGAGGTCTAGGAGGATCAGAGCCCTAGTATCTCCTCGGTCAAGTAGGGCTCGGATGTTGTCGGTAGCTGCGATGAGGGCTGTCTCAGTGCTGTGGTTGCTGTGGAGTCTGGATTGGGAGGACTCGAGTAGGAGGTTCCATTTCAGATGTGAGAAGAGTTGTTGGTTGATGGCTTTTTCTAATACTTTGGCCGGGAACAGGGAGATCGGTCGGTAGTTGTTGAGTTTGCTGGGTCTGCCAATGCTTTCTTTAGTAGGGCGTTGAATTCTGTGTTTCCAGTCCTCAAGGAAGGTGGCCATGGCAATTGAGGTGTTGAACAAGGTGGTGAATACGTGGTTGATTCTGGCTTCGTCTAGGTGGGAAGATCTGGTGAGGGTATTGGTCACTTGGGACCCCTGAGTAGACCGACTGCATGATGAAGGCCGTGTCTTTTGGGGTGAGTTGGCACTTCGGTTAGTCGGATGTCTGTGGTGGTACAGGAGTTGTTGTGTTGCTTGAAGTAGTCGGTGTCCTTGGGCTGGGGTTTGAAGTTTCTATAGATGTTGGGGATCTTGTTGTGGAAGAAGTTTGCAAGGTTGTCTCAGAGTTTCGGTGAGGGGTAATGTTGTTTGTTGCAGTTGAAGGGTTGGAGAATTCCTTGACGATGTTGAAGAGTTCTTTTCTGTTATTGGAGCTTGATTCTATGCATGAGGCTAAGTCCTTTTTCTTCGATTTTCTCAACTCTGTGGTAGAGGTTGAGGGCTGTCTGAAGGCGGTCTTGTTGGTTGTGTCCTTGCTGGTGTGCCATCTCCTTTCCAGTTGTGTACAGTTTTGTTTTTTCTTACATCTTCAGTGTACCAGCTAGCCTGCTTGGTGGACCTTCTGTGGGTGTTGTTGCCAATGGGAGCGACGCTGATGGCGCAGTGTGTGATCCAATTGTGGAAGTTTCTGAAGTTCTGGTCTAGGTTGTTGGAGGAGATGGGGTGGATGGTTTTGAGGGTAATTTTCCATGTGTTCTTTGAGACTTTGCTCCAGCTGCAGTGGGGGGCATTGGGCAGACTGGGGGCGGAGGTCCGTGAGCTGGTGATGCTGAAGTGGACAATGGAGTGGTCAGTCCAGGGGAGCTCTGTGGTGTGGCTGTACCTAATGCGGTCACTGGAGGTGAAGATGGGGGTCTAGCGTGTGGCCTGCGGTGTGCGTGGGGTCGTGGATGAGTAGAGTGAGTCCAATGTTGTTCATGTCGTGGAGGTTAGTAGTGTTAATGTCATTGTGGTCATCAAGATGGAAGTAGAGGTCACAGAGGAAAATGCAGTTGTTGGAGCCCATAGTGATGGGCCGATGAAGGCGGCTAATTGATGCGGTCACAGTAGGTGACCTTGTATCCTTCGGATATTGCAGTGGCGATGTGGGGTGCGGAAGTGGGTTTGAGCCAGGCCTCAGTGAGGAAGAGGACGTTGAGGGTGGAGATGAGGTCCCAAATCCCAGTGGTGTGTTTGCATAGTGAGCGTGTGTTGAGAAGGGCACATGCGAGTTGGTGTTTTTGTTCAGGTAGTGTCTGTGGTATGTTTGGGGGGATGCTGGTCGGCGGGCTGGTGTTTGTGCTGTGGCAGGTGAAGTGGCAGACAGTGCAGGTGAAAGGTCCTACAGTAGAGCATGGGTCGGCATGGTGACAGTGTTTGTTGCGGCATCTTGTGTCGAGAGTGTAGAGCACGGCGATGGTTTATCTTGGGTGGGAGGGCCAGGGGTCGTGGTGCAGACAGGTTTGTCTTTGGTGCGCCAGCGGCGCGCCTGCTGCGCACGTCTGCTGCATGGTTGTGCTGCGGTCTGCATTTAGTAGGGCCTGGGGTGGGCGGGGCTTCTGTTAGCGGAAGAGCGGCGAGCAGAAAGAATTGGGCGGGAAAACCCAGGCAGCTGCAGTGCCACTGGATCAGGCTGGAACAAGCAGGAACTATAGGCTGCAGGCAAGTGGCAGGCTAGGTGTCCAGGTCCCTACTGATGTTGTCGAGCTACAACCCGCATTAAGTAGGTCCAAGTCACTTTGCTGCACTGCACTGTTTGACAGGGAAAGGGCAGGAATGCACTGGAGCCCTTTTGGCTGCCTAGCGCCAACGCAGGCACCCTTCCACCATTGTGCAAGGGTGCCTGATTTGTAAGGAGGATTGTTTTTGTGCAAGAAGGGGCACCTTCGTGCACAAAAACAATCCTGTGAGGCTTTTTCCTCTTTCTATGAGTGCTGAAGAAGGCAGCACACATAGAAAGAGGAAATAACGAGGAGAAATAAACATATTTCTCCTTGTTACGCCTCACCTGGGGAGGCGTAGGTTTTTGGCGCATTCCTAGGTCTACCACTTCTGGTAAATCTTGCATCAAAATCCATGTATATTGCGTGGGAACACCCACGCAGCGCCCATTGAAATGCCTCCCTGGCGCAGAGTAATGCAACCACTCATGGCCACGCAAGCAGTGGTCGAAGTGAGCGGGATCGGCAGGGCAAATCGTGCCCCTACTTCTTTAATTCAAAAGATTACGTTCCCCTACTTTTTTATTTTAAAGAAGCGTCCCAGGACGGCAGAAATAGCCAAGGCGTTCATATAAGGCTCGGCGTTGTGGTGTTTGGGGACCAGCGGGTGGACAGAGAAGGAAAAGGACTCTGTCTTTTCCTTCTTGCCCAGAAAAGACAAGGAGTGCCGCCGGTAGCTGCCCCCCCCCTCTCTTTCTTCCTCTTCTTCCCTCTCTTTCTTTCTCTGACTTGCTCCTCCTCACTTACTGAAAACCATGACTTCAAGAAACGATTCTCACCCTTTCTTTCCTCCTTTCGTTTATTTGTTCCCCTGTGAAATGGATCCAAAAAAGAACAAGCATTGGCATAGCCAATAGTTCTCGCCTTTGGGACCTTATGTGTTTAGCCAGAACTTTTGGCTATGTTGTAGAGCATTGTGGCTGCTGTGCATCATGTTGAAAAGTTATAATAAAAAGTGTTAAGCATTTTTGTTACCTTTATACAAACCAAGACGACATTATATACAACTGAACAACCTGATTAAATAAAGATTTTAACATAAAAAATGTCTTCTAGTTTTTTTGTAGTTGCACTGCTAGCAACTTCTTTCTGCCTGTTCTCATGCTTGTTTGTTATAATTTTTTTTGTTATGGGGGAGTGGGACATAAATAACGGGGGAGTGGAGTTTGGAAAACAGTAATTTAATTATAACTCGAGCAGTGGACGGACACTAGGGGAGAATCAACAGATGCCAGATTCCAAGGGCAGACTGACATGATGCTTAGGTGATGTTTAGGTGATGCTTAAGTGGTGCGCTGATGAAAAATGTGGTGGTGAGTGATGTTTGGTGCTTAGGTGGTGCCACTATATGGTGTGGATTGGAGGTATGTTGTGGATTGTGGAGTTGAAATATGTTTGGTGTGTAATTATGTGGTGTGTATTGGAAATGTGTGGAGTTGAATTGTGTGGCCTGGAACTGTGGTGTTGAGTGAAATTATGCTTAGTGAAATTGTGTCATGGTTTGGAGTGCATTTATGTTAATTGGTGGTATGTGGCATAGAGTGCATTTATGTGGAGTGTATTTATGTTGCATTGAGTAGAGTGCAATTATGTGGCGTGTAATTATGTGGCACTGAGTGGTATTATGTGGAGTGTATTTATGTTGCATTGAGTAGAGTGTAATTATGTGGCTTGTAATTATGTGGTACTGAGTGGTATGTGGGGTGTATTTTTGTTGCATTGAGTAGAGTGTAATTATGTGGCGTGTAACTATGTCACACTGAGTGGTATTATGTGGAGTTTATTTATGTTGCATTGAATAGAGTGTAATTATGTGATGTGTAATTATGTGGTACTGAGTGGTATTATGTGGAGTGTATTTATGTTGCATTGAGTAGAGTGTAATTATGTGGTGTGTAATTATGTGGCACTGAGTGTTATGTTGTTGCGTACTCGACAACATGGCTCTGACGGCGTCCGGAAGGAAATAATACAGATATGCGCTCGTATACACCGGATTATTATATGATTGCTGGATATATAGAAACGGCACTTAGGACGCTGCAGAATACAGATACCCTGTGTGGGTTGGAATTATCACCACATAAATAAAATTCATACTAAGAAGACTTAGCCTTGAAGAAGTCACGGGACTAATTCCCATGTACATGACGAAACACGTGTTGGCTGTTGTTTTGTATGAAGACCTACTGAATAAAGGAGAAAAGAAGACAGAGAGAATCTGAAATCTTTTGTACAAATTGTGCTTACTGTTCATGCACTGTCTCTCGTTTTCACGGATTTCGGATGTGTGCTGGGGAGTGTTAATGCATTTGTGAGCTTAGGCTTGAAATTTGGGGAGGTTTGTGGTTCTCCTCACCCTGCAGCACCACCACTCTGATAGAGCGGTTTAGGTAATTGCCAAGTGGATTTCTCCTGAGAGGCGCCGATAAACCTAGAAAACTTACCACTTTCCGTTTGTTTTATGTGGAGTGTATTTATGTTTCATTGAATAGAGTAATTGTGACGTGTGATTATGTGGTACTGAGTGGTATTATGTGGAATGTATTTATGTTGCATTGAGTAGAGTGTAATTATGTGGCATGTAATTATGTGGCACTGAGTGGTATTATGTGGAGTGTATGTTGCATTGAGTAGAGTGTAATTATGTGGCTTGTAATTATGTGGTACTGAGTGGTATTATGTGGAGTGTATTTATATTGCATTGAGTAGAGTGTAATTATGTGGCATGTAATTATGTGGCACTGAGTGGTATTAAGAGGAGTGTATGTTGCATTCAGTAGAGTGTAATTATGTGGCTTGTAATTATGTGGTACTGAGTGGTATGTGGGGTGTATTTATGTTGCATTGAGTAGAGTGTAATTATGTGGCGTGTAACTATGTCATACTGAGTGGTATTATGTGGAGTTTATTTATGTTGCATTGAGTAGAGTGTAATTATGTGGCGTGTAATTATGTGGCACAGTGTTATTATGTGGAGTGTATTTATGTTGCATTGAATAGAGTGTAATTATGTGACGTGTAATTATGTGGTACTGAGTGGTATTATGTGGAGTGTATTTATGTTGCATTGAGTAGAGTGTAATTATGTGGTGTGTTATTATGTGGCACTGAGTGGTATTATGTGGAGTGTATTTATGTTGCATTGAATAGAGTAATTGTGACGTGTGATTATGTGGTACTGAGTGGTATTATGTGGAGTGTATTTATGTTGCATTGAGTAGAGTGTAATTACGTAGTGTGTAATTATGTGGTACTGAGTGGTATTATGTGGAGTGTATTTATATTGCATTGAGTAGAGTGTAATTATGTGGCGTGTTATTACGTGGCACTGAGTGGTATTATGTGGAGTTTATTTATGTTGCATTGAGTAGAGTGTGATTATGTGGCGTGTAATTATGTGGCACTGAGTGGTATTATGTGGAGTGTATGTTGCATTCAGTAGAGTGTAATTATGTGGCGTGTAATTATGTGGCACTGAGTGGGATTATTTGCAGTGTATGTTGCATTGAGTGCAGTGTAATTATGTAGCATATAATTATGTGGCACTGGGTGGTATTATGTGGAGTGTATTTATGTAGCTTTGGGTAGAGTGTAATTATGTGGCATGTAATTATGTGGTACTGAGTGGTATGTGGAGTGTATTTATGTTGCATTGAGTAGAGTGTAATTATGTGGCGTGTAACTATGTGACACTGAGTCTAACTTTACCTTTGTGAATTGGGCTCACATTGTGTAACAGCCAGGCCTTGAGAAGGGGAGGTGCCTTTAGAAATGACCAGACAACAGGGTTCTATGAAACATTAAAGAAACTGATTACGGAGAACCTCTTTGACTTGCTCCCATTACCAACAAACCATCCCCACAAATGTTCCATTATTATGTTTCTCATAGTTGCTACATTTGCATCGGTTGCAGAAATTCCTGAGTCTCCTGATACTGAGGTCACATCTGATCACTCCTACCTCAACTCACACAAACAATTGTGAACGTGTATTTATTTCATGGTAAGGTTTTCAAGACAATTGATTTCTTGGCTATGAGGTAGAGATTGTCACTTGATGTCGTAAAAACATGCATTCTACCAGCTTAAGATTCTGATCTGTCTGTGACATGTTGAAATCTTGGGGTCTCTTGCCACATTTTGAAAGCATCCTTACACGTTGCGTCCCCGCTCACAGTTACTGTCTTGAAACAAGGACTGCAAGTAATTTTTTTTTACCAATGTTGATTTTGGTGGAGGAGCGGGTGGGGGTGTGGGGAGGGAGTCTCAAGCAGAGTTGAGCTTTTTGTGAAACTACAACAAAGTCGATCGGATGGCCTTAGACAACAACAGAAGAAAGTTGCTGGGTTTTAGTGCCAGTTCTGTGAGCTTTTCAATTTGAGCTCTGAGCAGCAGTCACTGTCCCTCCCTCTTGCTTCGTTGTGAGTCATAGGGTGACAGGAAGTGTAAAGAACTCGCATTTAAATGTAGAAAGACAAAGCGCCTCCTGAAGCATGAATGATGCATTGAGCCAGGATGTGAGTCATTAGCTCAATAGATTCCAAACACCAATGTCAGAGTAACAGGTGCTTCCATCTCTAGCGGAAGCTCTCTCTCATTGGTCAGCTACAGCTCTATATCCGGCTACATAGGCTGTATAGTATACCAACTTTCTTAACTGCTTTATATAATTAATACTAGTTTCATTCACACTCTCAACCATAAGAAGCAGGCAAGATGGCTCAGTGATCTACATACTTTCCCAGGGCCAACTCAGATTTTAATTCTTATCAGGTTGAAAAATTGTGTACCTGGCAATCTGGCACCTTCTTTTTTGACACACCCTACAAAACTGCCCTGTAGCTGTATCACGGTCACACTGCCTGACTTTCTTAACAGGGCCATCTCTGTATAAACTAATACCCGCATCTCATGTTTAGCAGTCTCACACACTTCTGGGCTCGGTCTGCACTAAAGAAACTTTAAAAACCAGATTTGAAAATGAAGAGTACAAATTAATGCAGTTGGGGCGGGATGGAGGGGACTGGTAGATAATGCTTGAGTGGAGCCTTTTACAAGCAGTATTACAAACTGCATTCACGTGTACATGTTCTAATCTTTATACATACGCTGCATAGTGCTTCGACGCCTGAAAGTGCCAGGAAACGTGCTCACCAGCCACTGAAATGAGTGAATAACTAAATAAACTTGGCTAGCTGCGCCGCCATGCTTCCCGTCGGACGCGGGCGGGAGGTGCGTTCCCATGGCAACGGACAGGCATGTGCTTAGCTTAGTAAATCCCCCCTGTCCTGGTCAGTGTTGGGGATTAGTGAAAGGGCGCGCGCTTCTCTGTCGGCTCCCAGAATGCAAGCGGCGCAGGGGTAACAGGAGGAGAGTTTGAATTAGTTTTGCTGTCTGCGGTATCACCGCAGCGCCTGACCTCTCCCCCCCACGCTGACTTTTGGGAATGTTTTCTCTACTTCTAAAGAAACTTTCTCCCCTCCCTTTCTTCATAGTCTAGCTTTCATTTCATGCCTCGTCTTTTTCGGTGTCATTTTTTTCCAATCGGGCTTGTTTCCGAGATGGCGTTTCTGAAACTAGATTTGGGTTTCAGTGTTCACCGTTATGCCGGGCAGTGTCTTCAGTAGGCATTAAATGAATGCATGAAGCTGTGATGTATTCTGCACTCATGAAACACACCTAGTAGTGTAAATAAGCCAAGACATGGATGGGGAACCAGTTGTGTAGGAATCTACAAATCAAAATCTTCAAAGAGAAACCCAAACAGCTATTAGAAAATAAATCCTATCTTACATTTCCCAACAAGCGCGGTGCGCGCGCACTGCAAGGAATGTAAGGTATGCAGCTGGCACCCGGCCGTGCTGCTGCTCGCTCCTGAGCTCCCCAGGCCAGGGGAGAGAGAAGGCGGGACTTGCACCCGCCTTTGGCCAATTGCATGCTGTCTTTGTTAGAAAGACGCACGCAAAGGCCAATAGCATGTGGTCCAAGTTGAAAGTCCTTACTAGAAGCCTCGCAGTGCAGCGCATGCGCGCTGGCTCAGGCAAGACCTAAAAACACTATTGCTGGAAATGTCGTCTTTTTCTGACATTTTTCTATTTCAAGGTGCAGCCTGGGGAATAAAAAGTTCAAAATATGAAAAATAAATAAATAACTAAATAAAGCAAGACAGAGTGGTCGCAAAATGGCCAGATTGATGTTATTCACACCCAAACACAATAGCGTCCCTTTACAGAGTTTGCCAGTGAAGCGCTACTTTTCTTTTCTATCTTTCTTTGAACAGCATTGTTTTCTCCGGGTGGGGAAGTGCACCAATCCTGGAGGTGCTGCAATGCCTGATTGATGGGTGGATTGGAAAACAAAATGTGTACCGCAGCTCTGTGTTCACGATGTGGTCTTTTTAAACCATACTGCTTACGTTTTGTAAGGATATAGGCAATAGACATTGAAATGGATTCCTTCCCGGCCCTGTAGTCATGTCCTTAACTTTTCAGGCAAAAGCACTCACTGATTTGTGAATAAGGAATGTGAAAGCGTTAAGGTAACCATGTTGCTCCTGCTTACATTTCACAAGCTTTACTTAATCATACCGACTAAGGGTCGGAATAAAGTAACATTACCCACTAGCCAGGTATTTTTAATGCACACCTTCCTTTACTTCACTCCTTCCCTGCTGGATCTTCTGCCTCTCATAGTCATAAAATCAGTGCTCCCGCGTAGTTCGTCTGGTCGCAGCATGCCCTGTTCCGCAGCGGAATGGGAAGGACCCTATGATGAAGCATGCCACCAAA
Source organism: Calotriton arnoldi (assembly GCA_963921515.1). NCBI lineage: Eukaryota > Metazoa > Chordata > Amphibia > Caudata > Salamandridae > Calotriton > Calotriton arnoldi. Next base: position 3,945,163 of record CAWUFW010000562.1, on the reverse strand, counting down.
GGGGTAACCCTGGTGGGTGAGGGTTTTCCCCAAGTGAAGGAACAATAAATTCCCCGCAAAAGTAAGGTTGGGTCCTTTGTTTCATTGCATAAGTCTGGCCTTGGAGGATGGCCCCAGCCTATATCCTCTTACTCCCCCGTCTTGTGTATACTTGTAAATATGCCCACAAATTTTTATTTTTTTTATTTTCTGTCAAAATAAATCTGACTGGACAAGCCAAAACATATCTTAATGGTACCAAACTCAGCATGGTCGGGATGCTGCGACATTGTGACTGAGCACTCCCTAACTGGTGCCCAGATTGCGCATGCCTCCAGAACAGGGGTTTTGTCAACCCCCCCGCTTTAGTAGGTAAAATGGGGGTGGGGCAACTCTGCAGACAAAGGATCAAAATTAATGTGAAAGGGTGGAAGGGTGAGTGAGTGAAAGAATGGATCGATCGATGAGGGAAAGGGAGTAAGGATGGATGGATGGATGGATGGATGAATGGATGTATGGAAGGATGGATGGATAGATGAATGAATGTATGGATGGATGAGTGAAATGGTGAATGGATGTATGGATGGATGAGTGAAATGGTGAATGGATATATGGATGGATGAGTAAAAGGGTGGATGGATGGATGGATGATGAGAAAGGTTGGTGATCTAGCCGTATGGTGCGTGCCGGTCAGTGTGCAGTGTTATGTGAGAAGTGATAGCTAGAAATGACTAGAGGGTATCTGAGGTATTTACACTGCACACTGACCCGCACACACCATATGGCTAGATCACCAAAAGATCTCCGACAAAGTGACCCTTCGGGGGACCCGTAGGGAATTCCAGCGCCGGCCCAACGAGGAGCACCGCCCCATGATGAAGCATGACATCCTTCAGGGTGTGTGAGGGCATCAAGTAAAAGTCTCTCCGACTCCTTTCCATTTTTCTAAAACAACTCCTCTCCAATTCTGCTCTCAGGAACAGGGACTCTCCTTAGTGATTTATCTACTATTCAGGAGCATGAGCCACTGGACCTATATCCAGCTCCTTGTCCGCCCCTCTCCCTTTTCAGTTAATTTATGTATGGGCATTACTGTTCTCCTTGTGTTACCATATGAGCCCACTATCTCAGCCCCCCCCAGCACCTGTAACAATGTCCTGGCCATAGCAGGACCTGCCGACATCTCACATGATCTCGGCAAACCCCAGTGGCCATGTTGGGCGTGGTTCACCTATTTAAATCGTGCCCAACTTCTAGAAGCCACTTTGCCTCAATACTCCATTGAGCCATCATTGCGTCACTGTTCCCGCCTGCACAGCTCCGCTCCCTGATTCAACTTACCTGCAGGGATTCTTGGGCCACGCCTCGGACTCGCCGCTCGGCCACCCGAAAGAAAGAAAATACACTGTGAGTAAATCCGATCCACCTCAGCAAGGATAACAATGCTAAAAACAACAGCAGCATCAGAGTAAGGTACACAATGCAAGTAAGCGCTACCGTGCTGTTTCAATTGTAGCTGTGACTTTTGTTTTTTGACACTAACCTGGTGCAACTCGCTTTTGGCAGCAACCTCCTACTTTTTGGCACTAACTTACCTGCGGCACTAACTTGGCACAACTTGAGTTTCAGTACAGTACTGATTACACTACAACTTACCTGTGCTCATAACAGGCTACCAGTCTACTACGCTACAGTATACCTGTGCTCCTACACAGGTTATAGGCTGCTCCGAACAGTCAAACTGTTTGCAGAATCACCTACCAGTACGTTGTGGCAACACGTGTGGGTGGTACATAAAAACACAGGCAGAAAGGTAGGGTACGCAGAGTTGGGTCCATATCGTCCTTGTAAACTAAGCAGTGCCGGCTACCAGGTAAGTGCTGCATTGTTGCAACTTGACAGAAGGCAAAGCCCACGTTGGTCATTTTGCCTGGCTGGTATGGACCCACAAGCCATTTCCCTTCAGGATATAGCAGGCATCCTTGCCTCCATACAAGCGGACAGTACTGCCTTGCAGCAAGATATGACAGCCATTCAGGCTAAGTTACACATCTCCAAAAATCCCTGGGCGTTACCGCCTCCAGCACAACACACGAAACCTGTGTTGAAGGCTCCTAGTTTTCAGACGCCAACTGGGGTCTCCACATCTGCGGCAAGCGGTACGCCTCCCACGAAGATACACGCAGTTACACCAATGCCCGTTCCCCTAGCGCTCTGAGTGCTTTTATCGGGATACTAATAAATTCAGCATCTTTCTCAACCAACGTCACCATCACTTTATGGCTTGTCCGGGAGCTTTTCCAGATGATACTACTAAGGTAGCTTTTATTCTGTCCTATTTAGGAGGAGGCGCGGCCCTGTTGTCAATCCCCTGGTAGAGCGAGACGATCCCCTGCTCTACAACTTTGGGCAGTTTAAAGACGCTCTTGAAAAAATGAGAGGGACCCTTTGTGCACCAAAGTACTAGGGTTCAATCTAGAAAAATAACAATATATCCTTTAATTGGCAAATACTTAGAGAACTCTTACTCATCACTCACCTAAATCACACACATTCAATCATAGGGGATACAGTACCAATTGAAAAAGCAGTGTGCCAGTACACAAGAAAAATATTAGAAATGTTATGTATCAATTTATTAAAAGCATATAAAACAATTGTAGCAAATTAAAAAACAGTTAATCATACATAGTATATTTATGTTCAAAATCAAAAAACATCACACTATAAATAAACAAATGAACAGACTCAATAACAAAGACAATTAGACGAGAGTATTAAAAAGACACTACACTTTGTCATAAAGGGACCATGTCCGTATGAGCTAACGTTGGGGCTGGACCCTGATGTACAAAAGACAATCAATATCTAGTGTGGCAGCCCACTGTGCGGATTATGGTTCTATTGCGTCGACGTGTTTCAGTGGTATTATCTTGATTTAAACCATCTTTATCAAGACTAAAGATATTACTCTCTGATGATATCTTAAAACATAGCTTGACCAAAGTGCAGAAGTCACTTCTATCCTGAAACTCCTTGTCAGGGAATATAAAATGCTTCTCCCAACACCAGAAAATATTTTTTAAAAACCTTGTATAAGGATCAATACGAAATGCAGATTTGAACAACAGCTAGCCTCACTGTCCTTCTTTCGTCGTGGAATCTCCAGCACCATTAGGGGATAAGCTCCAATGTTGGTATAATGCTGCCTACTTAGGCCTGAATGATATATCACAGGGTTCCTATATGCCCTTCATTTAATAGGGTCCTAAATCCTTTAGTATGGCAGCACCACTCTTCACCCGTCCGCTGTTGTTTCTCAATATTGTTTCTCATATTTTTCTTGTGTACTGGCACACTGCTTTTTCAATTGGTACTGTATCCCCCATGATTGAATGTGTGTGATTTAGGTGAGTGAATGAGTAAGAGTTCTCTCAGTATTTGCCAACCAAAGAATATATTGTTATTTTTCCAGTTTGAAGACGCCACAAAAAGATTGTTTGAAAAACACGGGTTTGTTCAAGCAGCAGACAACAAGCTATTAAATCTAAAACAGGGCTCTTCATCCTGCTACATTGTATATCCAGTTTTAATACATTAATTATTGAGGCTGAATGACCAGAAGACAAGAGGGTGTCACTCTTTTATAGAGGACTCAAGGACAAACTCAAAGATCTCTTGTCTCAAATCTTTGATCCACCAGACGATTGCGCTGACTTCATAGATTTGGTAGTCAAACTAAATCATTTTCTCTCTGAAAGGAAAGGGGAAAAAGAAAAAGGTAAAACCATAGATCATAGAGTCAAAGTGGTAAGAGACAAAGGGGATATTCACAAGAACGTTCGCTAAACATCTCCAAAAAATGTTAACGCAACTTTACACATCGCAGTCTATCGCGGGAAAATAACCCCGTGTTAACCTGGAATTCACAACACGGCGGTACCATGCGATAGTCGCCCGAAACGCGCCCAATGTCCGCGATTCAACCACCGCGACGGAGTCAAAAACACAAACTCCAACACCAAAAAACATGCGATGAGCCCATTCGCGATGAGGAAATCAGCAATAAGCAGCGCCAGGCCTGCCATACACACACGGCAGGCGGGAAAATCACTACAAAAGGAGAAAATACATACAAACACAAAATGACCAACACGGAAGCACCATGGAGGCAGCCGGAGCAGGCGCAGAAGACGAGCGCAACCCCACAAGCACCCCGGACGACCAGCCCGGGACCTCTGTGACAGGGAAGGGCAAGGACAAGAAGAAGAGGAAGACGAAGTTTAGTCCGCAGGAGAATAGGATCCTGGTCACGGAGGTGATAGAACACCATCAACAACTGTTCGTCGCCTCCAATGTGTCATTGGGCACCAAAAATGGATTATGGTGGTCCATCGTGGACAAGGTGAATGCCGTCGGAGAGCACAAGAGGTCAATGGACGAGGTCAAGAGGCGATGGATTGACATCAAGCGCAAGACCAAGGAGAAACTCGCAGGCAATCAGAAGGCAGCAATGCAGACTGGAGGTGGGAGCCCAGCGCCACAGCTGGAGCTGGATGACATGGAGGAGCTGGTGTCGACAGTCATCAGTGTGGAGACCGTGGCAGGAGTTGGGGGAGCGGACTCTGCTCGACATGACACAACACCACAGCAACAGGGTGAGTAACCACCAGGTACCGGGGGAGATGGCCACAATGGCACACATGCACAACCAAGCAGAGCACAGTGCACACCCACAATGACTCTGGATCATGGCCCTGATCTACACACTGTCACAATGTACATTGCCATGCTGTCTGAATATCAACATGTACCATGCGGCCACATACATGAGGACACATTGTAACACAGCATCTCCCCTTCACATTGCAGGGGTACCGTCAACGCCACCTGCAGAGCAGTCCCAGCCACTCTTCACTGATGATGAGGAGGACACCACCAGCATCGACACCCAAGCCCTCCAAGACATCATGGAACTCATCCGCCAATCACCTCCAGGACCAGGGCAGCCCAGGTGCATCGAGGAGACCCCACCCACTCCACAAACCACCCAGCAGGAGGCACCCACAACCCCGGCTGTCTCCCAAGACCCCCCGAACAACACATGGCCTTCCAACGCCGTGTGTTGGAGGTCCAGAGGGAGATGGCTGAGCAGGTGCGGGTGGGGTTCGACCTCATGGCTACCAAACTGGACGCCATCCATGGGTGTCTGAGTCCCATCAGGGACCACCTCCAGTCCATAATGGACACCCACACGCTGCTCCATGGTCTCCAACGAGCCCTGGCTGACATCGCTGGAGTCATGACTCGGAGACAAGAACACCTGTCCGCTCAGAGTGGGTCCAGCGATCTCAGCCGTGAGATGGCACACAAGCGGAGGCTCATGGAGGACATGGTGGGGATGTAGGCGGAAAGGATGGCAGCCACCACTGCACATCAGCGAAATGTAGCTGGGATCTACCATGCCCTGCATGTCCTCATCATGGCATTGCTGCCACAAGGCGTGGCGCGGCTGAATGCTGCTGCCCCTACACCATCCACATCTCCGCCCCCTGGTGTGTCTGTGCCTCACAGTGCGGCAGACGTTTCCACTCCGGCACCTGATGTGTCACTGCCACACAGTGCAGCCGACAATCCACCTCCGGCCCCTGATGTGTCAGTGGCACACAGTGCTGCAGCTGGAACAGCACCACCCACAGGTGGGGCAGGGCACACATACGAGGACGTGGCTGGCTTTGGGATCAGAAGGAGGCACTAGCATTCATTTCCGCCACCTGGCCTGTTGCTCCTTGGTGCCGCACATGGCCCCATGACCTTCCACTGACCCCCGATACACTCTGCGGCACTCACCTTGGACCGCGAGATGGACTTCCATATCCTGTTTGGTGACCAATGACACAGCGACCAGACTGTGGACTGTACTCTTCCTCATCCTCTGTACTTCTCATTCCCCGATGGACTCTGGCTGGCCCTCCACGGGCCCATATTGTGAAGTGGAGTTGGCATGGCCCTGTACTGCTCCAGCTGCTAAACTCCACTGGATGTGCAATAAACATCCTGTAACGCACTGCTGTGTCATTCATCATTCAAGTATGAATGTGTGGATGAATGTAGGGTCAGTGATTCCCCCTAACGTCAATGATGCTCATCTAGTGGGATTCCAGTCACAGTGTGCTACGTTGCTGATTGCGTTGCGGGTGCCGTAGACACCACAACAGGGACACACGCATTAGTCACTTCCTTGTCCGGACATGGACTGCACCACGCCCAGAGCCCCTGAGTCATTGTTGCAAGCTATGCGCTGGCCCGGCGTACGCCAGGACAGACCACTCCGCTTACGCTCCGAGGGGGGGCCCACATAACCACATGTCACAGGTTTACACGCTAGTGGTATGCAGGTCGCTGGTCTACTTGTCAGCATGTCGCGGCCACTCCCTGAGGGCAGGTTTGCACACACACCACACCCATCTGGCGCAGGCGTCACAGGCCATGTGACCCCGAGTATATAAGGGGCCGGCAATGTCACATTCCCCACTGCCGGAGGTGACTGGATGACGGACGTACCACGGGGCTCAATCATGAAGGGCCCATGAGTTGTTGCGCACAGGGTTAGTGGCACCCGAGGCCTTGCGGCCGCACGGGCCTCCCACCATGTGGCGCTGACTGGGGTTGCACAGGGTTAGTGGCACCCGAAACCTTGCGGCCGTCACGGGCCTACCACCACGTGGCACTGGCTGGGGTTGCACAGGGTTAGTGGCATCCGAAGCCTTGCGGCCATCACGGGCCTACCACCACGTGGCGCTGACTGGGGTTGCACAGGGTTAGTGGCACCAAAATTGCTGAGCGGGTGTGCAGCCTGCGATGATGACGTGTGCAGTGATGTGGTCTCTGCCATTGATGCCTCAGGACTCAGCGCCATGTGTGGGACCTGCTGGGCCGCGGTGCGGGTCCGCATGATGTGGAGCATGCCATGGTGGCGGGACCGGGGCCTGGAGCTTGCACGGGCACGTGGTGTGCCCACTGGTGGACACACCGTTGGCGGCAGGTGAGCAGTGGGGCCTGGGTGCGCAAGAGCGGACAGCCAGCGCTGGCTGGCGGGAGGGTGTAGGGTGCGGCTGCATGTGTGCGCAGGGGCAGACAGGCGTTGTTGCCGTGTACAGTGGGATGGACTCTGCCATGATTGACTCTTGCCTCGATTACAGATAGCACACCTGGTGGCTTGCAGTGTATCTCGGCACTTGGTTGGAGACACACCGGTGGCAGCAGGTGAGCAGTGGTGCCTGGGTGTGCGGGGCGGCAGTGTCCTTCCTTCTCTCTCTCTCCCTCTCTTCATTTCTCTCTCTCTCTCTCTCTCTCTTCCTTTCCTTCTCTCTCTCTCTTCCTTTCCTTCTCTCTCTCTCTCTCCCTTCCTTTCCTTCTCTCTCCCTCTCCCTTCCTTTCCTTCTCTCTCTCTCTCTCTCCCTTCCTTTCCTTCTCTCTCTCTCCCTTCCTATCCTTCTCTCTCTCTCCCTCTCTTCATTTCTCTCTCTCTCTCTCTCTCCCTTCCTTTCCTTCTCTCTCTCTCTCTCTCTCTCTTTCCTTTCTCTCTCTTTCTCTCTCTGCCTTTCTTTCATTCTCTGTTTCTCTGTGTCTCGCTCCTTTGATGTGCGCATGACACACGTTCTGATTTTGTGCTTTATTTTCCAGGCTGTGACATCATGATTGTCCCGGACGGACCCGACAGGAGCCTTCCGCATTGGTGTTTTGTGTTGTATTCAATAAAGTTTTTGGTTGTTACTTCAATGATGAGTGACTGTTTCTCGTTCTTCTGACCACACATGTGTGTTTCTGTTTGTCATTGTGCGACGTCATGCGCTTTTTGTGGCTCTTGTGTCGTGCACGGTATGTGTTTGTCCGGGGGGGCCCTGGGAGTGGTGGCGGTGGGTGTTGTGGCCCTCTTGGGACTCCGTGCTGCATGATCATTGTCTCCATGGCATCTGTGGGTCTTCAGATGTGGCTCTGGCCTGGGCTCCCTTTCATACTGCAGGTAGTCGTCCTGCTTAACACCAGCAGAAGGCAGGTGTTAAATCCCGGCTGCTACCGCGGCTTATCGCCTGTTTTTGGTTCGTATCGCAGATCTGGCAGTTCGTTGTGAAAGTGGTGTAGTGGTGTTTTGGTGTGTTTTTGCACGGGAACGCCTAATCTGCATCTCATTAGGGTTAGTTGGTGGTGTCACCCGTGGAGGTAAATGTTGAGGCAGTTATCGCGGGAATACTTGCGTTGTCTGCAGTTTGCACCCACTTGTGAATGGGGTGTTAAATCTATCACCACTTTTGTTGCGTTAAGTTGGCGATAACTCGGTGCTAAGTCCTTGTGAATATGCCCCAAAGAGAACAGGAATGATTCCTCCAGTAAAACTTTCACACCTGAACCCATGCAGATAGGGGCAACACGAGGCCCCCTTACAAACCAGGAAAAAGAAAAACATAGAAAGTTAAACCAATGTCTCTACTGCAGGAGATTGGGCCACTTCGTTAAGGAGTGTCCAACCCACCCAACCTAGCCCAGAACAAACAAGGTAGGTGTGTCTTCCAGTTCCGTAGCGGTTACTGAACAGCTGAAAAACAAGTAAACTTGGTAGCTAACGAGGTCAACCTACTGGGTCAATCTTTAAGTTCGACCTCCAAAACTGCCTCTTGTTCGACCCCACATCATCTTAGTATTTTAATAACACTAACTTCAAAGTCTCAGCAATCCTGGGTTGTAGAAGCTCTAATTGATTCCTGGGCCACTGAAAATGTCATGAACACACAGTTTCTGCATACATTAGGGATCCGGACCATCCAAAGATAAACCAGAGTAGGTCAAGGCAGTGGACGGCAAGGAATTGACTTCAGGACTCATACAACACCATACAGAAAACCTTCAAATTATGTGCAAAAAACACACAAACCGAATGATTACACTTTGACGTCACTGACGCACCACAATTCCAACTCAGCCTAGGTATCCCTTGGTGAGCCACACACAACCCACAAATCTATAGGCAAAAAAATACTCTATCTTTACACCCTGCTTTCTGCACAGATTCCTGTTTTCCCAAACCTAACAAACAATACATGATCCAGGTTCATGATTTTCCTAGACATATTCCTAGCGTGCTAGCTCTTGGGTGAATACCTGAGTACTACCTAGTTGAGTATCTAGCCAACTGATTTATCTGTCACTCTAAATCCCCAGTGTCATCGGCTCTCTTCTTCAGGACAAAGAAGGATAGGGAGCTTCGAACATGCATTGACTACCGCACAGTAATTGGGCTCAAGAAGGATATGGAGCTCCGAACATGCATTGACAACCACACAGTAAACAATGTAACCATCAAAAACCGCTACCCCTTCCTTTGATCCCCACCTTGTTAGATCAGGTAAAAGACGCTACCATCTACAACAAACTAGACCTGTGTGGGGCATATCATCTTGTGCGAGTTTAGAGGGGTGACAAAAGGAAGACCGCGTTTCAAACAAAGTTCAATCTTTACAAATATCAGGTCATGCCTTTCGGACTCTGCAATGACCCCGCAGCTTTCCAATTTTTTATCGATGAAGTGCTAAGGGAGCTCATCGATATATGCTGCGTGGTCTACATTGACGATATTTTGATCTATTCAAAGACTATGGGGCCGATTCCGATTCGGGCCGGAAATCTCTCCGACCGAGCCGGACCCGGAGAGATTTCCGACCGAATCGGACCCGTGCAGCCCGACCGAACGAGTACGATGCGCACGTATGCCATCGGACTCGAGTCGGTCGGACTCCCATTGAAGTCAATGGGAGCCGGTCGTACAACGCGTACGCGGGCTCCCATTGACTCAATGGGTGCGAGGCGGACAAGGGCGCCCCCTACAGCGTGTACGCGGCGAAGCGACTCGCGCAGTACATGCACAGGTAGGGGGGACCCATGGGTCCCCCCTGTGTGCGACTCGCGCGGCTACGCATACAGGGGGGTCCGACACGGACCCCCAAAGTACGGCTCCGACTGCTCTTTTGAGCCGGAGTGCGCGGCTCGGTGGGACTGCTCGCGGCGCGCATCGTACTTACCCGGCCGGGGAACGTCTCCATTGCGCGGTGCGAGTCGAGTCCGAGCGAGTCGGTCGGTGCGCTTAGGCCCGGGAACGAGTCGGTCGGAGCGGTCGGGACGCCCGGACGAGTCGGTCGGCGATTTCGCATCGTACTCGCTCGCCCGGACGCGCGTACGAATCGGTCGGGAAATAGGGCTCCGAATCGGATCCGGTTAAGCCGAATCCGATTTGGAGCCCTACCGGCCGAGATCGGAATCGGCCCCTAAGTCTGATCATGTAAAACAGGTAAAGGCCATCCTCCAAACACTACAAATAAATTCCCTCTACGTAAAATTGGAGAAAAGCACATTTCATACAACTCAGATTGACTTCCTGGGTTACATTCTCAGTCCCGAAGGAGTTGGTATGGACCCAAAAAAAGTCAAAGCGTTGGTAAATTGGCCTAGCCCCACCTCCGGAAAACAAATTCAGAGTTTTCTTGGCTTTGTCAATTTTTATAGGAAGTTAATTGATAAATTCTCCAATATCATTACCCCACTCACCAGACTCCTTCGTAAAGGAGTGAAATTCAAGTGGGATTCTACAGCTGAAGAGGCTTTTCAAGCACTAAAATCTAAATTCACCACAGGACCTATGCTTATGTATCCCGACCCAGTTAACCCATACATTGTAGAAGAGGAAACGTCTCAATTTGCGTTTGGGGGTATCCTAAGCCAGTGAAATATAGACACCGGCCAAATGCATCCCATTGCATACTACTCAAGGAAATAGTTACCAGTAGAAAAGAATTATCCAATTGCAGACCGTGAGTAATTGGCTATAAAAGCAGTTTTTAGAGAATGGCGCCATTACTTGTTAGGGGCTAGAAATCCCATCACGATTTACACAGACCACTGTACTTCACAATGCCTGCACTCTGTTAGAGCTTTGTCAGCACTGCAACTGCGCAGGACGATGTTCTTTAATGATTAGAATTTTATCATAACGTACCGATCAGGGAAGGAGAATTCCAAGGCCAATGTCTTATCTCATATTGGAGACTGTGATACTGGTACCAGCACTAAAGGCCCACAACCAATTCTCCCATCTGACTGTTTTCAAGCAGGCATTTGTACTTTCATGTTTTTAGACAATGTAAAAGATACCGTTCAGTCAAAAAGCCAAGAGTAATGGTTGTCAATACACCCAACTTTGACTTACAGGAATATGATGCACTTCCACGCAAACACACAAATGTTTATACGCAGTCCAGAATTACAACTCACTGCGATACAACTCAGTCATGACACTTCACTTTCTGCTCATCCAGGTATTCAAAACACCTATCATTTAGCAAAAAGACATTTTTGGTGGCCCTCCATGTTTGATGATGTACATAGATATGTTGAGACATGTGCGATATGCACCCAAAGTAAAACCCCTCACAATGCGCCAAATGGGCTTCTACATCCCATCCCAATCCCACCGAAACCATGGCACACAGTCTCCTTAGACTTTGTTGTGGAATTACTTCCAACAAAATCCGGTTACACCACAATTTTAACCACTGTAGATCATCTATCCAGGATGGCCAATTTTGTACTCGTAAAAAGACTTCTCACAGACCCTGACCTACCTTATGTTTTTCTAGCCAAAATAGTTCGCCTACATGGTGTGCCATTAGTCTTCATCATTGATCGTGGAATCCTATTCGTTTCCTGCTTCTGGCGAGCCTTATGTAAGACATTCAACCTGGAGCTCTTCTTATCTTCAAGTTAACATCCCCAAACAGATAGTTAAACTGACAGGACAAATCAAACCTTGGAGCAGTACTTACGCTGCCTGTTGTTAGAATATAATGAAGATTGGTCCACCATTCTGTGGGCTATAGAATTCACATATAATAATGCAGTACACTCTTTCTTAGGGATGTCCCTGTTTTATTGCACACAAGGGGGCATATTATCAACACGTAGCGATAATTATCGCTAAACGCGCTTGCACGTTTTTTGCTATCGCCGGCTATTGCTGGATTTTATCGCCATGATAGCACTGTATTAACAACACTTTGCGTATTGGCGATTTAAAATCCAGCGATAGCGGCAAAATGCTTGAATATCGCTGGAAATCCAGCGATATAAACTCACCAATGGCGAAATCCTTGTTGATACGCCCTGGTGGACTCAGCCTGACAATCCACCTTCCATTGCAGGATGGCTAAGTCAGGTTTTCTTCAGGGGTTAAAATCCGGCGCAAAACGCGGTTAGCGCGGCTTTTGTGATCGCCTGACCCGCCTCGATAATAGGGCGATGTTGTGTTTTTGACGGAATCCATGCGGATTAGGTTAGGAACGCCTACTTTGCATGTCATTAGCGATGTATATCGCTGACATGCAAAGTAGGGTTAAAAAGGCACCTGACTCAAGGAAACTCGCGCTAAAGCGTGATCGTGAGTTCTTGTAATTTGTGAGTTGTAAAAATCGCCACTTTTCCGGCGCATAGCGCCGGAAAAGCGGCGATTTTGCTCTTGATAATATGCCCCAAGGTTACAATCCCAAGGATGTTCCATGGGATGAGACCATTCCTGCAAAGGTACCTACCGTACAGGAATTCCACACACATCTACAAAACATTGCCCAAAATGCCTGTTTTCAATTGGCCAAAGCTAAAGAATCCCAGAAACAGTTTGCTGACTGCCACCACAAAAAAAGAACCACAGTATAAAGTAGGCAATCAGGTTTAGCTTTCAACAAAAAATCTTGCATTAAAAGGAAAGAAGAAATGTCTTTCCCGGTTTATAAGCCCTTTTTCTATTTGTACAATAGTAAATCCTGTTGCTGTGAAAGTGACACTCCCCAACACACTCAAGATACATCCAGTATTTCATGTATCCCTAGTCAAGCTATATCACCCTGATACTAGAAAGAGAGAGCCATCCCCACCCCTCAAAATTGAGGGAGAGCAGGAATACGGAGTACGCGCCATCTTGAATTCCAAAAGGATCCGTGGCATACTTCATTACCTGGTGGACTGGAAAGGGTATGGCCCGGAAGAATGATCATGGGAACCTTTAGCCCACCTGCAACACGCCCCATGCCTACTGCGTTCCTTTCACACATGATATCCGGACAAAGCACGATCCAGTCCCACAATCTTAGTGTGGGGTTGATGGGGGGAGTACTGTCATGATCCTCCAGTTCTCCAAGGGAGTCCCCGACACTCGTAGGTCCACCTGAGGTCCCCGAGGATGTCAGGTCATAAACAACCCACCCACTAACCAGTGCACCAGAGTTTTTTTTTGTTACATGACAAGTGCTTTAACATGGTGTTCCAAATTTGTTAACATGGCAGTTGGTTATAGCACATGTCTGATTGAGACTGCTACCATCAAGCTGCCGTGGCTGTTTCATTATGTATGGGCATCACTGTTCTCCTTGTGTTACTTTATGTATGGGCATCACTGTTCTCCTTGTGTTACCATATGAGCCCACTATCTCAGCCCTGCAGCACCTGTAACGATGTCCTGGCCATAGCGAGACCTGCCAAGATCTTGCATGATCTCGGCAAACCCCAACAGTCATGTTGTGCGCGGTTCACCTATTTAAACCGCGCCCGACTTCTAGGAACCGCTTTGCCTTAAGACTCAACTGAGGCATCATCATGTTGTTGTTCCCGCCTCCACAGCTCCTCTCCTGCTCCTTGATTCAACATACCTTGAGGGATTCTTGGACCATGCCTGGCAGTAATGGGACTCTCCACTTGCCTACCTGAAAGAAAGAAAGAAAGAAAGAAAGAAAGAAAGAAAGAAAGAAAGAAAGAAAGAAAGAAAGAAAGAAAGAAAGAAAGAAAGGAAATTGTGAGTAAATCCGATCCACCTCAGCAAGGATAATAACGCCAAAAACAACAGCAGCATCACAGTAAGGTACCCAATGCAAGAAAGTGCTACCATGCTGTTTCAATGGTAGCAGTGACTTTTGTTTTTGTTGACACTAACCTGGCACAACTCGCTTTTGGCAGCAACCTCTTACTTTTTGGCACTAACTTACCTGTGGCACTAACTTGGCACTAACGACGCAACTTGAGTTTCAGTACAGTACTGATTAGGCTACAACTTACCTGTGCTCATAACTCTGGGCCAAACCGCAGGGTCACACTACACCGAGAGTATCTGGGCGGACAGAAAGCACGTGTTCAGTATTTGTATATGTAGGCACATGAACGGAGAATGTGGGCGCTGGAGTATTCCCCTTCATAACAAGTAATCTGGAGTCACCTGCATAGCGTTATTTTAACGAGCCCGGGGTAGGGAGGGATGGGGGAACTTGGGGGGAGGGGGGCAGCTAAATTGTGTATACATCCGTATGGTTGAGATAATAGTTTGATGTTTTGAATGTAACGCATACAATGTTACTACTTATTTGAAATGCCAATAAAAATATATCTAGAAAAAAACGAAAAAAAATCTTACCTGTGCTCATAACAGGATACCATCGTACTACACTACACTTTATGTGTGCTCCTAAACAGGTTATAGACTGCTCCGAACTGTTAGACCGTTTGCAGAAGTTGTGGCAACACATGTGGGTAGTGGGAGGAAAGTATATTTGTTTTGTGGCTAATATGGTTTATGCCTGTTGTTCTTATTAGATCCCTGATCAAACCGGTGCTATTCCCCACAAAACCAACCTTAAGAGAAGAATCTGGAAGTATGAACATTAACCACACAACGACCATTCCGACACCACAAGGACGTCAAGATTCCAGTAATTACTCGCAGGTAGGAGGGGTTGGGGGAACTACAATAGACGTGGTGATTAGAAGGGATAGGGATAGAGCTTCAGGACATAGGTCACTTATAGCCCATCTCCTCTTCCTCTTTTAAAGGTCGACAATTACACAAGAGCATCTACAAAGACATCCACCATCCAGGCCCTCTTCCCCTTATCGAGCTTCCTCATGGACATACATAAAAGCACAGGCAGTAAGGTAGGGTACGTAGAGTTGGGTCCATATCGTCCCTGTGAACCAAGCATTGCAGGCTACCAGGTAAGCGCTGCAGTGTTGCAACTTGACATTACCTTAGGGGTGAAATATGTGTAATAAAAATGGAGTTTAAGGCTTGGTCAAGGGTTTTAAATGCCAGGTCGAAGTGGCAGTAAGCTACACACACAGACCCAGCAATGGCAGGCCTGAGACTGGTTTGAAAGGCTACTGGTGTGGGTGGCACAATCAGTGCTGCAGGCCCATTAGTAGCATTCAATTTACAGGTCATGGGTATATGGTATACCACTTTGCAAGGCATGTACAAGTAATTAAATATGCCAATTGTGAATACACCAATGTTGCCATGTTTAGGGGGGAAGCATGAGCACTGCTCATCAGTGCTAGAGTCTTAAGGTCAACAAAAAGATACCGCAAAAAGAGGAGGTAAGCAGGCAAAAGGTTTGGGGGACGACCACCCTAAGGTTGACAGGTTTGCACGTAGGTTTTGTGTTAGAAGGGGCCCAGATTGGCACAGAAGTTACACAACGCAGGGCAGCAAGGTAAGTTGCTGTGCTGAGTGACTTAAACAGAAGAGAGCAAAACAGCAGCATATCTACTAAGATATGGCACTGTTCCTCTCTTTCCCTGCACTGGTGCACTTTAGGCAGCAATGCAGCAATGAAGACACCCTTGCGCCATAGTGCAAGGTTGTCTGCAGTTTCTGAAACATTATTTTCGTACAGGAGGTCATCCCTTCCAGTACAAACACTTTGGTTGAAAGCTTTTCCCACTTCGTATATGTGTTGTACAATGCAGCACACATGCCAAGTGGGAAAAACGACAAGAAAAATGAAAACATTTCTGCTTGTTATGCCTGCCTCTTGGAGGTGCAGGATTTTGGCTTAAATGCCTGTCTATAGTTTTTTGTATATAGGGGTTTGCATCAACACTTATGGGTAGTTGCATGGGAATGCCTATACTACACCCATGGAACGACTCCTTGATGCAAAGTAAAGCAAAGCAGTGCATTGCACAATTTTGCATTACTTTGGGTTGCAAATTGCGATTTGCATTGCATTGTAAATCCCACCTGTGTTAGGTTTGCATTAGAAAAGTAACACAAACTCAACGCAAAGCGTTTGTAAACCAGGCCTAAGCTTGATTGCCTAGCAAAGACTGAGGCTGTCATGTGCAGTTTAAATAGTGGATTATACAAAATGGCAGCTGAAACTTTGAAGATCTTGCGTGACATTCATGCTCACACGTGACCTTCAAAGTGGGAGACATGCAAAGCTTTAAGAAGGAATTAGTGTGTGAGCCAACTTCCCCTCCAACCTACCACAAGACTTTGCAGCTCATGCAGAACGATCAATCCGGCTTTAGATCATGCTGCAGCACTGCACAAGTCATGGATGATACCCTCTGGTCCACAGACAAAGATGATCCCTGTCTCCTGATATTACTAGACCTCTAAGCTGGCTTTGACACTGTATATCACCCCACCATCATCCACACCTTAAAGTCTTGAATGAGATTCATAGGAAACGTCCTTCACTGGTTCACCTCCTACATACCCAGCCAGCACTAGTTTGTTCCCATTGGCACCTCCAAGAAGATCCCAATCACCTATGGATTTCCCAAGGGTTCCAACTTGTCAACTATCATGTTCAACACCTGCCTAACGCCCCTTAGGGCTCTATCCCAGATAACAACATCGCAATTCACCAATACGCCAATGACACACAATATATTTGACAGTCTCTTCTGCTCCAGATATCCAGTGCCTCAGACAGAGCTTGCACTTTGTGAGGAAAGCAATTTATTATATGGTGTGGTTATGCAACCTCACTGTGTAATAAACTCACAGATCCGTCTTCGGTCCAGTCAGGCTCATTGGCAAAACCTTTAGCTTAACCCTGTGTAGCTGTGGCTCTGAGCAGTAAGGCTTTCGGGGATCCGATGACTACTAGCCAATGGGCTACTAGATCCACTCCCGTCTAAGGATGACTCCTGCAAAATATGGCATCTGGATATCTCAGAATGCAATATTCTGCCCACTCCCAAGATGGCAGACTCCTTCTCTTGGTGTGTGGAGCTTGTTAGCCCATCCTAGGAGGGTGGCTACATAAGTGCTACACGCCCACAGAAAAACTGGTTTGGCAAGAGTTTCCCCGCTCTGTCCCCAACACCAGCCCGTCTACCAGAACAAAAGAGCAGCCCCTTTCGTGTCTGTTCACCATTTTCCCATCAAAGACGGCTTCCCCTTTTAAGCTCGCCTTTTGGGCTCATATCCTGTTTTACCTTCCTGCCAGGGAGAGGTAACACCTCTTCCAACAGCAGGTCTTTTGTGTTCATTCCCGAAAGTCATTCACATCTCCCCCTAGGAAGGGCCAGCAACTGTAAACGGTCACTGGAAAACGAGGACAGCAGAATAGCATCTTTCCAAAGTTGCCACTTACATAAAGTTACATTAAATTCAACTTGGACACCAAGTTGAGTTTAATGTAACGATTCTTTAGATACCTTGAAGTGCCAAATATAGCAGTCCCATTCAGAAGTTAGCACAGCTGAGTTGCCAGTGTGTAACCCGGTACTCGCTAACAATGCACTAGCCTTTCTACAGCAAAAATGAAAATGTGGGTATATATATATATATATATATATATATATATATATATATATATATATATATATATATATATATATATATATATATATGTCACCCCTAAGACAGGCATATTAAGCCCATATTAAAGGATGGATGGATAGATGAATGAATGTATGGATGGATGAGTGAAATGGTGAATGGATGTATGGATGGATGAGTGAAATGGTGAATGGATATATGGATGGATGAGTAAAAGGGTGGATGGATGGATGGATGATGAGAAAGGTTGGTGATCTAGCCGTATGGTGTGTGCCGGTCAGTGTGCAGTGTTATGTGAGAAGTGATAGCTAGAAATGACTAGAGGGTATCTGAGGTATTTACACTGCACCCTGACCCGCACACACCATATGGCTAGATCACCAAAAGATCTCCGACAAAGTGACCCTTCGGGGGACCCGTAGGGAATTCCAGCGCCGGCCCGACGAGGAGCACCGCCCCATGATGAAGCATGACATCCTTCAGGGTGTGTGAGGGCATCAAGTAAAAGTCTCTCCGACTCCTTTCCATTTTTCTAAAACAACTCCTCTCCAATTCTGCTCTCAGGAACAGGGACTCTCCTTAGTGATGTATCTACTATTCAGGAGCATGAGCCACTGGACCTATATCCAGCTCCTTGTCCCCCCTCTCCCTTTTCAGTTAATTTATGTATGGGCATCACTGTTCTCCTTGTGTTACCATATGAGCCCACTATCTCAGCCCCCCCTAGCACCTGTAACAATGTCCTGGCCATAGCAGGACCTGCCGACATCTCACATGATCTCGGCAAACCCCAGTGGCCATGTTGGGCGTGGTTCACCTATTTAAATCGTGCCCAACTTCTAGAAGCCACTTTGCCTCAATACTCCATTGAGCCATCATTGCGTCACTGTTCCCGCCTGCACAGCTCCGCTCCCTGATTCAACTTACCTGCAGGGATTCTTGGGCCACGCCTCGGACTCGCCGCTCGGCCACCCGAAAGAAAGAAAAGAAACTGTGAGTAAATCCGATCCACCTCAGCAAGGATAACAATGCTAAAAAACAACAGCAGCATCAGAGTAAGGTACACAATGCAAGTAAGCGCTACCGTGCTGTTTCAATTGTAGCTGTGACTTTTGTTTTTTGACACTAACCTGGTGCAACTCGCTTTTGGCAGCAACCTCCTACTTTTTGGCACTAACTTACCTGCGGCACTAACTTGGCACAACTTGAGTTTCAGTACAGTACTGATTACACTACAACTTACCTGTGCTCATAACAGGCTACCAGTCTACTACGCTACAGTATACCTGTGCTCCTACACAGGTTATAGGCTGCTCCGAACAGTCAAACTGTTTGCAGAATCACCTACCAGTACGTTGTGGCAACACGTGTGGGTGGTACATAAAAACACAGGCAGAAAGGTAGAGTACGTAGAGTTGGGTCCATATCGTCCCTGCAAACCAAGCAGTGCCGGCTACCAGGAAAGTGCTGCATTGTTGCAACTTGACAGAAGGCAAAGCCCACGTTGGTCATTTTGCCTGGCTGGTATGGACCCACAAGCCATTTCCCTTCAGGATATAGCAGGCATCCTTGCCTCCATACAAGCGGACAGTACTGCCTTGCAGCAAGATATGACAGCCATTCAGGCTAAGTTACACATCTCCAAAAATCCCTGGGCGTTACCGCCTCCAGCACAACACACGAAACCTGTGTTGAAGGCTCCTAGTTTTCAGACGCCAACTGGGGTCTCCACATCTGCGGCAAGCGGTACGCCTCCCACGAAGATACACGCAGTTACACCAATGCCCGTTCCCCTAGCGCTCTGAGTGCTTTTATCGGGATACTAATAAATTCAGCATCTTTCTCAACCAACGTCACCATCACTTTATGGCTTGTCCGGGAGCTTTTCCAGATGATACTACTAAGGTAGCTTTTATTCTGTCCTATTTAGGAGGAGGCGCAGCTCTGTGGTCAATCCCCTAGTAGAGCGAGAGGATCCCCTGCTCTACAACTTTGGGCAGTTTAAAGACGCTCTTGAAAAAATGAGAGGGACCCTTTGTGCACCAAAGGACTAGGGTTCAATCTAGAAAAATAACAATATATCCTTTAATTGGCAAATACTTAGAGAACTCTTACTCATCACTCACCTAAATCACACACATTCAATCATAGGGGATACAGTACCAATTGAAAAAGCAGTGTGCCAGTACACAAGAAAAATATTAGAAATGTTATGTATCAATTTATTAAAAGCATATAAAACAATTGTAGCAAATTAAAAAACAGTTAATCATACATAGTATATTTATGTTCAAAATCAAAAAACATCACACTATAAATAAACAAATGAACAGACTCAATAACAAAGACAATTAGACGAGAGTATTAAAAAGACACTACACTTTGTCATAAAGGGACCATGTCCGTATGAGGTAACGTTGGGGCTGGACCCTGATGTACAAAAGACAATCAATATCTAGTGTGGCAGCCCACTGTGCGGATTATGGTTCTATTGCGTCGACGTGTTTCAGTGGTATTATCTTGATTTAAACCATCTTTATCAAGACTAAAGATATTACTCTCTGATGATATCTTAAAACATAGCTTGACCAAAGTGCAGAAGTCACTTCTATCCTGAAACTCCTTGTCAGGGAATATAAAATGCTTCTCCCAACACCAGAAAATATTTTTTTTAAAACCTTGTATAAGGATCAATACGAAATGCAGATTTGAACAACAGCTAGCCTCACTGTCCTTCTTTCGTCGTGGAATCTCCAGCACCATTAGGGGATAACCTCCAATGTTGGTATAATGCTGCCTACTTAGGCCTGAATGATATATCACAGGGTTCCTATATGCCCTTCATTTGATAGGGTCCTAAATCCTTTAGTATGGCAGCACCACTCTTCACCCGTCCGCTGTTGTTTCTCAATATTGTTTCTCATATTTTTCTTGTGTACTGGCACACTGCTTTTTCAATTGGTACTGTATCCCCCATGATTGAATGTGTGTGATTTAGGTGAGTGAATGAGTAAGAGTTCTCTCAGTATTTGCCAACCAAAGAATACATTGTTATTTTTCCAGTTTGAAGACGCCACAAAAAGATTGTTTGAAAAACACGCGTTTGTTCAAGCAGCAGACAACAAGCTATTGAATCTAAAACAGGGCTCTTCATCCTGCTACATTGTATATCCAGTTTTAATACATTAATTATTGAGGCTGAATGACCAGAAGACAAGAGGGTGTCACTCTTTTATAGAGGACTCAAGGACAAACTCAAAGATCTCTTGTCTCAAATCTTTGATCCACCAGACGATTGCGCTGACTTCATAGATTTGGTAGTCAAACTAAATCATCTTCTCTCCGAAAGGAAAGGGGAAAAAGAAAAAGGTAAAACCATAGATCATAGAGTCAAAGTGGTAAGAGACAAAGGGGGATATTCACAAGAACGTTCGCTAAACATCTCCAAAAAATGTTAACGCAACTTTACACATCGCAGTCTATCGCGGGAAAATAACCCCGTGTTAACCTGGAATTCACAACACGGCGGTACCATGCGATAGTCGCCCTAAAACGCGCCCAATGTCCGCGATTCAACCACCGCGACGGAGTCAAAAACACAAACTCCAACACCAAAAAACATGCGATGAGCCCATTCGCGATGAGGAAATCAGCGATAAGCAGCGCCAGGCCTGCCATACACACACGGCAGGCGGGAAAATCACTACAAAAGGAGAAAATACATACAAACACAAAATGACCAACACGGAAGCACCATGGAGGCAGCCGGAGCAGGCGCAGAGGACGAGCGCAACCCCACAAGCACCCCGGACGACCAGCCCGGGACCTCTGTGACAGGGAAGGGCAAGGACAAGAAGAAGAGGAAGACGAAGTTTAGTCCGCAGGAGAATAGGATCCTGGTCACGGAGGTGATAGAAC
This sequence comes from Calotriton arnoldi, assembly GCA_963921515.1. Lineage (NCBI taxonomy): Eukaryota > Metazoa > Chordata > Amphibia > Caudata > Salamandridae > Calotriton > Calotriton arnoldi. Next base: position 3,923,601 of record CAWUFW010000562.1, on the reverse strand, counting down.
ACCATCAACAACTGTTCGTCGCCTCCAATGTGTCATTGGGCACCAAAAATGGATTATGGCGGTCCATCGTGGACAAGGTGAATGCCGTCGGAGAGCACAAGAGGTCAATGGACGAGGTCAAGAGGCGATGGATTGACATCAAGCGCAAGACCAAGGAGAAACTCGCAGGCAATCAGAAGGCAGCAATGCAGACTGGAGGTGGGAGCCCAGCGCCACAGCTGGAGCTGGATGACATGGAGGAGCTGGTGTCGACAGTCATCAGTGTGGAGACCGTGGCAGGAGTTGGGGGAGCGGACTCTGCTCGACATGACACAACACCACAGCAACAGGGTGAGTAACCACCAGGTACCGGGGGGAGATGGCCACAATGGCACACATGCACAACCAAGCAGAGCACAGTGCACACCCACAATGACTCTGGATCATGGCCCTGATCTACACACTGTCACAATGTACATTGCCATGCTGTCTGAATATCAACATGTACCATGCGGCCACATACATGAGGACACATTGTAACACAGCATCTCCCCTTCACATTGCAGGGGTACCGTCAACGCCACCTGCAGAGCAGTCCCAGCCACTCTTCACTGATGACGAGGAGGACACCACCAGCATCGACACCCAAGCCCTCCAAGACATCATGGAACTCATCCGCCAATCACCTCCAGGACCAGGGCAGCCCAGCTGCATCGAGGAGACCCCACCCACTCCACAAACCACCCAGCAGGAGGCACCCACAACCCCGGCTGTCTCCCAAGACCCCCGAACAACACATGGCCTTCCAACGCCGTGTGTTGGAGGTCCAGAGGGAGATGGCTGAGCAGGTGCGGGTGGGGTTCGACCTCATGGCTACCAAACTGGACGCCATCCATGGGTGTCTGAGTCCCATCAGGGACCACCTCCAGTCCCTAATGGTCACCCACACGCCGCTCCATGGTCTCCAACGAGCCCTGGCTGACATCGCTGGAGTCATGACTCGGAGACAAGAACACCTGTCCGCTCAGAGTGGGTCCAGCGATCTCAGCCGTGAGATGGCACACATGCGGAGGCTCATGGAGGACATGGTGAGGATGTAGGCGGAAAGGATGGCAGCCACCGCTGCACATCAGCGAAATGTAGCTGGGATCTACCATGCCCTGCATGTCCTCATCATGGCATTGCTGCCACAAGGCGTGGCGCGGCTGAATGCTGCTGCCCCTACACCATCCACATCTCCGCCCCCTGGTGTGTCTGTGCCTCACAGTGCGGCAGACGTTTCCACTCCGGCACCTGATGTGTCACTGCCACACAGTGCAGCCGACAATCCACCTCCGGCCCCTGATGTGTCAGTGGCACACAGTGCTGCAGCTGGAACAGCACCACCCACAGGTGGGGCAGGGCACACATACGAGGACGTGGCTGGCTTTGGGATCAGAAGGAGGCACTAGCATTCATTTCCGCCACCTGGCCTGTTGCTCCTTGGTGCCGCACATGGCCCCATGACCTTCCACTGACCCCCGATACACTCTGCGGCACTCACCTTGGACCGCGACATGGACTTCCATATCCTGTTTGGTGACCAATGACACGGCGACCAGACTGCGGACTGTACTCTTCCTCATCCTCTGTACTTCTCATTCCCCGATGGACTCTGGCTGGCCCTCCACGGGCCCATATTGTGAAGTGGGGTTGGCATGGCCCTGTACTGCTCCAGCTGCTAAACTCCACTGGATGTGCAATAAACATCCAGTAACGCACTGCTGTGTCATTCATCATTCAAGTATGAATGTGTGGATGAATGTAGGGTCAGTGATTCCCCCTAACGTCAATGATGCTCATCTAGTGGGATTCCAGTCACAGTGTGCTACGTTGCCGATTGCGTTGCGGGTGCCGTAGACACCACAACAGGGACACACGCATTAGTCACTTCCTTGTCCGGACATGGACTGCACCACGCCCAGAGCCCCCGAGTCATTGTTGCAAGCTCTGCGCTGGCCCGGCGTATGCCAGGACAGACCACTCCGCTTACGCTCCGAGGGGGGGCCCACATAACCACATGTCACAGGTTTACACGCTAGTGGTATGCAGGTCGCTGGTCTAGTTGTCAGCATGTCGCGGCCACTCCCTGAGGGCAGGTTTGCACACACACCACACCCATCCGGCGCAGGCGTCACAGGCCATGTGACCCCGAGTATATAAGGGGCCGGCAATGTCACATTCCCCACTGCCGGAGGTGACTGGATGACGGACGTACCACGGGGCTCAATCATGAAGGGCCCATGAGTTGTTGCGCACAGGGTTAGTGGCACCCGAGGCCTTGCGGCCGCACGGCTATGGCACTCTGACTGCGGCCACGTGGCCGCCACCACGTGGCGCTGGCTGGGGTTGCACAGGGTTAGTGGCACCCGAAGCCTTGCGGCCATCACGGGCCTACCACCACGTGGCGCTGACTGGGGTTGCACAGGGTTAGTGGCACCAAAATTGCTGAGCGGGTGTGCAGCCTGCGATGATGACGTGTGCAGTGATGTGGTCTCTGCCATTGATGCCTCAGGACTCAGCGCCATGTGTGGGACCTGCTGGGCCGCGGTGCGGGTCCGCATGATGTGGAGCATGCCATGGTGGCGGGACCGGGGCCTGGAGCTTGCACGGGCACGTGGTGTGCCCACTGGTGGACACACCGTTGGCGGCAGGTGAGCAGTGGGGCCTGGGTGCGCAAGAGCGGACAGCCAGCGCTGGCTGGCGGGAGGGGGTAGGGTGCGGCTGCATGTGTGCGCAGGGGCAGACAGGCGTTGTTGCCGTGTACAGTGGGATGGACTCTGCCATGATTGACTCTTGCCTCGATTACAGATAGCACACCTGGTGGCTTGCAGTGTATCTCGGCACTTGGTTGGAGACACACCGGTGGCAGCAGGTGAGCAGTGGTGCCTGGGTGTGCGGGGCGGCAGTGTCCTTCCTTCTCTCTCTCTCCCTCTCTTCATTTCTCTCTCTCTCTCTCTCTTCCTTTCCTTCTCTCTCTCTCTCTCCCTTCCTTTCCTTCTCTCTCCCTCTCCCTTCCTTTCCTTCTCTCTCTCTCTCCCTTCCTTTCCTTCTCTCTCTCTCCCTTCCTTTCCTTCTCTCTCTCTCCCTCTCTTCATTTCTCTCTCTCTCTCCCTCTCCCTTCCTTTCCTTCTCTCTCTCTCTCTCTCTCTCCCTTTCTTTCTTTCTCTCTCTCTTTCTCTCTCTGCCTTTCTTTCATTCTCTGTTTCTCTGTGTCTCGCTCCTTTGATGTGCGCATGACACACGTTCTGATTTTGTGCTTTATTTTCCAGGCTGTGACATCATGATTGTCCCGGACGGACCCGACAGGAGCCTTCCGCATTGGTGTTTTGTGTTGTATTCAATAAAGTTTTTGGTTGTTACTTCAATGATGAGTGACTGTTTCTCGTTCTTCTGACCACACATGTGTGTTTCTGTTTGTCATTGTGCGACGTCATGCGCTTTTTGTGGCTCTTGTGTCGTGCACGGTATGTGTTTGTCCGGGGGGGCCCTGGGAGTGGTGGCGGTGGGTGTTGTGGCCCTCTTGGGACTCCGTGCTGCATGATCATTGTCTCCATGGCATCTGTGGGTCTTCAGATGTGGCTCTGGCCTGGGCTCCCTTTCATACTGCAGGTAGTCGTCCTGCTTAACACCAGCAGAAGGCAGGTGTTAAATCCCGGCTGCTACCGCGGCTTATCGCCTGTTTTTGGTTCGTATCGCAGATCTGGCAGTTCGTTGTGAAAGTGGTGTAGTGGTGTTTTGGTGTGTTTTTGCACGGGAACGCCTAATCTGCATCTCATTAGGGTTAGTTGGTGGTGTCACCCGTGGAGGTAAATGTTGAGGCAGTTATCGCGGGAATACTTGCGTTGTCTGCAGTTTGCACCCACTTGTGAATGGGGTGTTAAATCTATCACCACTTTTGTTGCGTTAAGTTGGCGATAACTCGGAGCTAAGTCCTTGTGAAAATGCCCCAAAGAGAACAGGAATGATTCCTCCAGTAAAATTTTCACACCTGAACCCATGCAGATAGGGGCAACACGAGGCCCCCTTACAAAGCAGGAAAAAGAAAAACATAGAAAGTTAAACCAATGTCTCTACTGCAGGAGATTGGGCCACTTCGTTAAGGAGTGTCCAACCCACCCAACCTAGCCCAGAACAAACAAGGTAGGTGTGTCTTCCAGTTCCGTAGCGGTTACTGAACAGCTGAAAAACAAGTAAACTTGGTAGCTAACGAGGTCAACCTAATGGGTCAATCTTTAAGTTCGACCTCCAAAACTGCCTCTTGTTCGACCCCACATCATCTTAGTATTTTAATAACACTAACTTCAAAGTCTCAGCAATCCTGGGTTGTAGAAGCTCTAATTGATTCCTGGGCCACTGAAAATGTCATGAACACACAGTTTCTGCATACATTAGGGATCCGGACCATCCAAAGATAAACCAGAGTAGGTCAAGGCAGTGGACGGCAAGGAATTGACTTCAGGACTCATACAACACCATACAGAAAACCTTCAAATTATGTGCAAAAAACACACAAACCGAATGATTACACTTTGACGTCACTGACGCACCACAATTCCAACTCATCCTAGGTATCCCTTGGTGAGCCACACAAAACCCACAAATCTATAGGCAAAAAAATACTCTATCTTTACACCCTGCTTTCTGCACAGATTCCTGTTTTCCCAAACCTAACAAACAATACATGATCCAGGTTCATGATTTTCCTAGACATATTCCTAGCGTGCTAGCTCTTGGGTGAATACCTGAGTACTACCTAGTTGAGTATCTAGCCAACTGATTTATCTGTCACTCTAAATCCCCAGTGTCATCGGCTCTCTTCTTCAGGACAAAGAAGGATAGGGAGCTTCGAACATGCATTGACTACCGCACAGTAATTGGGCTCAAGAAGGATATGGAGCTCCGAACATGCATTGACAACCACACAGTAAACAATGTAACCATCAAAAACCGCTACCCCTTCCTTTGATCCCCACCTTGTTAGATCAGGTAAAAGACGCTACCATCTACAACAAACTAGACCTGTGTGGGGCATATCATCTTGTGCGAGTTTAGAGGGGTGACAAAAGGAAGACCGCGTTTCAAACAAAGTTCAATCTTTACAAATATCAGGTCATGCCTTTCGGACTCTGCAATGACCCCGCAGCTTTCCAATTTTTATCGATGAAGTGCTAAGGAGCTCATCGATATATATGCTGCGTGGTCTACATTGACGATATTTTGATCTATTCAAAGACTATGGGGCCGATTCCATTCGGGCCGGAAATCTCTCCGACCGAGCCGGACCCGGAGAGATTTCCGACCGAATCGGACCCGTGCAGCCCGACCGAACGAGTACGATGCGCACGTATGCCATCGGACTCGAGTCGGTCGGACTCCCATTGAAGTCAATGGGAGCCGGTCGTACAACGCGTACGCGGGCTCCCAGTGACTCAATGGGTGCGAGGCGGACAAGGGCGCCCCCTACAGCGTGTACGCGGCGAAGCGACTCGCGCCGTTCACGCACAGGTAGGGGGGACCTTTGATGGGAAAATGGTGAACAGACACAAAAGGGGCTGCTCTTTTGTTCTGGTAGACGGGCTGGTGTTGGGGACAGAGCGGGGAAACTCTTGCCAAACCAGTTTTTCTGTGGGCGTGTAGCACTTATGTAGCCACCCTCCTAGGATGGGCTAACAAGCTCCACACACCAAGAGAAGAAGTCTGCCATCTTGGGAGTGGGCAGAATATTGCATTCTGAGATATCCAGATGCCATACTTTGCAGGAGTCATCCTTAGACGGGAGTGGATCTAGTAGCCCATTGGCTAGTAGTCATCGGATCCCTGAAAGCCTTACTGCTCAGAGCCACAGCTACACAGGGTTAAGCTAAAGGTTTTGCCAATGAGCCTGACTGGACCCAAGACGGATCTGTGAGTTTATTACACAGTGAGGTTGCATAACCACACCATATAATAAATTGCTTTCCTCACAAAGTGCAAGCTCTGTCTGAGGCACTGGATATCTGGAGCAGAAGAGACTGTCAAATATATTGTGTGTCATTGGCGTATTGGTGAATTGCGATGTTGTTATCTGGGATAGAGCCCTAAGGGGCGTTAGGCAGGTGTTGAATATGATAGTTGACAAGTTGGAACCCTTGGGAAATCCATAGGTGATTGGGATCTTCTTGGAGGTGCCAATGGGAACAAACTAGTGCTGGCTGGGTATGTAGGAGGTGAACCAGTGAAGGACGTTTCCCATGAATCTCATTCAAGACTTTAAGGTGTGGATGATGGTGGGGTGATATACAGTGTCAAAGCCAGCTTAGAGGTCTAGTAATATCAGGAGACAGGGATCATCTTTGTCTGTGGACCAGAGGGTATCATCCATGACTTGTGCAGTGCTGCAGCATGATCTAAAGCCGGATTGATTGTTCTGCATGAGCTGCAAAGTCTTGTGGTAGGTTGGAGGGGAAGTTGGCTCACACACTAATTCCTTCTTAAAGCTTTGCATGTCTCCCACTTTGAAGGTCACGTGTGAGCATGAATGTCACGCAAGATCTTCAAAGTTTCAGCTGCCATTTTGTATAATCCACTATTTAAACTGCACATGACAGCCTCAGTCTTTGCTAGGCAATCAAGCTTAAGCCTGGTTTACAAACGCTTTGCGTTGAGTTTGTATTACTTTTCTAATGCAAACCTAACACAGGTGGGATTTACAATACAATGCAAATCGCAATTTGCAACCCAAAGTAATGCAAAATTGTGCAATGCACTGCTTTGCTTTACTTTGCATCAAGGAGTCGTTCCATGGGTGTAGTATAGGCATTCCCATGCAACTACCCATAAGTGTTGATGCAAACCCCTATATACAAAAAACTATAGACAGGCATTTGAGCCAAAATCCTGCACCTCCAAGAGGCAGGCATAACAAGCAGAAATGTTTTCATTTTTCTTGTCGTTTTTCCCACTTGGCATGTGTGCTGCATTGTACAACACATATACGAAGTGGGAAAAGCTTTCAACCAAAGTGTTTGTACTGGAAGGGATGACCTCCTGTACGAAAATAATGTTTCAGAAACTGCAGACAACCTTGCACTATGGCGCAAGGGTGTCTTCATTGCTGCATTGCTGCCTAAAGTGCACCAGTGCAGGGAAAGAGAGGAACAGTGCCATATCTTAGTAGATATGCTGCTGTTTTGCTCTCTTCTGTTTAAGTCACTCAGCACAGCAACTTACCTTGCTGCCCTGCGTTGTGTAACTTCTGTGCCAATCTGGGCCCCTTCTAACACAAAACCTATGTGCAAACCTGTCATCCTTAGGGTGGTCGTCCCCCAAACCTTTTGCCTGCTTACCTCCTCTTTTTGCGGTATCTTTTTGTTGACCTTAGGACTCTAGCACTGATCAGCAGTGCTCATGCTTCCCCCCTAAACATGGCAACATTGGTGTATTCACAATTGGCATATTTAATTACTTGTACATGCCTTGCAAAGTGGTATACCATATACCCATGACCTGTAAATTGAATGCTACTAATGGGCCTGCAGCACTGATTGTGCCACCCACACCAGTAGCCTTTCAAACCAGTCTCAGGCCTGCCATTGCTGGGCCTGTGTGTGTAGCTTACTGCCACTTCGACCTGGCATTTAAAACCCTTGACCAAGCCTTAAACTCCATTTTTATTACACATATTTCACCCCTAAGGTAATGTCAAGTTGCAACACTGCAGCGCTTACCTGGTAGCCTGCAATGCTTGGTTCACAGGGACGATATGGACCCAACTCTACGTACCCTACCTTACTGCCTGTGCTTTTATGTATGTCCATGAGGAAGCTCGATAAGGGGAAGAGGGCCTGGATGGTGGATGTCTTTGTAGATGCCCTTGTGTAATTGTCGACCTTTAAAAGAGGAAGAGGAGATGGGCTATAAGTGACCTATGTCCTGAAGCTCTATCCCTATCCCTTCTAATCACCACGTCTATTGAAGTTCCCCCAACCCCTCCTACCTGCGAGTAATTACTGGAATCTTGACGTCCTTGTGGTGTCGGAATGGTCGTTGTGTGGTTAATGTTCATACTTCCAGATTCTTCTCTTAAGGTTGGTTTTGTGGGGAATAGCACCGGTTTGATCAGGGATCTAATAAGAACAACAGGCATAAACCATATTAGCCACAAAACAAATATACTTTCCTCCCACTACCCACATGTGTTGCCACAACTTCTGCAAACGGTCTAACAGTTCGGAGCAGTCTATAACCTGTTTAGGAGCACACATAAAGTGTAGTGTAGTACGATGGTATCCTGTTATGAGCACAGGTAAGATTTTTTTTTGGTTTTTTTTCTAGATATATTTTTATTGGCATTTCAAATAAGTAGTAACATTGTATGCGTTACATTCAAAACATCAAACTATTATCTCAACCATACGGATGTATACACAATTTAGCTGCCCCCTCCCCCAAGTTCCTCCACCCCTCCCCACCCCGGGCTCGTTAAAATAACGCTATGCAGGTGACTCCAGATTACTTGTTATGAAGGGGAATACTCCAGCGCCCACATTCTCCGTTCATGTGCCTACATATACAAATACTGAACACGTGCTTTCTGTCCGCCCAGATACTCTCGGTGTAGTGTGACCCTGCGGTTTGGCCCAGAGTTATGAGCACAGGTAAGTTGTAGCCTAATCAGTACTGTACTGAAACTCAAGTTGCGTCGTTAGTGCCAAGTTAGTGCCACAGGTAAGTTAGTGCCAAAAGTAAGAGGTTGCTGCCAAAAGCGAGTTGTGCCAGGTTAGTGTCAACAAAAACAAAAGTCACTGCTACCATTGAAACAGCATGGTAGCACTTTCTTGCATTGGGTACCTTACTGTGATGCTGCTGTTGTTTTTGGCGTTATTATCCTTGCTGAGGTGGATCGGATTTACTCACAATTTCCTTTCTTTCTTTCAGGTAGGCAAGTGGAGAGTCCCATTACTGCCAGGCATGGTCCAAGAATCCCTCAAGGTATGTTGAATCAAGGAGCAGGAGAGGAGCTGTGGAGGCGGGAACAACAACAGCTTGCACGGGCACGTGGTGTGCCCACTGGTGGACACACCGTTGGCGGCAGGTGAGCAGTGGGGCCTGGGTGCGCAAGAGCGGACAGCCAGCGCTGGCTGGCGGGAGGGTGTAGGGTGCGGCTGCATGTGTGCGCAGGGGCAGACAGGCGTTGTTGCCGTGTACAGTGGGATGGACTCTGCCATGATTGACTCTTGCCTCGATTACAGATAGCACACCTGGTGGCTTGCAGTGTATCTCGGCACTTGGTTGGAGACACACCGGTGGCAGCAGGTGAGCAGTGGTGCCTGGGTGTGCGGGGCGGCAGTGTCCTTCCTTCTCTCTCTCTCCCTCTCTTCATTTCTCTCTCTCTCTCTCTTCCTTTCTTTCTCTCTCTCTCTCTCCCTTCCTTTCCTTCTCTCTCCCTCTCCCTTCCTTTCCTTCTCTCTCTCTCTCCCTTCCTTTCCTTCTCTCTCTCTCTCCTTCCTTTCCTTCTCTCTCTCTCCCTCTCTTCATTTCTCTCTCTCTCTCTCTCCTCTCCCTTCCTTTCCTTCTCTCTCTCTCTCTCTCCCTTTCTTTCTTTCTCTCTCTCTTTCTCTCTCTGCCTTTCTTTCATTCTCTGTTTCTCTGTGTCTCGCTCCTTTGATGTGCGCATGACACACGTTCTGATTTTGTGCTTTATTTTCCAGGCTATGACATCATGATTGTCCCGGACGGACCAGACAGGAGTCTTCCGCATTGGTGTTTTGTGTTGTATTCAATAAAGTTTTTGGTTGTTACTTCAATGATGAGTGACTGTTTCTCGTTCTTCTGACCACACATGTGTGTTTCTGTTTGTCATTGTGCGACGTCATGCGCTTTTTGTGGCTCTTGTGTCGTGCACGGTATGTGTTTGTCCGGGGGGGCCCTGGGAGTGGTGGCGGTGGGTGTTGTGGCCCTCTTGGGACTCCGTGCTGCATGATCATTGTCTCCATGGCATCTGTGGGTCTTCAGATGTGGCTCTGGCCTGGGCTCCCTTTCATACTGCAGGTAGTCGTCCTGCTTAACACCAGCAGAAGGCAGGTGTTAAATCCCGGCTGCTACCGCGGCTTATCGCCTGTTTTTGGTTCGTATCGCAGATCTGGCAGTTCGTTGTGAAAGTGGTGTAGTGGTGTTTTGGTGTGTTTTTGCACGGGAACGCCTAATCTGCATCTCATTAGGGTTAGTTGGTGGTGTCACCCGTGGAGGTAAATGTTGAGGCAGTTATCGCGGGAATACTTGCGTTGTCTGCAGTTTGCACCCACTTGTGAATGGGGTGTTAAATCTATCACCACTTTTGTTGCGTTAAGTTGGCGATAACTCGGAGCTAAGTCCTTGTGAAAATGCCCCAAAGAGAACAGGAATGATTCCTCCAGTAAAATTTTCACACCTGAACCCATGCAGATAGGGGCAACACGAGGCCCCCTTACAAAGCAGGAAAAAGAAAAACATAGAAAGTTAAACCAATGTCTCTACTGCAGGAGATTGGGCCACTTCGTTAAGGAGTGTCCAACCCACCCAACCTAGCCCAGAACAAACAAGGTAGGTGTGTCTTCCAGTTCCGTAGCGGTTACTGAACAGCTGAAAAACAAGTAAACTTGGTAGCTAACGAGGTCAACCTAATGGGTCAATCTTTAAGTTCGACCTCCAAAACTGCCTCTTGTTCGACCCCACATCATCTTAGTATTTTAATAACACTAACTTCAAAGTCTCAGCAATCCTGGGTTGTAGAAGCTCTAATTGATTCCTGGGCCACTGAAAATGTCATGAACACACAGTTTCTGCATACATTAGGGATCCGGACCATCCAAAGATAAACCAGAGTAGGTCAAGGCAGTGAACGGCAAGGAATTGACTTCAGGACTCATACAACACCATACAGAAAACCTTCAAATTATGTGCAAAAACACACAAACCGAATGATTACACTTTGACGTCACTGACGCACCACAATTCCAACTCATCCTAGGTATCCCTTGGTGAGCCACACACAACCCACAAATCTATAGGCAAAAAAATACTCTATCTTTACACCCTGCTTTCTGCACAGATTCCTGTTTTCCCAAACCTAACAAACAATACATGATCCAGGTTCATGATTTTCCTAGACATATTCCTAGCGTGCTAGCTCTTGGGTTAATACCTGAGTACTACCTAGTTGAGTATCTAGCCAACTGAGGGGCATATTAACAAGCCACCGATAAAAAATTATCGCCGCTTTAGCGTCTGTTTTCAGACGAAAAGCGGCGATAATTTTATCGCTGTATTAGCAAGGTCACGCTATCGCGTGAATCCTTGCCCTATCGCCCTTTCCCATAACACCCATCCTGCATCTCTAATGAGGTGCAAGGTGGGCGTTACTGGGCGTACCCCAGATGGGCTACGTTGTAAATATCGCCGATGTGCACATCGCTATATTTACAAGGCAGCCCACAGGATGATAGCAGACATTAGATTTTGGCGAAAACGGCCGTTTTCGCCAAAATCTAACGTCTGCTATTATCCCGACTTAGCCATCCCTAACATAGGGGTGGATTGTGCTGATACGACCACAGGGTCGTATCAGCAAGGTATCGCTGTTTGCAGGGAACATCGCTGGAAAACCAGCGATGTTCCCTGCAAAACGGCGATAACCTCGCTATCTCTGGAATTTTTATCGCCCTGGAGAAGCGTGTTGTTAATAACGCGCTACCAGGGCGATAATTTCCGGAGATAGCCAGCGATAAGATATCTATCGCTAAGCACGGCCAGCGATAATTATCGCTGGCCATTGATAATATGCCCCTGAGTTATCTGTCACTCTAAATCCCCAGTGTCATCGGCTCTCTTCTTCAGGACAAAGAAGGTTAGGGAGCTTCGAACATGCTTTTACTACCGCACAGTAATTGGGCTCAAGAAGGATATGGAGCTCCGAACATGCATTGACAACCACACAGTAAACAATGTAACCATCAAAAACCGCTACCCCTTCCTTTGATCCCCACCTTGTTAGATCAGGTAAAAGACGCTACCATCTACAACAAACTAGACCTGTGTGGGGCATATCATCTTGTGCGAGTTTAGAGGGGTGACAAAAGGAAGACCGCGTTTCAAACAAAGTTCAATCTTTACAAATATCAGGTCATGCCTTTCGGACTCTGCAATGACCCCGCAGCTTTCCAATTTTTATCGATGAAGTGCTAAGGGAGCTCATCGATATATGCTGCATGGTCTACATTGACGATATTTTGATCTATTCAAAGACTATGGGGCCGATTCCGATTCGGGCCGGAAATCTCTCCGACCGAGCTGGACCCGGAGAGATTTCCGACCGAATCGGACCCGTGCAGCCCGACCGAACGAGTACGATGCGCACGTATGCCATCGGACTCGAGTCGGTCGGACTCCCATTGAAGTCAATGGGAGCCGGTCGTACAACGCGTACGCGGGCTCCCATTGACTCAATGGGTGCGAGGCGGACAAGGGCGCCCCCTACAGCGTGTACGCGGCGAAGCGACTCGCGCAGTACATGCACAGGTAGGGGGGACCCATGGGTCCCCCCTGTGTGCGACTTGCGCGGCTACGCATACAGGGGGGTCCGACACGGACCCCCAAAGTACGGCTCTGACTGCTCTTTCGAGCCGCGCACTCGGTCGGACTGCTCGCGGCACGCATCGTACTTACCCGGCCGGGGAACGTCTCTATTGCGCGGTGCGAATCGAGTCCGAGCGAGTCGGTCGGTGCGGTTAGACCCGGGAACGAGTCGGTCGGAGCGGTCGGGACGCCCGGACGAGTCGGTCGGCGATTTCGCATCGTACTCGCTCGCCCGGACGCGCGTACGAATCGGTCGGGAAATAGGGCTCCGAATCGGATCCGGTTAAGCCGAATCCGATTCGGAGCCCTACCGGCCGAGATCGGAATCGGCCCTTAAGTCTGAGCATGTAAAACAGGTAAAGGCCATCCTCCAAACACTACAAATAAATTCCCTCTACGTAAAATTGGAGAAAAGCACATTTCATACAACTCAGATTGACTTCCTGGGTTACATTCTCAGTCCCGAAGGAGTTGGTATGGACCCAAAAAAAGTCAAAGCGTTGGTAAATTGGCCTAGCCCCACCTCCGGAAAACAAATTCAGAGTTTTCTTGGCTTTGTCAATTTTTATAGGAAGTTAATTGATAAATTCCCCAATATCATTACCCCACTCACCAGACTAAAGGAGTGAAATTCAAGTGGGATTCTACAGCTGAAGAGGCTTTTCAAGCACTAAAATCTAAATTCACCACAGGACCTATGCTTATGTATCCCGACCCAGTTAACCCATACATTGTAGAAGAGGAAACGTCTCAATTTGCGTTTGGGGGTATCCTAAGCCAGTGAAATATAGACACCGGCCAAATGCATCCCATTGCATACTACTCAAGGAAATAGTTACCAGTAGAAAAGAATTATCCAATTGCAGACCGTGAGTAATTGGCTATAAAAGCAGTTTTTAGAGAATGGCGCCATTACTTGTTAGGGGCTAGAAATCCCATCACGATTTACACAGACCACTGTACTTCACAATGCCTGCACTCTGTTAGAGCTTTGTCAGCACTGCAACTGCGCAGGACGATGTTCTTTAATGATTAGAATTTTATCATAACGTACCGATCAGGGAAGGAGAATTCCAAGGCCGATGTCTTATCCCATATTGGAGACTGTGATACTGGTACCAGCACTAAAGGCCCACAACCAATTCTCCCATCTGACTGTTTTCAAGCAGGCATTTGTACTTTCATGTTTTTAGACAATGTAAAAGATACCGTTCAGTCAAAAAGCCAAGAGTAATGGTTGTCAATACATCCAACTTTGACTTACAGGAATATGATGCACTTCCACGCAAACACACAAATGTTTATACGCAGTCCAGAATTACAACTCACTGCGATACAACTCAGTCATGACACTTCACTTTCTGCTCATCCAGGTATTCAAAACACCTATCATTTAGCAAAAAGACATTTTTGGTGGCCCTCCATGTTTGATGATGTACATAGATATGTTGAGACATGTGCGATATGCACCCAAAGTAAAACCCCTCACAATGCGCCAAATGGGCTTCTACATCCCATCCCAATCCCACCGAAACCATGGCACACAGTCTCCTTAGACTTTGTTGTGGAATTACTTCCAACAAAATCCGGTTACACCACAATTTTAACCACTGTAGATCATCTATCCAGGATGGCCAATTTTGTACTCGTAAAAAGACTTCTCACAGCCCCTGACCTACCTTATGTTTTTCTAGCCAAAATAGTTCGCCTACATGGTGTGCCATTAGTCGTCATCATTGATCGTGGAATCCTATTCGTTTCCTGCTTCTGGCGAGCATTATGTAAGACATTCAACCTGGAGCTCTTCTTATCTTCAAGTTAACATCCCCAAACAGATAGTTTAACTGACAGGACAAATCAAACCTTGGAGCAGTACTTACGCTGCCTGTTGTTAGAATATAATGAAGATTGGTCCACCATTCTGTGGGCTATAGAATTCACATATAATAATGCAGTACACTCTTTCTTAGGGATGTCCCTGTTTTATTGCACACAAGGGGGCATATTATCAACACGTAGCGATAATTATCGCTAAACGCGGTTAGCACGTTTTTTGCTATCGCCGGCTATTGCTGGATTTTATCGCCATGATAGCACTGTATTAACAACGCTTTGCGCATTGGCGATTTAAAATCCAGCGATAGCGGCAAAATGCTTGAATATCGCTGGAAATCCAGCTATATAAACTCACCAATGGCGAAATCCTTGTTGATACGCCCTGGTGGACTCAGCCTGACAATGCACCTTCCATTGGCAGGATGGCTAAGTCAGGTTTTCTTCAGGGGTTAAAATCCGGCGCAAAACGCGGTTAGCGCGGCTTTTGTGATCGCCTGACCCGCCTCGATAATAGGGCGATGTTGTGTTTTTGACGGAATCCATGCGGATTAGGTTAGGAACGCCTACTTTGCATGTCATTAGCGATGTATATCGCTGACATGCAAAGTAGGGTTAAAAAGGCACCTGACTCAAGGAAACTCGCGCTAAAGCGTGATCGTGAGTTCTTGTAATTTGTGAGTTGTAAAAATCGCCACTTTTCCGGCGCATAGCGCCGGAAAAGCGGCGATTTTGCTCTTGATAATATGCCCCAAGGTTACAATCCCAAGGATGTTCCATGGGATGAGACCATTCCTGCAAAGGTACCTACCGTACAGGAATTCCACACACATCTACAAAACATTGCCCAAAATGCCTGTTTTCAATTGGCCAAAGCTAAAGAATCCCAGAAACAGTTTGCTGATTGCCACCACAAAAAAAGAACCACAGTATAAAGTAGGCGATCAGGTTTAGCTTTCAACAAAAAATCTTGCATTAAAAGGAAAGAAGAAATGTCTTTCCCGGTTTATAAGCCCTTTTTCTATTTGTACAATAGTAAATCCTGTTGCTGTGAAAGTGACACTCCCCAACACACTCAAGATACATCCAGTATTTCATGTATCCCTAGTCAAGCTATATCACCCTGATACTAGAAAGAGAGAGCCATCCCCACCCCTCAAAATTGAGGGAGAGCAGGAATACGGAGTACGCGCCATCTTGAATTCCAAAAGGATCCGTGGCATACTTCATTACCTGGTGGACTGGAAATGGTATGGCCCGGAAGAATGATCATGGGAACCTTTAGCCCACCTGCAACACGCCCCATGCCTACTGCGTTCCTTTCACACATGATATCCGGACAAAGCACGATCCAGTCCCACAATCTTAGTGTGGGGTTGATGGGGGGAGTACTGTCATGATCCTCCAGTTCTCCAAGGGAGTCCCCGACACTCGTAGGTCCACCTGAGGTCCCCGAGGATGTCAGGTCATAAACAACCCACCCACTAACCAGTGCACCAGAGTTTTTTTTTGTTACATGACAAGTGCTTTAACATGGTGTTCCAAATTTGTTAACATGGCAATTGGTTATAGCACATGTCTGATTGAGACTGCTACCATCAAGCTGCCGTGGCTGTTTCATTATGTATGGGCATCACTGTTCTCCTTGTGTTACTTTATGTATGGGCATCACTGTTCTCCTTGTGTTACCATATGAGCCCACTATCTCAGCCCTGCAGCACCTGTAACGATGTCCTGGCCATAGCGAGACCTGCCAAGATCTTGCATGATCTCGGCAAACCCCAACAGTCATGTTGTGCGCGGTTCACCTATTTAAACCGCGCCCGACTTCTAGGAACCGCTTTGCCTTAAGACTCAACTGAGGCATCATCATGTTGTTGTTCCCGCCTCCACAGCTCCTCTCCTGCTCCTTGATTCAACATACCTTGAGGGATTCTTGGACCATGCCTGGCAGTAATGGGACTCTCCACTTGCCTACCTGAAAGAAAGAAAGGAAATTGTGAGTAAAACCGATCCACCTCAGCAAGGATAATAACGCCAAAAACAACAGCAGCATCACAGTAAGGTACCCAATGCAAGAAAGTGCTACCATGCTGTTTCAATGGTAGCAGTGACTTTTGTTTTTGTTGACACTAACCTGGCACAACTCGCTTTTGGCAGCAACTTCTTACTTTTTGGCACTAACTTACCTGTGGCACTAACTTGGCACTAACGACGCAACTTGAGTTTCAGTACAGTACTGATTAGGCTACAACTTACCTGTGCTCATAACTCTGGGCCAAACCGCAGGGTCACACTACACCGAGAGTATCTGGGCGGACAGAAAGCACGTGTTCAGTATTTGTATATTTAGGCACATGAACGGAGAATGTGGGCGCTGGAGTATTCCCCTTCATAACAAGTAATCTGGAGTCACCTGCATAGCGTTATTTTAACGAGCCCGGGGTGGGGAGGGGTGGGGGAACTTGGGGGGAGGGGGGCAGCTAAATTGTGTATACATCCGTATGGTTGAGATAATAGTTTGATGTTTTGAATGTAACGCATACAATGTTACTACTTATTTGAAATGCCAATAAAAATATATCTAGAAAAAAACGAAAAAAAATCTTACCTGTGCTCATAACAGGATACCATCGTACTACACTACACTTTATGTGTGCTCCTAAACAGGTTATAGACTGCTCCGAACTGTTAGACCGTTTGCAGAAGTTGTGGCAACACATGTGGGTAGTGGGAGGAAAGTATATTTGTTTTGTGGCTAATATGGTTTATGCCTGTTGTTCTTATTAGATCCCTGATCAAACCGGTGCTATTCCCCACAAAACCAACCTTAAGAGAAGAATCTGGAAGTATGAACATTAACCACACAACGACCATTCCGACACCACAAGGACGTCAAGATTCCAGTAATTACTCGCAGGTAGGAGGGGTTGGGGGAACTACAATAGACGTGGTGATTAGAAGGGATAGGGATAGAGCTTCAGGACATAGGTCACTTATAGCCCATCTCCTCTTCCTCTTTTAAAGGTCGACAATTACACAAGGGCATCTACAAAGACATCCACCATCCAGGCCCTCTTCCCCTTATCGAGCTTCCTCATGGACATACATAAAAGCACAGGCAGTAAGGTAGGGTACGTAGAGTTGGGTCCATATCGTCCCTGTGAACCAAGCATTGCAGGCTACCAGGTAAGCGCTGCAGTGTTGCAACTTGACATTACCTTAGGGGTGAAATATGTGTAATAAAAATGGAGTTTAAGGCTTGGTCAAGGGTTTTAAATGCCAGGTCGAAGTGGCAGTAAGCTACACACACAGACCCAGCAATGGCAGGCCTGAGACTGGTTTGAAAGGCTACTGGTGTGGGTGGCACAATCAGTGCTGCAGGCCCATTAGTAGCATTCAATTTACAGGTCATGGGTATATGGTATACCACTTTGCAAGGCATGTACAAGTAATTAAATATGCCAATTGTGAATACACCAATGTTGCCATGTTTAGGGGGGAAGCATGAGCACTGCTGATCAGTGCTAGAGTCCTAAGATCAACAAAAAGATACCGCAAAAAGAGGAGGTAAGCAGGCAAAAGGTTTGGGGGACGACCACCCTAAGGATGACAGGTTTGCACATAGGTTTTGTGTTAGAAGGGGCCCAGATTGGCACAGAAGTTACACAACGCAGGGCAGCAAGGTAAGTTGCTGTGCTGAGTGACTTAAACAGAAGAGAGCAAAACAGCAGCATATCTACTAAGATATGGCACTGTTCCTCTCTTTCCCTGCACTGGTGCACTTTAGGCAGCAATGCAGCAATGAAGACACCCTTGCGCCATAGTGCAAGGTTGTCTGCAGTTTCTGAAACATTATTTTCGTACAGGAGGTCATCCCTTCCAGTACAAACACTTTGGTTGAAAGCTTTTCCCACTTCGTATATGTGTTGTACAATGCAGCACACATGCCAAGTGGGAAAAGCGACAAGAAAAATGAAAACATTTCTGCTTGTTATGCCTGCCTCTTGGAGGTGCAGGATTTTGGCTCAAATGCCTGTCTATAGTTTTTTGTATATAGGGGTTTGCATCAACACTTATGGGTAGTTGCATGGGAATGCCTATACTACACCCATGGAACGACTCCTTGATGCAAAGTAAAGCAAAGCAGTGCATTGCACAATTTTGCATTACTTTGGGTTGCAAATTGCGATTTGCATTGCATTGTAAATCCCACCTGTGTTAGGTTTGCATTAGAAAAGTAACACAAACTCAACGCAAAGCGTTTGTAAACCAGGCCTAAGCTTGATTGCCTAGCAAAGACTGAGGCTGTCATGTGCAGTTTAAATAGTGGATTATACAAAATGGCAGCTGAAACTTTGAAGATCTTGCGTGACATTCATGCTCACACGTGACCTTCAAAGTGGGAGACATGCAAAGCTTTAAGAAGGAATTAGTGTGTGAGCCAACTTCCCCCTCCAACCTACCACAAGACTTTGCAGCTCATGCAGAACGATCAATCCGGCTTTAGATCATGCTGCAGCACTGCACAAGTCATGGATGATACCCTCTGGTCCACAGACAAAGATGATCCCTGTCTCCTGATATTACTAGACCTCTAAGCTGGCTTTGACACTGTATATCACCCCACCATCATCCACACCTTAAAGTCTTGAATGAGATTCATAGGAAACGTCCTTCACTGGTTCACCTCCTACATACCCAGCCAGCACTAGTTTGTTCCCATTGGCACCTCCAAGAAGATCCCAATCACCTATGGATTTCCCAAGGGTTCCAACTTGTCAACTATCATATTCAACACCTGCCTAACGCCCCTTAGGGCTCTATCCCAGATAACAACATTGCAATTCACCAATACGCCAATGACACACAATATATTTGACAGTCTCTTCTGCTCCAGATATCCAGTGCCTCAGACAGAGCTTGCACTTTGTGAGGAAAGCAATTTATTATATGGTGTGGTTATGCAACCTCACTGTGTAATAAACTCACAGATCCGTCTTCGGTCCAGTCAGGCTCATTGGCAAAACCTTTAGCTTAACCCTGTGTAGCTGTGGCTCTGAGCAGTAAGGCTTTCGGGGATCCGATGACTACTAGCCAATGGGCTACTAGATCCACTCCCGTCTAAGGATGACTCCTGCAAAGTATGGCATCTGGATATCTCAGAATGCAATATTCTGCCCACTCCCAAGATGGCAGACTCCTTCTCTTGGTGTGTGGAGCTTGTTAGCCCATCCTAGGAGGGTGGCTACATAAGTGCTACACACCCACAGAAAAACTGGTTTGGCAAGAGTTTCCCCGCTCTGTCCCCAACACCAGCCCGTCTACCAGAACAAAAGAGCAGCCCCTTTCGTGTCTGTTCACCATTTTCCCATCAAAGACGGCTTCCCCTTTTAAGCTCGCCTTTTGGGCTCATATCCTGTTTTACCTTCATGCCAGGGAGAGGTAACACCTCTTCCAACAGCAGGTCTTTTGTGTTCATTCCCGAAAGTCATTCACATCTCCCCCTAGGAAGGGCCAGCAACTGTAAACGGTCACTGGAAAACGAGGACAGCAGAATAGCATCTTTCCAAAGTTGCCACTTACATAAAGTTACATTAAATTCAACTTGGACACCAAGTTGAGTTTAATGTAACGATTCTTTAGATACCTTGAAGTGCCAAATATAGCAGTCCCATTCAGAAGTTAGCACAGCTGAGTTGCCAGTGTGTAACCCGGTACTCGCTAACAATGCACTAGCCTTTCTACAGCAAAAATGAAAATGTGGGTATATATATATATATATATATATATATATATATATATATATATATATATATATATATATATATATATATATATATATGTCACCCCTAAGACAGGCATATTAAGCCCATATTAAAGGATGGATGGATAGATGAATGAATGTATGGATGGATGAGTGAAATGGTGAATGGATGTATGGATGGATGAGTGAAATGGTGAATGGATATATGGATGGATGAGTAAAAGGGTGGATGGATGGATGGATGATGAGAAAGGTTGGTGATCTAGCCGTATGGTGTGTGCCGGTCAGTGTGCAGTGTTATGTGAGAAGTGATAGCTAGAAATGACTAGAGGGTATCTGAGGTATTTACACTGCACCCTGACCCGCACACACCATATGGCTAGATCACCAAAAGATCTCCGACAAAGTGACCCTTCGGGGGACCCGTAGGGAATTCCAGCGCCGGCCCGACGAGGAGCACCGCCCCATGATGAAGCATGACATCCTTCAGGGTGTGTGAGGGCATCAAGTAAAAGTCTCTCCGACTCCTTTCCATTTTTCTAAAACAACTCCTCTCCAATTCTGCTTTCAGGAACAGGGACTCTCCTTAGTGATGTATCTACTATTCAGGAGCATGAGCCACTGGACCTATATCCAGCTCCTTGTCCCCCCCTCTCCCTTTTCAGTTAATTTATGTATGGGCATCACTGTTCTCCTTGTGTTACCATATGAGCCCACTATCTCAGCCCCCTAGCACCTGTAACAATGTCCTGGCCATAGCAGGACCTGCCGACATCTCACATGATCTCGGCAAACCCCAGTGGCCATGTTGGGCGTGGTTCACCTATTTAAATCGTGCCCAACTTCTAGAAGCCACTTTGCCTCAATACTCCATTGAGCCATCATTGCGTCACTGTTCCCGCCTGCACAGCTCCGCTCCCTGATTCAACTTACCTGCAGGGATTCTTGGGCCACGCCTCGGACTCGCCGCTCGGCCACCCGAAAGAAAGAAAAGAAACTGTGAGTAAATCCGATCCACCTCAGCAAGGATAACAATGCTAAAAAACAACAGCAGCATCAGAGTAAGGTACACAATGCAAGTAAGCGCTACCGTGCTGTTTCAATTGTAGCTGTGACTTTTGTTTTTTGACACTAACCTGGTGCAACTCGCTTTTGGCAGCAACCTCCTACTTTTTGGCACTAACTTACCTGCGGCACTAACTTGGCACAACTTGAGTTTCAGTACAGTACTGATTACACTACAACTTACCTGTGCTCATAACAGGCTACCAGTCTACTACGCTACAGTATACCTGTGCTCCTACACAGGTTATAGGCTGCTCCGAACAGTCAAACTGTTTGCAGAATCACCTACCAGTACGTTGTGGCAACACGTGTGGGTGGTACATAAAAACACAGGCAGAAAGGTAGGGTACGCAGAGTTGGGTCCATATCGTCCCTGCAAACCAAGCAGTGCCGGCTACCAGGAAAGTGCTGCATTGTTGCAACTTGACAGAAGGCAAAGCCCACGTTGGTCATTTTGCCTGGCTGGTATGGACCCACAAGCCATTTCCCTTCAGGATATAGCAGGCATCCTTGCCTCCATACAAGCGGACAGTACTGCCTTGCAGCAAGATATGACAGCCATTCAGGCTAAGTTACACATCTCCAAAAATCCCTGGGCGTTACCGCCTCCAGCACAACACACGAAACCTGTGTTGAAGGCTCCTAGTTTTCAG
Organism: Calotriton arnoldi; assembly: GCA_963921515.1. Classification (NCBI taxonomy): domain Eukaryota; kingdom Metazoa; phylum Chordata; class Amphibia; order Caudata; family Salamandridae; genus Calotriton; species Calotriton arnoldi. The sequence goes on along the minus strand of CAWUFW010000562.1, from coordinate 3,901,671 downwards.
ACGCCAACTGGGGTCTCCACATCTGCGGCAAGCGGTACGCCTCCCACGAAGATACACGCAGTTACACCAATGCCCGTTCCCCTAGCGCTCTGAGTGCTTTTATCGGGATACTAATAAATTCAGCATCTTTCTCAACCAACGTCACCATCACTTTATGGCTTGTCCGGGAGCTTTTCCAGATGATACTACTAAGGTAGCTTTTATTCTGTCCTATTTAGGAGGAGGCGCAGCTCTGTGGTCAATCCCCTAGTAGAGCGAGAGGATCCCCTGCTCTACAACTTTGGGCAGTTTAAAGACGCTCTTGAAAAAATGAGAGGGACCCTTTGTGCACCAAAGGACTAGGGTTCAATCTAGAAAAATAACAATATATCCTTTAATTGGCAAATACTTAGAGAACTCTTACTCATCACTCACCTAAATCACACACATTCAATCATAGGGGATACAGTACCAATTGAAAAAGCAGTGTGCCAGTACACAAGAAAAATATTAGAAATGTTATGTATCAATTTATTAAAAGCATATAAAACAATTGTAGCAAATTAAAAAACAGTTAATCATACATAGTATATTTATGTTCGAAATCAAAAAACATCACACTATAAATAAACAAATGAACAGACTCAATAACAAAGACAATTAGACGAGAGTATTAAAAAGACACTACACTTTGTCATAAAGGGACCATGTCCGTATGAGGTAACGTTGGGGCTGGACCCTGATGTACAAAAGACAATCAATATCTAGTGTGGCAGCCCACTGTGCGGATTATGGTTCTATTGCGTCGACGTGTTTCAGTGGTATTATCTTGATTTAAACCATCTTTATCAAGACTAAAGATATTACTCTCTGATGATATCTTAAAACATAGCTTGACCAAAGTGCAGAAGTCACTTCTATCCTGAAACTCCTTGTCAGGGAATATAAAATGCTTCTCCCAACAACAGAAAATATTTTTTTAAAAACCTTGTATAAGGATCAATACGAAATGCAGATTTGAACAACAGCTAGCCTCACTGTCCTTCTTTCGTCGTGGAATCTCCAGCACCATTAGGGGATAACCTCCAATGTTGGTATAATGCTGCCTACTTAGGCCTGAATGATATATCACAGGGTTCCTATATGCCCTTCATTTGATAGGGTCCTAAATCCTTTAGTATGGCAGCACCACTCTTCACCCGTCCGCTGTTGTTTCTCAATATTGTTTCTCATATTTTTCTTGTGTACTGGCACACTGCTTTTTCAATTGGTACTGTATCCCCCATGATTGAATGTGTGTGATTTAGGTGAGTGAATGAGTAAGAGTTCTCTCAGTATTTGCCAACCAAAGAATACATTGTTATTTTTCCAGTTTGAAGACGCCACAAAAAGATTGTTTGAAAAACACGCGTTTGTTCAAGCAGCAGACAACAAGCTATTGAATCTAAAACAGGGCTCTTCATCCTGCTACATTGTATATCCAGTTTTAATACATTAATTATTGAGGCTGAATGACCAGAAGACAAGAGGGTGACACTCTTTTATAGAGGACTCAAGGACAAACTCAAAGATCTCTTGTCTCAAATCTTTGATCCACCAGACGATTGCGCTGACTTCATAGATTTGGTAGTCAAACTAAATCATCTTCTCTCCGAAAGGAAAGGGGAAAAAGAAAAAGGTAAAACCATAGATCATAGAGTCAAAGTGGTAAGAGACAAAGGGGGATATTCACAAGAACGTTCGCTAAACATCTCCAAAAAATGTTAACGCAACTTTACACATCGCAGTCTATCGTGGGAAAATAACCCCGTGTTAACCTGGAATTCACAACACGGCGGTACCATGCGATAGTCGCCCGAAAACGCGCCCAATGTCCGCGATTCAACCACCGTGACGGAGTCAAAAACACAAACTCCAACACCAAAAAACATGCGATGAGCCCATTCGCGATGAGGACATCAGCGATAAGCAGCGCCAGGCCTGCCATACACACACGGCAGGCGGGAAAATCACTACAAAAGGAGAAAATACATACAAACACAAAATGACCAACACGGAAGCACCATGGAGGCAGCCGGAGCAGGCGCAGAGGACGAGCGCAACCCCACAAGCACCCCGGACGACCAGCCCGGGACCTCTGTGACAGGGAAGGGCAAGGACAAGAAGAAGAGGAAGACGAAGTTTAGTCCGCAGGAGAATAGGATCCTGGTCACGGAGGTGATAGAACACCATCAACAACTGTTCGTCGCCTCCAATGTGTCATTGGGCACCAAAAATGGATTATGGCGGTCCATCGTGGACAAGGTGAATGCCGTCGGAGAGCACAAGAGGTCAATGGACGAGGTCAAGAGGCGATGGATTGACATCAAGCGCAAGACCAAGGAGAAACTCGCAGGCAATCAGAAGGCAGCAATGCAGACTGGAGGTGGGAGCCCAGCGCCACAGCTGGAGCTGGATGACATGGAGGAGCTGGTGTCGACAGTCATCAGTGTGGAGACCATGGCAGGAGTTGGGGGAGCAGACACTGCTCGACATGACACAACACCACAGCAACAGGGTGAGTAACCACCAGGTACCGGGGGGAGATGGCCACAATGGCACACATGCACAACCAAGCAGAGCACAGTGCACACCCACAATGACTCTGGATCATGGCCCTGATCTACACACTGTCACAATGTACATTGCCATGCTGTCTGAATATCAACATGTACCATGCGGCCACATACATGAGGACACATTGTAACACAGCATCTCCCCTTCACATTGCAGGGGTACCGTCAACGCCACCTGCAGAGCAGTCCCAGCCACTCTTCACTGATGACGAGGAGGACACCACCAGCATCGACACCCAAGCCCTCCAAGACATCATGGAACTCATCCGCCAATCACCTCCAGGACCAGGGCAGCCCAGCTGCATCGAGGAGACCCCACCCACTCCACAAACCACCCAGCAGGAGGCACGCACAACCCCGGCTGTCTCCCAAGACCCCCCGAACAACACATGGCCTTCCAACGCCGTGTGTTGGAGGTCCAGAGGGAGATGGCTGAGCAGGTGCGGGTGGGGTACGACCTCATGGCTACCAAACTGGACGCCATCCATGGGTGTCTGAGTCCCATCAGGGACCACCTCCAGTCCCTAATGGACACCCACACGCCGCTCCATGGTCTCCAACGAGCCCTGGCTGACATCGCTGGAGTCATGACTCGGAGACAAGAACACCTGTCCGCTCAGAGTGGGTCCAGCGATCTCAGCCGTGAGATGGCACACATGCGGAGGCTCATGGAGGACATGGTGGGGATGTAGGCGGAAAGGATGGCAGCCACCGCTGCACATCAGCTAAATGTAGCTGGGATCTACCATGCCCTGCATGTCCTCATCATGGCATTGCTGCCACAAGGCGTGGCGCGGCTGAATGCTGCTGCCCCTACACCATCCACATCTCCGCCCCCTGGTGTGTCTGTGCCTCACAGTGCGGCAGACGTTTCCACTCCGGCACCTGATGTGTCACTGCCACACAGTGCAGCCGACAATCCACCTCCGGCCCCTGATGTGTCAGTGGCACACAGTGCTGCAGCTGGAACAGCACCACCCACAGGTGGGGCAGGGCACACATACGAGGACGTGGCTGGCTTTGGGATCAGAAGGAGGCACTAGCATTCATTTCTGCCACCTGGCCTGTTGCTCCTTGGTACCGCACATGGCCCCATGACCTTCCACTGACCCCCGATACACTCTGCGGCACTCACCTTGGACCGCGACATGGACTTCCATATCCTGTTTGGTGACCAATGACACGGCGACCAGACTGCGGACTGTACTCTTCCTCATCCTCTGTACTTCTCATTCCCCGATGGGCTCTGGCTGGCCCTCCACGGGCCCATATTGTGAAGTGGGGTTGGCATGGCCCTGTACTGCTCCAGCTGCTAAACTCCACTGGATGTGCAATAAACATCCAGTAACGCACTGCTGTGTCATTCATCATTCAAGTATGAATGTGTGGATGAATGTAGGGTCAGTGATTCCCCTAACGTCAATGATGCTCATCTAGTGGGATTCCAGTCACAGTGTGCTACGTTGCCGATTGCGTTGCGGGTGCCGTAGACACCACAACAGGGACACACGCATTAGTCACTTCCTTGTCCGGACATGGACTGCACCACGCCCAGAGCCCCCGAGTCATTGTTGCAAGCTCTGCGCTGGCCCGGCGTATGCCAGGACAGACCACTCCGCTTACGCTCCGAGGGGGGCCACATAACCACATGTCACAGGTTTACACGCTAGTGGTATGCAGGTCGCTGGTCTAGTTGTCAGCATGTCGCGGCCACTCCCTGAGGGCAGGTTTGCACACACACCACACCCATCCGGCGCAGGCGTCACAGGCCATGTGACCCCGAGTATATAAGGGGCCGGCAATGTCACATTCCCCACTGCCGGAGGTGACTGGATGACGGACGTACCACGGGGCTCAATCATGAAGGGCCCATGAGTTGTTGCGCACAGGGTTAGTGGCACCCGAGGCCTTGCGGCCGCACGGGCCTACCACCATGTGGCGCTGACTGGGGTTGCACAGGGTTAGTGGCACCCGAAACCTTGCGGCCGTCACGGGCCTACCACCACGTGGCGCTGGCTGGGGTTGCACAGGGTTAGTGGCACCCGAAGCCTTGCGGCCATCACGGGCCTACCACCACGTGGCGCTGACTGGGGTTGCACAGGGTTAGTGGCACCAAAATTGCTGAGCGGGTGTGCAGCCTGCGATGATGACGTGTGCAGTGATGTGGTCTCTGCCATTGATGCCTCAGGACTCAGCGCCATGTGTGGGACCTGCTGGGCCGCGGTGCGGGTCCGCATGATGTGGAGCATGCCATGGTGGCGGGACCGGGGCCTGGAGCTTGCACGGGCACGTGGTGTGCCCACTGGTGGACACACCGTTGGCGGCAGGTGAGCAGTGGGGCCTGGGTGCGCAAGAGCGGACAGCCAGCGCTGGCTGGCGGGAGGGTGTAGGGTGCGGCTGCATGTGTGCGCAGGGGCAGACAGGCGTTGTTGCCGTGTACAGTGGGATGGACTCTGCCATGATTGACTCTTGCCTCGATTACAGATAGCACACCTGGTGGCTTGCAGTGTATCTCGGCACTTGGTTGGAGACACACCGGTGGCAGCAGGTGAGCAGTGGTGCCTGGGTGTGCGGGGCGGCAGTGTCCTTCCTTCTCTCTCTCTCCCTCTCTTCATTTCTCTCTCTCTCTCTCTCCTTTCTTTCTTCTCTCTCTCTCTCCCTTCCTTTCCTTCTCTCTCCCTCTCCCTTCCTTTCCTTCTCTCTCTCTCTCCCTTCCTTTCCTTCTCTCTCTCTCCCTTCCTTTCCTTCTCTCTCTCTCCCTCTCTTCATTTCTCTCTCTCTCTCTCCCTCTCCCTTCCTTTCCTTCTCTCTCTCTCTCTCCCTTTCTTTCTTTCTCTCTCTCTTTCTCTCTCTGCCTTTCTTTCATTCTCTGTTTCTCTGTGTCTCGCTCCTTTGATGTGCGCATGACACACGTTCTGATTTTGTGCTTTATTTTCCAGGCTATGACATCATGATTGTCCCGGACGGACCAGACAGGAGTCTTCCGCATTGGTGTTTTGTGTTGTATTCAATAAAGTTTTTGGTTGTTACTTCAATGATGAGTGACTGTTTCTCGTTCTTCTGACCACACATGTGTGTTTCTGTTTGTCATTGTGCGACGTCATGCGCTTTTTGTGGCTCTTGTGTCGTGCACGGTATGTGTTTGTCCGGGGGGGCCCTGGGAGTGGTGGCGGTGGGTGTTGTGGCCCTCTTGGGACTCCGTGCTGCATGATCATTGTCTCCATGGCATCTGTGGGTCTTCAGATGTGGCTCTGGCCTGGGCTCCCTTTCATACTGCAGGTAGTCGTCCTGCTTAACACCAGCAGAAGGCAGGTGTTAAATCCCGGCTGCTACCGCGGCTTATCGCCTGTTTTTGGTTCGTATCGCAGATCTGGCAGTTCGTTGTGAAAGTGGTGTAGTGGTGTTTTGGTGTGTTTTTGCACGGGAACGCCTAATCTGCATCTCATTAGGGTTAGTTGGTGGTGTCACCCGTGGAGGTAAATGTTGAGGCAGTTATCGCGGGAATACTTGCGTTGTCTGCAGTTTGCACCCACTTGTGAATGGGGTGTTAAATCTATCACCACTTTTGTTGCGTTAAGTTGGCGATAACTCGGAGCTAAGTCCTTGTGAAAATGCCCCAAAGAGAACAGGAATGATTCCTCCAGTAAAATTTTCACACCTGAACCCATGCAGATAGGGGCAACACGAGGCCCCCTTACAAAGCAGGAAAAAGAAAAACATAGAAAGTTAAACCAATGTCTCTACTGCAGGAGATTGGGCCACTTCGTTAAGGAGTGTCCAACCCACCCAACCTAGCCCAGAACAAACAAGGTAGGTGTGTCTTCCAGTTCCGTAGCGGTTACTGAACAGCTGAAAAACAAGTAAACTTGGTAGCTAACGAGGTCAACCTAATGGGTCAATCTTTAAGTTCGACCTCCAAAACTGCCTCTTGTTCGACCCCACATCATCTTAGTATTTTAATAACACTAACTTCAAAGTCTCAGCAATCCTGGGTTGTAGAAGCTCTAATTGATTCCTGGGCCACTGAAAATGTCATGAACACACAGTTTCTGCATACATTAGGGATCCGGACCATCCAAAGATAAACCAGAGTAGGTCAAGGCAGTGGACGGCAAGGAATTGACTTCAGGACTCATACAACACCATACAGAAAACCTTCAAATTATGTGCAAAAAACACACAAACCGAATGATTACACTTTGACGTCACTGACGCACCACAATTCCAACTCATCCTAGGTATCCCTTGGTGAGCCACACAAAACCCACAAATCTATAGGCAAAAAAATACTCTATCTTTACACCCTGCTTTCTGCACAGATTCCTGTTTTCCCAAACCTAACAAACAATACATGATCCAGGTTCATGATTTTCCTAGACATATTCCTAGCGTGCTAGCTCTTGGGTGAATACCTGAGTACTACCTAGTTGAGTATCTAGCCAACTGATTTATCTGTCACTCTAAATCCCCAGTGTCATCGGCTCTCTTCTTCAGGACAAAGAAGGATAGGGAGCTTCGAACATGCATTGACTACCGCACAGTAATTGGGCTCAAGAAGGATATGGAGCTCCGAACATGCATTGACAACCACACAGTAAACAATGTAACCATCAAAAACCGCTACCCCTTCCTTTGATCCCCACCTTGTTAGATCAGGTAAAAGACGCTACCATCTACAACAAACTAGACCTGTGTGGGGCATATCATCTTGTGCGAGTTTAGAGGGGTGACAAAAGGAAGACCGCGTTTCAAACAAAGTTCAATCTTTACAAATATCAGGTCATGCCTTTCGGACTCTGCAATGACCCCGCAGCTTTCCAATTTTTTATCGATGAAGTGCTAAGGGAGCTCATCGATATATATGCTGCGTGGTCTACATTGACGATATTTTGATCTATTCAAAGACTATGGGGCCGATTCCAATTCGGGCCGGAAATCTCTCCGACCGAGCCGGACCCGGAGAGATTTCCGACCGAATCGGACCCGTGCAGCCCGACCGAACGAGTACGATGCGCACGTATGCCATCGGACTCGAGTCGGTCGGACTCCCATTGAAGTCAATGGGAGCCGGTCGTACAACGCGTACGCGGGCTCCCATTGACTCAATGGGTGCGAGGCGGACAAGGGCGCCCCCTACAGCGTGTACGCGGCGAAGCGACTCGCGCCGTTCACGCACAGGTAGGGGGGACCTTTGATGGGAAAATGGTGAACAGACACAAAAGGGGCTGCTCTTTTGTTCTGGTAGACGGGCTGGTGTTGGGGACAGAGCGGGGAAACTCTTGCCAAACCAGTTTTTCTGTGGGCGTGTAGCACTTACGTAGCCACCCTCCTAGGATGGGCTAACAAGCTCCACACACCAAGAGAAGAAGTCTGCCATCTTGGGAGTGGGCAGAATATTGCATTCTGAGATATCCAGATGCCATACTTTGCAGGAGTCATCCTTAGACGGGAGTGGATCTAGTAGCCCATTGGCTAGTAGTCAACGGATCCCTGAAAGCCTTACTGCTCAGAGCCACAGCTACACAGGGTTAAGCTAAAGGTTTTGCCAATGAGCCTGACTGGACCCAAGACGGATCTGTGAGTTTATTACACAGTGAGGTTGCATAACCACACCATATAATAAATTGCTTTCCTCACAAAGTGCAAGCTCTGTCTGAGGCACTGGATATCTGGAGCAGAAGAGACTGTCAAATATATTGTGTGTCATTGGCGTATTGGTGAATTGCGATGTTGTTATCTGGGATAGAGCCCTAAGGGGCGTTAGGCAGGTGTTGAATATGATAGTTGACAAGTTGGAACCCTTGGGAAATCCATAGGTGATTGGGATCTTCTTGGAGGTGCCAATGGGAACAAACTAGTGCTGGCTGGGTATGTAGGAGGTGAACCAGTGAAGGACGTTTCCCATGAATCTCATTCAAGACTTTAAGGTGTGGATGAGGGTGGGGTGATATACAGTGTCAAAGCCAGCTTAGAGGTCTAGTAATATCAGGAGACAGGGATCATCTTTGTCTGTGGACCAGAGGGTATCATCCATGACTTGTGCAGTGCTGCAGCATGATCTAAAGCCGGATTGATTGTTCTGCATGAGCTGCAAAGTCTTGTGGTAGGTTGGAGGGGGAAGTTGGCTCACACACTAATTCCTTCTTAAAGCTTTGCATGTCTCCCACTTTGAAGGTCACGTGTGAGCATGAATGTCACGCAAGATCTTCAAAGTTTCAGCTGCCATTTTGTATAATCCACTATTTAAACTGCACATGACAGCCTCAGTCTTTGCTAGGCAATCAAGCTTAAGCCTGGTTTACAAACGCTTTGCGTTGAGTTTGTATTACTTTTCTAATGCAAACCTAACACAGGTGGGATTTACAATACAATGCAAATCGCAATTTGCAACCCAAAGTAATGCAAAATTGTGCAATGCACTGCTTTGCTTTACTTTGCATCAAGGAGTCGTTCCATGGGTGTAGTATAGGCATTCCCATGCAACTACCCATAAGTGTTGATGCAAACCCCTATATACAAAAAACTATAGACAGGCATTTGAGCCAAAATCCTGCACCTCCAAGAGGCAGGCATAACAAGCAGAAATGTTTTCATTTTTCTTGTCGTTTTTCCCACTTGGCATGTGTGCTGCATTGTACAACACATATACGAAGTGGGAAAAGCTTTCAACCAAAGTGTTTGTACTGGAAGGGATGACCTCCTGTACGAAAATAATGTTTCAGAAACTGCAGACAACCTTGCACTATGGCGCAAGGGTGTCTTCATTGCTGCATTGCTGCCTAAAGTGCACCAGTGCAGGGAAAGAGAGGAACAGTGCCATATCTTAGTAGATATGCTGCTGTTTTGCTCTCTTCTGTTTAAGTCACTCAGCACAGCAACTTACCTTGCTGCCCTGCGTTGTGTAACTTCTGTGCCAATCTGGGCCCCTTCTAACACAAAACCTATGTGCAAACCTGTCATCCTTAGGGTGGTCGTCCCCCAAACCTTTTGCCTGCTTACCTCCTCTTTTTGCGGTATCTTTTTGTTGACCTTAGGACTCTAGCACTGATCAGCAGTGCTCATGCTTCCCCCCTAAACATGGCAACATTGGTGTATTCACAATTGGCATATTTAATTACTTGTACATGCCTTGCAAAGTGGTATACCATATACCCATGACCTGTAAATTGAATGCTACTAATTGGCCTGCAGCACTGATTGCGCCACCCACACCAGTAGCCTTTCAAACCAGTCTCAGGCCTGCCATTGCTGGGCCTGTGTGTGTAGCTTACTGCCACTTCGACCTGGCATTTAAAACCCTTGACCAAGCCTTAAACTCCATTTTTATTACACATATTTCACCCCTAAGGTAATGTCAAGTTGCAACACTGCAGCGCTTACCTGGTAGCCTGCAATGCTTGGTTCACAGGGACGATATGGACCCAACTCTACGTACCCTACCTTACTGCCTGTGCTTTTATGTATGTCCATGAGGAAGCTCGATAAGGGGAAGAGGGCCTGGATGGTGGATGTCTTTGTAGATGCCCTTGTGTAATTGTCGACCTTTAAAAGAGGAAGAGGAGATGGGCTATAAGTGACCTATGTCCTGAAGCTCTATCCCTATCCCTTCTAATCACCACGTCTATTGAAGTTCCCCCAACCCCTCCTACCTGCGAGTAATTACTGGAATCTTGACGTCCTTGTGGTGTCGGAATGGTCGTTGTGTGGTTAATGTTCATACTTCCAGATTCTTCTCTTAAGGTTGGTTTTGTGGGGAATAGCACCGGTTTGATCAGGGATCTAATAAGAACAACAGGCATAAACCATATTAGCCACAAAACAAATATACTTTCCTCCCACTACCCACATGTGTTGCCACAACTTCTGCAAACGGTCTAACAGTTCGGAGCAGTCTATAACCTGTTTAGGAGCACACATAAAGTGTAGTGTAGTACGATGGTATCCTGTTATGAGCACAGGTAAGATTTTTTTTGGTTTTTTTTCTAGATATATTTTTATTGGCATTTCAAATAAGTAGTAACATTGTATGCGTTACATTCAAAACATCAAACTATTATCTCAACCATACGGATGTATACACAATTTAGCTGCCCCCTCCCCCAAGTTCCTCCACCCCTCCCCACCCCGGGCTCGTTAAAATAACGCTATGCAGGTGACTCCAGATTACTTGTTATGAAGGGGAATACTCCAGCGCCCACATTCTCCGTTCATGTGCCTACATATACAAATACTGAACACGTGCTTTCTGTCCGCCCAGATACTCTCGGTGTAGTGTGACCCTGCGGTTTGGCCCAGAGTTATGAGCACAGGTAAGTTGTAGCCTAATCAGTACTGTACTGAAACTCAAGTTGCGTCGTTAGTGCCAAGTTAGTGCCACAGGTAAGTTAGTGCCAAAAAGTAAGAGGTTGCTGCCAAAAGCGAGTTGTGCCAGGTTAGTGTCAACAAAAACAAAAGTCACTGCTACCATTGAAACAGCATGGTAGCACTTTCTTGCATTGGGTACCTTACTGTGATGCTGCTGTTGTTTTTGGCGTTATTATCCTTGCTGAGGTGGATCGGATTTACTCACAATTTCCTTTCTTTCTTTCAGGTAGGCAAGTGGAGAGTCCCATTACTGCCAGGCATGGTCCAAGAATCCCTCAAGGTATGTTGAATCAAGGAGCAGGAGAGGAGCTGTGGAGGCGGGAACAACAACATGATGATGCCTCAGTTGAGTCTTAAGGCAAAGCGGTTCCTAGAAGTCGGGCGCGGTTTAAATAGGTGAACCGCGCACAACATGACTGTTGGGGTTTGCCGAGATCATGCAAGATCTTGGCAGGTCTCGCTATGGCCAGGACATCGTTACAGGTGCTGCAGGGCTGAGATAGTGGGCTCATATGGTAACACAAGGAGAACAGTGATGCCCATACATAAAGTAACACAAGGAGAACAGTGATGCCCATACATAATGAAACAGCCACGGCAGCTTGATGGTAGCAGTCTCAATCAGACATGTGCTATAACCAATTGCCATGTTAACAAATTTGGAACACCATGTTAAAGCACTTGTCATGTAACAAAAAAAAACTCTTCATACATAGCGGTGCTGGTGCACTGGTTAGTGGGTGGGTTGTTTATGACCTGACATCCTCGGGGACCTCAGGTGGACCTACGAGTGTCGGGGACTCCCTTGGAGAACTGGAGGATCATGACAGTACTCCCCCCATCAACCCCACACTAAGATTGTGGGACTGGATCGTGCTTTGTCCGGATATCATGTGTGAAAGGAACGCAGTAGGCATGGGGCGTGTTGCAGGTGGGCTAAAGGTTCCTATGATCATTCTTCCGGGCCATACCCTTTCCAGTCCACCAGGTAATGAAGTATGCCACGGATCCTTTTGGAATTCAAGATGGCGCGTACTCTGTATTCCTGCTCTCCCTCAATTTTGAGGGGTGGGGATGGCTCTCTCTTTCTAGTATCAGGGTGATATAGCTTGACTAGGGATACATGAAATACTGGATGTATCTTGAGTGTGTTGGGGAGTGTCACTTTCACAGCAACAGGATTTACTATTGTACAAATAGAAAAAGGGCTTATAAACCGGGAAAGACATTTCTTCTTTCCTTTTAATGCAAGATTTTTTGTTGAAAGCTAAACCTGATCGCCTACTTTATACTGTGGTTCTTTTTTTGTGGTGGCAGTCAGCAAACTGTTTCTGGGATTCTTTAGCTTTGGCCAATTGAAAACAGGCATTTTGGGCAATGTTTTGTAGATGTGTGTGGAATTCCTGTAGGGTAGGTACCTTTGCAGGAATGGTCTCATCCCATGGAACATCCTTGGGATTGTAACCTTGGGGCATATTATCAAGAGCAAAATCGCCGCTTTTCTGGCGCTATGCCTTTTGGGCTCATATCCTGTTTTACCTTCCTGCCAGGGAGAGGTAGCACCTCTTCCAACAGCAGGTCTCTTGTGTTAATTCCCGAAAGTCATTCACATCTCCCCCTAGGAAGGGCCAGCAACTGTAAACGGTCACTGGAAAACGAGGACAGCAGAATAGCAACTTTCCAAAGTTGCCACTTACATAAAGTTACATTAAATTCAACTTGGACACCAAGTTGAGTTTAATGTAACGATTCTTTAGATACCTTGAAGTGCCAAATATAGCAGTCCCATTCAGAAGTTAGCACAGCTGAGTTGCCAGTGTGTAACCCGGTACTCGCTAACAATGCACTAGCCTTTCTACAGCAAAAATGAAAATTTGGGTATATATATATATGTCACCCCTAAGACAGGCATATTAAGCCCTAAGGTAGGGTAATTTATATTAAAAAGTGGGACATGTGTTTTTACATATCCTAACAGTAAAAACCCCAATATATATATATATATATATATATATATATATATATATATATATATATATATATGAAAGAACGGGCCCCTTAACCCGTCTCTGGTTGACGCGAAAATATCCACACAAACCCTCCAGCAAGCAGAGTTGCTTTCCTATTAAAGTCCTTCTCCTGGATTCCCCGTGTGGCCTCTTCCTTCTGCTTGCTGGAGGGTTTGTGTGGATATTTTTGCGTCAACCAGAGACGCGTTAAGGGGCCCCGTTCTTTCAAGTGGCTGGTGGCTTTACTGGTGTCTGCGCAAGCAGTTGTTCGTCGCCCAAGGTATTGGATTGCTCCAGTCCACCTCGCTGGTACAAGTCAAGCAAAGGACGCTGCCAGCTGGCAGCTTGTGACTTCACGAGGAGTTTTGGTTTATTAAACCAGCTCATGATCCGGCGGACTTGTGCCTCTGGGGTTGGAACGAATGCGGGGACCCAGGGAGGTCTGAGGTTTGATTTTTACACTGGATACAGCGCCCCGCTCTGCAGTACACCGATGCCACATGGATTTTCATCACCAAGTTCCCCACGCATCACCCTCCCAGAGTTGATGCATTCTGGGAGTTGTAGGACTGATGGAACTACACCTGGTGAGCGATCACATGGTAGGGGAGGTGTGCCTTTCCAATTAAGGGAGGACTGCAGAAACATTCAAAAGTGGCGGCGCGAGGTTCATTCAGTGTTGCAACGGCATCTGAGGAAGACATTGAAGTCGAAATGCATTATGCCAGAGTTGCTTTCCTATTAAAGACCTTCTCCTGGATTCCCCGTGTGGCCTCTTCCTTCTGCTTGCTGGAGGGTTTGTGTGGATATTTTCGCGTCAGCCAGAGACGCGTTAAGGGGCCCCGTTCTTTCAAGTGGCTGGTGGCTTTACTGGTGTCTGCGCAAGCAGTTGTTCGTCGCCCAAGGTATTGGATTGCTCCAGTCCACCTCGCTGGTACGAGTCAAGCAAAGGACGCTGCCAGCTGGCAGCTTGTGACTTCACGAGGAGTTTTGGTTTATTAAACCAGCTCATGATCCGGCGGACTTGTGCCTGTGGGGTTGGAACGAATGCGGGGACCCAGGGAGGTCTGAGGTTTGATTTTTACACTGGATACAGCGCCCCGCTCTGCAGTACACCGATGCCACATGGATTTTCATCACCAAGTTCCCCACGCATCACCCTTCCAGAGTTGATGCATTCTGGGAGTTGTAGGACTGATTGAACTACACCTGGTGAGCGATCACATGGTAGGGGAGGTGTGCCTTTCCAATTAAGGGAGGACTGCAGAAACATTCAAAAGTGGTGGCGCGAGGTTCATTCAGCGTTGCAACGGCATCTGAGGAAGACATTGAAGTCGAAATGCATTATGCCAGAGTTGCTTTCCTATTAAAGACCTTCTCCTGGATTCCCCGTGTGGCCTCTTCCTTCTGCTTGCTGGAGGGTTTGTGTGGATATTTTCGCGTCAGCCAGAGACGCGTTAAGGGGCCCCGTTCTTTCAAGTGGCTGGTGGCTTTACTGGTGTCTGCGCAAGCAGTTGTTCGTCGCCCAAGGTATTGGATTGCTCCAGTCCACCTCGCTGGTACGAGTCAAGCAAAGGACGCTGCCAGCTGGCAGCTTGTGACTTCACGAGGAGTTTTGGTTTATTAAACCAGCTCATGATCCGGCGGACTTGTGCCTGTGGGGTTGGAACGAATGCGGGGACCCAGGGAGGTCTGAGGTTTGATTTTTACACTGGATACAGCGCCCCGCTCTGCAGTACACCGATGCCACATGGATTTTCATCACCAAGTTCCCCACGCATCACCCTCCCAGAGTTGATGCATTCTGGGAGTTGTAGGACTGATGGAACTACACCTGGTGAGCGATCACATGGTAGGGGAGGTGTGCCTTTCCAATTAAGGGAGGACTGCAGAAACATTCAAAAGTGGTGGCGCGAGGCTCATTCAGTGTTGCAACGGCATCTGAGGAAGACATTGAAGTCGAAATGCATTATGCCAGAGTTGCTTTCCTATTAAAGACCTTCTCCTGGATTCCCCGTGTGGCCTCTTCCTTCTGCTTGCTGGAGGGTTTGTGTGGATATTTTCGCGTCAGCCAGAGACGCGTTAAGGGGCCCCGTTCTTTCAAGTGGCTGGTGGCTTTACTGGTGTCTGCGCAAGCAGTTGTTCGTCGCCCAAGGTATTGGATTGCTCCAGTCCACCTCGCTGGTACGAGTCAAGCAAAGGACGCTGCCAGCTGGCAGCTTGTGACTTCACGAGGAGTTTTGGTTTATTAAACCAGCTCATGATCCGGCGGACTTGTGCCTGTGGGGTTGGAACGAATGCGGGGACCCAGGGAGGTCTGAGGTTTGATTTTTACACTGGATACAGCGCCCCGCTCTGCAGTACACCGATGCCACATGGATTTTCATCACCAAGTTCCCCACGCATCACCCTCCCAGAGTTGATGCATTCTGGGAGTTGTAGGACTGATGGAACTACACCTGGTGAGCGATCACATGGTAGGGGAGGTGTGCCTTTCCAATTAAGGGAGGACTGCAGAAACATTCAAAAGTGGTGGCGCGAGGCTCATTCAGTGTTGCAACGGCATCTGAGGAAGACATTGAAGTCGAAATGCATTATGCCAGAGTTGCTTTCCTATTAAAGACCTTCTCCTGGATTCCCCGTGTGGCCTCTTCCTTCTGCTTGCTGGAGGGTTTGTGTGGATATTTTCGCGTCAACCAGAGACGCGTTAAGGGGCCCCGTTCTTTCAAGTGGCTGGTGGCTTTACTGGTGTCTGCGCAAGCAGTTGTTCGTCGCCCAAGGTATTGGATTGCTCCAGTCCACCTCGCTGGTACGAGTCAAGCAAAGGACGCTGCCAGCTGGCAGCTTGTGACTTCACGAGGAGTTTTGGTTTATTAAACCAGCTCATGATCCGGCGGACTTGTGCCTGTGGGGTTGGAACGAATGCGGGGACCCAGGGAGGTCTGAGGTTTGATTTTTACACTGGATACAGCGCCCCGCTCTGCAGTACACCAATGCCACATGGATTTTCATCACCAAGTTCCCCACGCATCACCCTCCCAGAGTTGATGCATTCTGGGAGTTGTAGGACTGATGGAACTACAACTGGTGAGCGATCACATGGTAGGGGAGGTGTGCCTTTCCAATTAAGGGAGGACTGCAGAAACATTCAAAAGTGGCGGCGCAAGGTTCATTCAGCGTTGCAACGGCATCTGAGGAAGACATTGAAGTCGAAATGCATTATGCCAGAGTTGCTTTCCTATTAAAGACCTTCTCTTGGATTCCCCGTGTGGCCTCTTCCTTCTGCTTGCTGGAGGGTTTGTGTGGATATATATATACATATATACATATATATATATTCCAACACAGTGCCGCATAAAGTCGATCCCCTCCTTTCGACACCGGTGCCTGCTGCGACAGCGGCAGCCGCTATTATTCGATCCACATAGCAATTTGAGAAATCCCAAAATCAGCAAAGCGGCACACCAAAGGACAACACAATTACTTTATTGTGTCTACAAACGACGCGTTTCGGCGAAGCCTTTGTCAAAATATATATATTAAAATCACCAAAATCCTTCGTCTGCTCGCAGCGCCAATCCACACCACTTCAGCAACAAAGGATTCACGAACCACCAAAACTGCAGGCAAGTCAAAGCTTTATTCCTGTTTCCTAATCCTATAATTAATATATATATCTCGAAACAACAGTCCAAGTGCAGTCGTGCACAAACATGGATACGGACACTGGATTCGCTGGTGCCAAAAATAAAGATTTATTTCATAAAGTGCTGTCCCTGACGCGTTTCGGCTATATATATATATATATATATATATATATATATATAAGGAAGGTCTGGACTTTAGGATCACTTTAAATGGCAAAGTCGAGTTAGCAGTTCGAGAACTGCCTTGTCAGCCAGCAATGGCTGGCTGGGAGTCTTGCTTTAGTTTGTCAGACTTGTGGTGGCACAACTAGCAGTCCACAAGGGACACTTTAACTTACAGGCCCAGGGTACCCTTGGTAACATTTACCAGGGTCTAATATGTATAGTAGCATATGCCCATTGTGGGTGGGCCATTTAGACTTATGCCTTTTAAGTGTCAGAGCACTGGCACTGAGGTCTGGTTAACAGGCCTTAGTGCAACAGTCCAAAAAGTTTGGGGTAATCATGCAAAAAGAGGCATTTCCTCACACACTTCACCTAGACTAGAATGCCCAGCACCTACCTGAAGTTTAAACTGACCAAAACAGAATTCCTGCTGTTCAACAAGGACAACAGCAACAACTAGTCTAAAACTGGCTCAATTACCTGAACTTGGACGGATCAGAACTCTAAATTCACCCAATGTCAAGTCACTCAGATTCATCATGGACAACAATATCATCTTCGAGGAACACAATGGCAATAAAACTAAGACAGGCAAGCATCGCTGCTTAAGAAAGTGAAACCACTCCTCCAAGAAAGTGACTTCAGAACTGCTGTTCAAACCCTCACACTCTTGCGTCTTGATGGTGGCAATGCCATGCTGTATGGCCTCTCAGACTCCACACTGGCCCCCCTTAGAGTTCATCCGATGTGCAGTAGCAGCTGAAGAAATATCACCATGTCACCCCCACCCTGATGGAACTCCACTCCACTGGCTGCCCTTGTTAGCCTGCGCCATGTTCAAAACTAGCTGCATCATCCACAAAGCTATAGTGACCCGCACCCACACCCATCTGGTTGCAAGTTTACCATCTCCTATGGTTCTCTGTACACCCACAGCCAGGACAACATCAGACTGGACACAAAGAAGTGCAACATGCCTGCTTTATCTATATACTCAGGATCTAGAACAACATCCCCTCACCCATCAGGAGTACGCATCTGTGCTCCAATGTAGGAAAGAACTGAAGACATATCTCTTTAAAGAACATTATATCATGATGCAGCAACAGTGCACTTTCGCCTTAGAAACCAGCTACCCCTTGAAGCACACATTGACTGTGCCTTCGCCTTGCACTCTGTACAGTGCTCTGCACATTTATTGACATGCATGCTGATGCGCTGCAATATTTAGTGCTCCGATGTTGGAAGATTTAATTCAGCTGCACTCTAGTCTATGCGTCAAGCCGCACGTTGAACTGCATGACGTGCCGCCATATTGGAAGTAAAAAAAAAAGGGGGCAGTTTTTTTTGCAAACGCAATACGTATTGAGGCTTATGCTAACGAGCCACCATTTTGGGAGTGAAAGAAACATTCTTTTATTACGACATCTGTAAGGATCAGTTTCTCAAACGTGGAGAATAAACAACCATCAGTGCTACGCATGTTGCAGTGATGCACACACCTATGGCATAAATGGGTGGAGTCTTTAAATTCCGATTAAGCGCATCTCGGTAATAAGCACACCAAAAAGAATTCGATAAGTACAACTTCAACCACGTTTAGTAACTTTACAATTTTGTGTCGTTACAAAGGTTGCATCTACATGTTTCCATGTCACGGTGATGCGTACACCTTATTTCATCAGACTAGAAGGATGTTCAGCCCGTATATCAGAATTCATTTTTAAATTGAAGGAAAAGGTGTTTGTGTGCACTTGTGACATCCACTTCATATTTAAAAAGAAAACATTTTATTATCACTGTACTCAAAAGCACATTGGGGATGCCATGTTAGTGAATTCCATGTAACTCTAAAGTATACATAGCAAGTGCTAAGTTGCCATTTTATATAAAGAAAAGGTTATACAATGCAGTCTGTTGCACCACCTCGCCATTTGTAGAGATACTAGGAAATCCGCCTGTTTCTTGGTAAAATTGGTCTGATACCTTTGAAATGTATTTGGGGGTGACTAGTTCTATAAGAACCATCGGACAGGTCACCAGTGTCATACGAAGGATGGAAAATTGAATTATTAGGGTTCTTTGAGGACATTGTAGAATTCAGAGGCAGGAAGATTCTAGGAAACGTATATGTAGCGATAAAGGGTTCGTCCATATTAGGTTGGTTTTACCAAGGTTTGTTCCCAGTGGTATTAATACCCAGTACAAAACTACAGCACTTTTACACCTCCGGAGCATCACTTTTGTGACGCCCTTTTGTTTTACACTGCCTCAGATTTACAACATAGCGTAAATCTGGGACAGCGCTAAAACTAACGCCATCACAAAGCAGGCGTAAAGAGGGGACATTTTTACATTTCTCCTCGTTTTTTCCTCTTTCCACGTGTGCTGCATGCTCACAGAGAATGAGGAAAACGCCTCCTTTGATTGCTTTTGTGCAGGAAGGTCTCCCTTCTTGCACAAAAAAAATCATGCCAGCAACACAGACACCCTTGCACCATGATGCAAGGGTGCCTGCGTTGGTGCAAGGCTGCGTTGGTCCAAGGCTGCAGTTTGTGCGCCGGCGCTGGCAGAAAGGACAGGAATGCGCCGTATTTTGTAGATATGGCATATTCCTGCCCTTTTCTTTTGAAGTAGGGCAGCACAGCTAGAAGGCTTGCAGCGCTGCCCTATGCCAAAATATTGTAAATATGCCCCAGGTGTCTGTGTTGAGTCAGATGATTTTATAGACAATCAGGTGAAACAATTTCCCTCAGTTTTCACTAAGCAGTTGGGTACCATGAAGGGATTGAAGATCAGATCAAGGATGGTGCAATTCCAGTAAAACATAAGTTGAGAAGCATGCCATTTAGTGTGAGGAAAGAATTTGAAAAGGAACTCATGAAATTGTGTGAAAATTGGATTATCTGGCCTGTTGAGTCCTCTTTGTGGTTGGCACCTCTGGTGGTGGCACGTAAAAAGAATGGTGACTTGAGAGTATGTGTGGATCTGAGGAGCTTGAATAAACACATCTGGATAGATTCACATCTGCTTCCTAAAATAACTGAGTTGTTGACCCTGATTGGTGGTTTCAAGTGGTTTTCATAGCTTGACTTGGCAGCAGCATATCATCAGATTGTTCTTGATCCATCTTCAAGACATCTCACGGCTTTCGTATCGCCCATAGGTATGTTTCAGTACTGCAGGATGCCATTCGGGTTGGCGTCAGCTGCTGACATTTTTCAGAAGATAATGTTTAAGGAGGTAAAGTCGTGGCAGTATTTCAAGACGATGGGCCTTATTTATGAAGTATACAAAGAAGGTTATGCTGTTCCTCAGGAGTACAAGTCAGAATGAAGGGAAACTAGACCAACCCGACCTGAAAGGTTCAAAGTTGGGAATCCAAATATTGGATTATAATGCCCTCACACACCTATTTATGAAGGCCTTGCGACACTTTTTGTGATGCAGCGGCGGCGTAAACAATGCGTCACGTTGCACCATATTTACAAGGTGATGCATCTAGGCAGATGTGTCACCTTGTACAGCCATGCAACACATTATACCTGCGTCAGGTATAATGTATGCAGGGTGGGAGTTCCCACATAAAAAAGGGTCGTAGGAGTGTTGCAGTGAAATCTATGAGATTTCACTGCGACACTTGTAGGGCGCCACTGCGTCAAAACCTTACGCCTGCCTCATGGCAGGCGTATGGGTGACACAGTGCAATGGGAATAGGCCTGCTCCATGCATTGCTGGAGTTGCATCATTCTTGCGACACAACTCCAGCAATGCGTGACTTTGTGCCGACAGATATGTCAGGATTTCTGACGTATCTGTCATTCCTTGCGACATGAAGCTCCGTACATTAAATATGGTGCATCCATCATGTCGCAAGGAGGGCGCAGTGAAAACTGTTGCATCACTGTTTTATCGCAGCGATGCGACAGTTTTCATAAATGAGGCCCGATGTTTTGATTTATGGAGCAACAAAAGAGGAGAACAACAAGATTTTTAATAAAGTATTGAGCATAATGCAGGAAAAAGGTGTGGGGTTGAAACCGATAAGTGTCCGTTTCTTAGAGACAAGGTAGAATATTTAGGTCATCTGGTGTCTGAGCAGGGGGTGGAGCCAAGGCCTGGGCTAATTAAAGCCATTATTGACGCTGTCCCACTAGTTCACAAGAATGGACTAACGTCATTTATTGGTCTTTGTGAGTTTTATTCAAGATTCATATCAGATTATGCGTCTAGAATAAAACCATTGGCCAACATGCTAAAGAAAAGCTTGTTCTTTGTTTGGGATAAAGCTTGTCAAGAAGCTTTTGAGTGGATCAAGTCTCAATTGGTGGAGTCAAGGATACTGAAGCCTTTTGATCCCATGATCCCAAAGTGCAGTGTACAATCCCAGTGGATACCAGCAGTTTTGGCCTAGGGGCAGTCCTCACTCAGGTTAAGGGTGGAGTGGAAAACACGTTGGTACATGCCTTTAGATCGTTGAGAGGAGCCGAGGTGAATTTATCAGTAATTTAAAAAGAGTTATTAGCCGGTTGGTGGGCTATTACAAAATTTCACCTATACATATGGGGTAACCGATTCATCTTGCGAACTGATCACAACCCTCTATTATCCATTTTGTCAGGAGATAAGATTAAAGACCACACTCCATGTATATCCAGATTGTCCACTAAGTAGTTATAGAAAGATTATTTTGAGGTCTTGTAACTTCCTGCAAACAAAAACATCAGAGCAGACTATTTATCTAGATTTCCATTGGATGAGGTAGGAGTAGAAATTACTGAGGAGGATCAACAAGAAGATTGCTTTATAGCATCTATTGACTTGGAAAATATGTGTGCTATTAGTGAGGCTGAATGGAGGGAAGAACTATACAAAGATATGGCTCTGGTACAAGTTATGAATTTTGGAACAAAAAAAAAGAATGGCCTAAAGAGAAAAATGGACCCTATAAATTCCAAACATTTGTGAAAGTATCTACTGAACTGCCAGTTGAAGTTTGTATTCTGATGCGGGAAGAGAAATTTGTACCCCCAGACAACTTGAAAGAGAGTGATAAGTGGTGCAAATGAGGGCAATTTAGGCAGAAAACTAACTAAGCGCAGAGTACATGAAGTATTTTGGTGTCCCAGTTTGGACAAACATATTGACGAGCATGTGGATGATTGTGTGTTGTCTAACAGTTCTGAGAAAGGTCTCAAAACTAGAAATCCACCATTGTAACCTATTGAATTGCCTTCCAGACCATGGGAGAAAGTAGGTATTGACCTTGTGGGTCCTTTCAATGCCCTACCATCCTCTTCTAGATTTGCGGTGGTCTTAATAGACTACTATTTAAAGTGGCCAGAGGTTCGTTTCATAGGGGACCCCCACATCGAAAAATGTAATTGACTTCCTGAAGGATGTGTTTTTATGAGACGGGTTGCCAGCTTTTCTCGTATCTGATGTACAATTTGTCAGTGAAGAATTCAAGTTATTTCTCCAACAGGGGGACATCAAACATCTGAGAAGCTCACTATACCACCCACAAATAAATGGTTTCGTTGAGCGCATGAACCTTGTGTTGGGCAGTTGTGTTCAATGGGCCATTGCGAACAAATATATAATACAGGATTCAGCACGGTTTATGTTGTGGTTCTACCGTACTACCCCTCATTCATCCGCAAAGGCCTCACTATTTAAATTATTGAAAGGTAGGAGACCATCTTCAAAAATTTACCCAAGGTAGATGTCGAAATGGGTAAAACATGATTTGTTGAATGATGTTGACAATGTGGTGAAACAAAATGTTCAAAAAGTTCAAAGCAATCAAAAGGAATATTTTGATGCTAGAGAATTCTACCGCATCCACTTAAAATAGTGATAAGGTATGCATAAAAGTTCCTGTTCATAGAAAAAAGGAGAGATGAAATATACCGATCCTCTGATTATTGATAAGGTATGTGGCAATGCAGTTAGGATCAATAAGCAAAATTGGTGGAATGTTGAGAAAGTAGTTAAAGTGAAAAATACCTGTACAAAATCATTTGAGGATTTCATGACAAATCAGGGAAGATCTGAAGACAATAAAGTCATGGACAACCCAAGTGGGATTACTGACAGTGCGGGGTATGTTCACAGATGTAATCGACAACGGAATATGCCAATCAGATATCGTTAAATGCATTGCATTTAAGTAGTCAATAGGGTGGTAACGGTTTCTGTAGAAATGGTATTTATTAGTGGACCTATTTCCATTTTTGGGTTGTATATGATTTTTAGAGGAACGATTAACAAATGTATTTTCATTTCTGTATTTGCTAGTTTTATTCTTTACACCACATTGTTCTCATGCAAAGTTTATTATTGTTTTTTGTTTTATTTTGTTCTCTGAAAACTTATTGGTTGTTAAGGTTGCTTAATTTTATGGAGGGAAAGGATAATGTAGTGTTCTAAGGGATGTATGATGCTACATCGCAAACCTTAACATCGCATCCCTTAACATCGCGGTGTTTACATCGCATGCACATTTACATAGCAAGCATTCACAACGCAAACAATTACATCGCCCCACCATTCAAATTCATGCAAAACACATTTACAACGCACACAAACACCCCGCATGCTTTAACATTGCGCTTTTTCCCCTAAAATCACCCCCGAAATTAATACACTACCCTACCACAACACAACCATACAGTACAAAACAATACACTACCCTAAAGCCTAAAACAGTACCCCTAGCACAACTCTACCCTTACGCCCGTCCCCCTAAACCCGAACTCCTAAATCCGTAATTACTACCTGAACCCTAAGCCCTAATACAGCACCCTAAAACAGCACCCTACAGTTCCCTAAATCCTAAGCCCTAGTACAGTGCCCAAAAAGCAGTACCCTACACTTCCCTAAGCCCCCCTACAGTTCCCTAAGCCCTAGTACAGTACCCAAAAACAGTACCCTACACTTCCCTAAGCCCTAAAGCCTAAACACTACACTGTAAGCACAATCCCCAGACACTGCCCTAAACCCTAAACACTACACTCTAAGCACAATCCTCCTTACCTCTCTCTACTCGCGTCGTCCGGGTGGTCCTCCGCCTCTTTCCCGGTGCTCGTCCGTGCCGCCCGCCTCGCGTCCATTACACCACATGCGATCTAAAACCTTGCGTTTTAAATGCGCATGTGATGTGATGGTACGCGGCGTAATGGTCCGCGTAGTAACGTCGCTTGCGTTGTAACACTTGCGACGTAAACGCATGCGACGTAACGCATGCGTTGTAATGGATGTTCGCCGTTCTAAGGCATGATGTAATGGTATTCCTTGCTAGAATGTTAAGGGTCAAATGTCTGAGCAACGGCAGTTGTGGTTGAGCAGTTGCCAGATCCAGTCGTTCCTCCTTGTGGTGTCTGTATTTACAATAAATCCTACGTAAATCATCAATGGGGCTCTACAGCATCCTTAGTATATTCTGGCATTATTAACATTATGGGGCCCATTCCTGCCACAATGTTGGGCCCTGGCAATATGCTGACCATCCATGGCATACTGAGGACATCTTTGATATTATGAGCCCCAACCCTCACATAATGCAAGTGCTCACATGATCGTTGTCATTCTGAGTATATGGTGGCGTTCTATGACATGAGGGTGCTTATACCTGGCATAATTCTGGTCATACTTGACATATTGTTGGTATCAATGCCTGATTGAAGCCAACCCTTTCATAATGGCGATCATGGTGTAACTATGTCTATCCATGGGCTTTTGTGGCCATTCTTGGCATGGTTTGGCTACCCCCAGTAAATTCATAGAAATCCCTAGTGAATTATATATAATCCCATACGGGGTGGTTATATATGGGAATGCAAGGCAGAATCTGCCCATAGGTGACAGTAGTGGGAGTACTTAATGAAAATGACACAGCAATATTGGAGGGCAAATGTATATAAATTTAAATTTAAAAACTGGTATTTTGAAACAAAGATTGAATCCTTTTGGACCCAAATATCATCATAATTTTGCTATCGAATACAAGCTTTCATTTTGGATAAATAAACTCGAATCTCTCAAAGAAAAGCTTCTTTTCAGGAAAAACAATGTATGTCTCAAAATGCCAGGTTTTCGTTTTTAAGAACAATTAAGATGTAACTCATAATGCTATTTGATAAAATAGATGTAATGCACTAAAATGGATTTTTACTGTGTTGGAAATATGAGGGTTCCTCCTTGAGAGCCCCAACTGCTATGGCTCAGCAGGGCCAATAAAAGTATTAATCAATTTTTTCATGGTAAAGACCACAATGATGCTTTATTAATTCACATTTCCTGCCAATAGTTGGCCTTAACATTTGCAGCTTTAGGTATGTCTTAATCTGTTAAATCATACCTCCAATGCAGGTAATCAACTGAAATCGGACTAACCAATGGTAAAGAAATTCTTTGCATTGCTCTAAGTGTATCTAAGCAAGACTGGTCATAAGCTATGGGAGAATCAAGCCATGACCCTAAGCTCTGAACAGGAGCCTTCCTTCTCTGATGCTTAAGCACCATATGTGGGCCCTGATTTATTATGATTTTGCGCCAGGGTTGTGTCATTTTTGTGACGCAGCCCTGAAGCAAAATCCTTTTGTCATTTACTAGGCCATGCAAAGCCACTTTGCATGGTTTAGTAAATACAAAGTAACGCAGTGCCATGCATAATGCTGCCTTGCATTACTATGCGTCGGATAGACATTACATGGGTGGCGCACCGGAGTTCCCGTGCATCCACCCATATATTTTGATGTAAACCCAGATTTACAAAGAATTGTAAACCTGGGTGTGCGACAAAATGCTGTGCCTACAGAATGGAGGTGTAACAAGGAGAAATATCTTTATTTTGTCTCGTTTCTTCCTATTTCTATGCGTGATGCATTGTGTAGCAAACATAGAAAGAGGAATATACCTCTAAGGATTGTTTTTGTGCAGGAACGTATCCCTTTCTGTAGAAAAACTATCCTGCCCATAATGCAGTCACCCCCGCACTATGGTGCAAATGTGTCTGCGTTGGCGCTAGGCAGCACAAAATGCACCAGGTCAAGGAGAGAGCAGAAATGCTACATATCTTTGTAAATATGGAGCATTTCTGTTCTCTTCCTTTCACACAAAACAGTGCAGCAAGTTCCCTTGCTGCGTAGAATTGCGTGAAATAATAGTAAATTCCCCCTTAGTTGTTCTGTGATCACTGGTCCTGCCTAACATTAACCATTGTATATCACCCTATTTTGTGTTCGTAGAAAGAGAAAAGATACTGCCTCTGACTACAACTGTAGATGAAAGATGACAAGTTGGGTTTGATGCCCTCTTCATAACGTATGCTAACTCTGCCCTAGCACATGAAACACGCACTATGTAAAAGAGAGATAGGGCTGGAAGGACGCTGTAATAATGGGAGTTACGCAAAGACTTGAAGCTTTTTCTAGATGACAGTGAGGCACCATAGAGCTGACTACGAGACAGTCGGGACATGGCCTAATATTTCTCAATGTGAAAGGATTCAGTACAGAAACCTGTGAATACTGGATTAGGATCAAGTATAAGTAGTGTGTTTCCTGTGTTGATGGTGAACACAGATACATTTTGATTCATCCGCATAAGAAAAAGGTTTCCTCATACATTTCCAGAACCATTGGTTAACACAATCCCACAAATAAAGTGAACGACACAGAGTTTAGCCAAATAGAAATCTTTAAATTACATATATTAAAAAACGTTCAACATATTTACATAATGTGCGAAAATATTTTGGTATTTACAGTGAGGTTAACAGAAAACAACATAACCTACAAATTTTAGATAGTATTAACTTATGCCATTTTAGCATTGTTGTTCAGTAATAATCTTAGGTGTCCAAGTACCCATTTACTTCGTTCCAGCTTCTCTTTCAAAACATGCATAACTTTTTGATGGGCCTATTTTAGATTAACTTGCAGGTTTCATTTTTGTTGTATCAAATTACATTATTTTGTTGATGTTACCTTTTTTTTAAAACACAATAGAGGGTAATGCATTAGTCTGAGGGTCTGTACCTGCACTAAGAAATACACCAGTCCCACCCTAATTTCGAACTTTTTGAACCATAAAACACTTGCTGGTTGGTTTGAACTACACATACACTTCCTGGTTGAAAATACAGCCTGAAAACTACACGCTCACCACCTGGAATTATTGTGCAGTAATGGGTGGCAGTAGCATGGATCTCAAGTTGTCCAAGGTGTGAACTATTCCTTCAGTTGCAGCTTTTAGCTCACATTACTTTGAATGCTAGTAATTGCAGTTTTACTTGTTTCTCTATAAGTAATTGTTAATAAAAGTTCCAGAATACACAGGAGCTCATTGTGAATTCCAAAGTAATAATCATGCAATAAAATCACATGGGGAATTATTTGTACCATAGAGTGCAGAATGTCCCCAGTGCAATATTACAGCTTCGTTACAGGTTTGGTAGGTCTGTACTGGGCATTATATGCAGTGTAGGGGTTAACAAACCTAATTACTGCATGTTTTGCCTCTTTCAAATCTCTTTCACAAATGTAACTAGGTTTTTACTGGTGAAATGTGCGAGGCAAAAACAAAACTGAATCGGGATTTGAACAGGACTCAGAATAAAATGAAAGTGATACAAACAACTAAGCTGGGACTACATGTACAGTTCACACCTGCTATGGAAGAGCTTGAGAGATCTACATTCATAAGGCATCATTTACAAGCCCATTGCGCCGCTGATGCGTCACTTTTTTAGACGCACCAGCGGCGCAGTGTGCCTGCCCATATTTACAAGGCCGGGTAAAGTCACCCTGCATGCCTTTTCATGACCTTGTCGATATGGGCCCTTTTACACTTTACTCTGCGTGAAAGGGGCGCCCCATGCGCCACCGGAGCGTCACTTTTTACGACTCTCGGGTGGCACAATGCCCTGCTCCATATTTACAATGAGGCGCTAAGCCGTACCCTTTCCCGCAGTTTTCTGCATCAAAGGGGTGTGCAATAGGTGTTGCTGTCCACCGCTGAAAAGCAGGCGTTAGAGTGGCGCAACATGGAGAAATACTTTTATTTCTCCTTGTTTTTGCTCCATGTGTGCTGCATTCCACAGCACACATAGAAGGAGCAAATCACTTTGAATGATTATTTATGTGTAGGAAGGTGTCCCTTCATGCACATAAACAATTATCCCTGCAACGCAGGCACCCTTGCACCACGGTGCAAGGGAGTCTGCGTTGGCACGTGGCAGCTTTTTTAGCGCCGGTGGAAGTGAAAACACAGGGATGTGCCGTATTCTTGTGAATACGGTGCATCCCTGTGTTTTTTAAATGACTCGGTGCAGCGCTGCTGAATTACTTGCAGCACCGCACTGCATCATTTCTTTGTAAATGTGCCCCTGGGTGTTCCCATGCAACATCCATGGAACCAGACACTTTCCCAGATTTACAAAGAGGTTGCTCCTGCCCTCCCTTTTGGAGTCATCCCATCTTTGGAAAGTACCTCTAACCATCAACAACCTCTTTGTGTCCTCAACCAAGTCTCACCTTCATCTCTGGTTACCCTCTCCAGTGCCTCAAATGGACTGGTAATCCTCAAAGGGAAACACTGCCACTTTTGAACACAACTATTGTACTTTTAGTGGAATTGCACAGTGCTTTTTAGCATATCGCCTGCACTGTTAATGCGCTGTTAATGTCATGCATCACCATGACTGTGACACTGTTAATGGGACTTCAGCTTTGGGTAGCCAGGGGTAGTGGCTGCTACCCTTGGCTAGCCATTTGGTACTCCTGACATTGCTCTTGCTTACCCTTGTCTGAGGGGTCATGAAGGATGCAGCAGAAATGGGAAGTAAACCGGGGTTCAAGAGATGTGTTTCATTTCTACAATTTTCACCCTAGCACATCCACAGCACACAGGCGGCTGCTGAGGGGGCTAATGATTGGATAAGAGTTAACCTTGTAATGCCAGCATGGGTCAAAGGAAATTGTGATGAGGAGACATTATTATAATATCACCATGTATCAGGGTGGGCACACTGTCACTTCAGCTGAACCTGGTATTTTGGTACATCAACATCCAAGGACAGTACTGCTCTTCCCACCAAACCTACTATAATATTATGGGACAGTAACGCTACTTCTGGGCGTCTCTGTGGTTTTGATGTGACAGTGCCAGCTCTTATCAGATGGTCTATTATACTTTTAATGGGGCAGTCATGGCATTTTTCTAGATGATCTGACATATTGTTAATGGGACAGCACCAACACTTTTTGGATGGTTATACTTTTAATGGCACTTCTTACCAGATCACCTGTATTTTGATTCGGACTGCACTAGGGCTTGCTAACAGATCTGCTGTACTTCTAATAGGACAGTGCTGACCAGTGTATTTTAAAGGGACAGAACCAGCACTTCTCAGATGGCCTTTAATACTTTTACTGGGACAATATTGGCACTTTTTAGCAGATCCGCTGAATAAGGACTTGGACTTCATTCACATTTGCATCAGGTCTGCTATACCTTTCATGGCACAGTGATGGCACTTCAGTGCAGATCATCTGTATGTTGAATTGGACTGTTTAAGCACTTGTTACAATGTCCGGTATACTTTTACTTCATCAGTACTGGCAATCATGAGGATGATTATTTTAATGGACAGAACTAGCACTACACAGTATGTGTGATCAAATATAATAGAGCATAAGTGCAAATCTCAATGCAAAGTGACAAGTACTGAGAAATGCAGAGTACACTGCTTGCCCTTCTAGTTTGCAACTCGTCATTCAGTTTCTGACGTTGCCTGCCTGCTCTTTTATTTCTGTTTGGCATCTGCTGCCCCTATCTCCTCCCCTTTGTTAACCTCCAGCAACAAAGGCAAGGGTTAACAAAGGGCCACCTCTCGTAGATTATAACTCAATTCTCTAGTAAAAAGTGCACACACCCTGGAAGGGTGACACAGCATAAGTCATAGCCTTATTTTCTGCTAGAGGTGGCTGACCTACGTAGAGTTGTCTGGGCTCTTTTGCTGAAGGCTGGACTCTCTTTAATACTGATTTCTGTTTGAGGTGGCTCAAAACAGCTGAAATGGCTGCCCTATGTTGAAGGCTGCAGAACTCTGTTGTAGATGTCGGATCTTTATTGGAGATTAGTGCGGACAGTCAGGAGTATGCAGGCTGTTCCAGAGATCACTTAGCTCCGTCCAAGGTGGCTGAGTTTTCTTGAAGATTGTTGTACTCTGCTGGAGATGGCTCAAGTCTGATGGCAGTGGCTGGGTTATGTTAGGAATGGAGGAACTCGGGGGCATATTATCAAGGGCTGGCGATATAATTATCGCCGCTTTAGCGTCCGTTTTTGGGCGAGAAGCGGCGATAATTATATCGCAATATCATCAAGAACACGCTAGCGCGTGTTTCCTTGATGTAGAGCCCGTTTTTTCACAGCCTCGCCTTGCATCGCTAATGAGATGCAAAGAAGGCGTGGCTGTGAAAACAACACATGTTAATATCGCGAAGGCAGCTCGCGATATTAACAAGGAGGTGCAGCGATAAAAAAATCGCGCTACCTCAGCTTTAACTCAGGAATTTAACGTCTGTTAAATTCCTGACTTAAACATACTTTTCATGGGAGATGGATTCTGCTGATATGACCACAGGGTCGTATCAGTAAGGTTATCGCCGTTTGCAGGGAACATCACTGGAAAACCAGCGATGTTCCCTGCAAAACGGCGATTTCACCGCTATCGCTGGAATTCTTATCGCCCTGGAGTAACGCGTTGTTAATAACGCGCTACCAGGGCGATAAATTCCAGAGATAGACGGCGATAATTATCCTAGCACTAAGCGCGCTTTGCGATAATTATCGCCGTCCCTTGCTGATATGCCCCTTGGTTGTCCGGCTGAATTCTGTTAATGCCAGCATAACTCCACAGACATCAGTTAAATTAGGGGAGAGGATGTGGTCTGATGGCTAGAGCTGCCGACTTTGGTGCTGGAAACCAAGGTTCGAGCCTCGGGGTCGCGTCCACATCCTGTGATTCTGGGCAAATCACTTAATTTCCCCGTGCCTACCAAAAATAAAAGAATGTGTCCTTGTGTAACGTAACCGGTGCTCATGTAAAGCGCTCCAATACCTTCGGGTCGAGTTCATGCTATATAAATCTGCACAAAAAAAAAAAAGAAATATGGACAGGCAATTGCGGTGATAGTTATGCTATTTCCATGGCAGCTGAACAGAATTAGAAATGCCTGAGTGCCTTTGGAAATGACAGATGTTGGCAATTGAGTAAACAGGAGGTGGCTGGGCCTTGAGGGAGGTGGAGGGGTTGGTGATGGCTGATCTCTGTTGGAGGTGGCTGAGGTCAGTTAAAGATGTTCAAGCAATAAGAGGCTGACAAATTCTGTTTAAGGTGACTCAGTGAGAACTCAGTGTGCTCTGTTTGAGATAACTAAGCCCAGCTGGTGATGGCAGAGCCTGTTAAAGAAAGCTGAGCTTTGCTGGTGGCTGCTGAGCGTTGCTGTAAGTGACTGAGGCCAGTTGGAGATGGTGGGGCTATGGTAGCAGTTGTGTTTAACATGGCTCTGTGCGAAATGGATCATCTTTTCTGTAGATGTGTGGGCTCTGTTACAGTGTTCAGAAAGAGTGAGGTAGATGCTAAGGGGCATATATTTATGAAATAGTAACAGAACGCAGCAAGTCACCTTGCTGTGCTGCGTTACAGGGAAAGGGCAGGAATTAACCGTATTTATTACAATGCGGCACATTTCTGTCCTTTCCCAGCGCTGGTGCACAATGGGCTGCCTAGTGCCAGCGCAGGCACCCTTGCACCATCGTGCAAGGGTGCCTGTGTTGCAGGCAGGATTGTTTTTGGTTAGGAAGGGGCACCTTCCTGCACAAAAAGCAATCCTGAGAGGCATATTCCTCTTTGTATGTGTGCTATAGAATGCTATAGAAACATAGGAAGAGGAAGTAATGAGGAGAAATAAATATATTTCTGCTTGTTACGCCTCCCCTGAGAGTGTATCTTTTTGGCGCATTCCCATGTCTACAAGTGCTCCAGTGATGGTAAATCTGGGAATACATCCAAATCCATAGGCATTGCACGGGAACACCAACACAACGCCTATGGAATGCTTTCCCAGGGCAGAGTAACACAACGCAGTGATTTGCGCTGGGTTGCGTTACTGCACATTTATGAAGCCACTCAGGCTTCATAAAAACGAATTTTGGGCTTGCGTCACGCTTGCTCCACGTTGCGTGGTGGAAGAGCGATGCAACTCCCCTTGTAAACATGCCCCTCCTTATTTAGTTTAGCTGAGCTTTACTTTTGCGCCGAAGGCCTCGTGAACCTTTCCCCATGGGGCTAGCGGAGGTCTTTAGCAGTGGACTGGTCGAGTGGCTCCACACGGTGGTGGCGACTGGCCTGTCTCCGCGAGGGCAGTGAAGCTACAGTTCATGGAGTCCTCCGCTGGCCTGGTTTGAAGACTCACACAGGTAGGCATGGCTAGTGTAGTTAGCTGAACCTGGCATCTTGCTCAGCTGGGTACCCACCGGAACTTGTACCCGCCCGTGGGTGTCCTAAAGGTGAAGGCGTTGCCCTGGGGGAAAGCAAGTGTCCGGATTGTGCAGTGCTCCCTGATGGAGGTCCGGAAGCACATGCCCTCCTCCTGCAGGGCGCTGCCACTCATGGTCAGCGCGCGCTGCCCGGTGCAGGTCTGCAGCCCGTGGAAGGCCCCGTGAAGGCTTACGCCTGGGCCCTGGCCCTCGCGGGCTCCCCTCTCCTCCGACTCAGGCTTGAAGCGCTTGTGGTCGCTGCTCGGGTCCATGGTCTGCAGTGCCGCGTTGCACTTTTCAGAGATCTCTCTCAGTATCTCATCAACCTGGGGGTCGTCCGTGCTGCTGGCCCCATACAGTGCTTCCAGATTTCTTTTGGCCGAGCTTCTAGGGAGAAAGCCGTCAACTAAAAGGCCATCTTCTGTTGATCGATGAATCATCAGCTTCTGTAAAGAAAAACAAAAAACACTTTGCAATCCAATGTCATACCACTAAAATGTTGACATACCGGTACCCTGGAGCGGCTTGTTATGTTTTAAGAAAAGCAGTGCAGACAGACTTGTGAAATGCCGCCATCTAGCGGCAGATACAATGCATGTTCAATCGTGCAACTGTGTTATGAGACTTCATTAAGTACGAGAGTTTAAGCTTCCAACTGTTAGCTCCTTGTAATTATGGAAATGTGCTTGGTGGTCTGGCTGCCTGCTGTGGGTGACTGTGTCTGTGAGTATGAGTGCGTGCCCTATCGTAAATAATCACTCCACCAAAATGGTGCAAATGGAACACCGTACCTGCATTTTTCAGGCAACCTGATATAGTGTTGCAGGGACAGAAAGAAAGCTTCTTAGCGCATCTGTTAGTCTTTCATTTATAACTGCGTCTGTAAGGAGGTAGTAGCAGGTCCCGGGGTTTACAAATTACCTCAGTTATCCAATGCTTATATTTTTCGGTCGTTGCCCGGTACAACCCCGTGGTTACACTGGCTCGTGTAATGCTTTAAGTTTGCCCTATTATGTGTGCCTCGGTGAGACATACGCCCCAGCTCGCGGCTTGGCGCTATGAATAAGAAGAGAATGTGCCTAATAAGTCAGTCAGATAATAGACGGCTTTTGTAAACAAGCACAAACCCAAGCAGACTTGCGGGGGAGATAACTTAATTAGTCTATAACCCTTCTGGAGGGGCAAGTTTGCGAACTACAAGGGGCCGCATCCAGGTGACTTGACATACAAGTGAAGTAGACCGGGAAGGGCAGTCGCTGCTCTAAAGGTAGTTCATATATGAACCTGCTTGTGTAACATACTTGTAACTCTCAAATGTTAAACCTTTGTGTGGAAACCCCTCATTCCTCCACCCCCACTTGCTGAAGTTGTATTTTTTCTTCTCAATATTAAGGGATTCCTATTTTGCAATGATGTCATTCGTTAGTTGCAATTTAATGGCGTCAATGTACCTGATACTGCATAAAACCTCTCTGGGTGCAGTGCTCAACTCTTGCCCCTGATGGGCTGCCGGTCACCCTCCCCTGGGTACCTCCCCCGTGAAGTGGATGGACGTGGATGGATGGGTCCATGTCCCCTGGGACTCAGTGTCAATACTCACATCAAGCACGGAGGCCAGGTGCTTGGCCTGGCTCGCCAGCTCCTTCAGTTGGATGTTCCTCTCCTTGAGCGACGAGATCTCCTCTTGCTTCTCGTTCAGCGTCATGTGCAGCTGTCGGGTTAAAAACAAGCTCTGCTGGTCAGAGGTGAACTCGGCAATGAGTGGTCAAAGCCCTAAGCCTGGGCAGTAACACTGCTTCCCCTGGGAACAATAGGGCTGCCTGCGCGGCAAAGATGAGAGACATCTGAGATCACCAGGAAAGCTGTAAAGACCCTGCCTTTCCCCAACAGACGAGACCCCTACTGCAAAGAACTGCCAGCCCCTAACTAATCCACGCAGTACATCCAGTCACCCTCAGAAAGATAGGTATGAGTCTTACTCTGCTACTAAGCTGACTTGTAAAGACCCCTCTAGTCATCACATACAATATGAAAACAAATCCCACACAGACCACACACAAAATCTGCAATATACCAACCAAACACAACAATGGTATGTATAAGTGTTAATGTCGCTCAGCCTCTTCTCCCCAGTCCGCTTCTAAGCGCAGCTACATGTATGCCATGTCACAACTGGAGCACCCTTCCGGTTCACATGTTTGAGACCAGGGCCCATTGCATATAGGCCATGCTGTAAACCCACACTCTTTCTATCAACCATAGCCAACAGAGTAGTGTGCTAGCCATCCACCGAAATGCACTTCAGTGACTCGTCACTCATCAGGGTTATGATATGTCACACAAATACAAACTACAGTACAATGCAACACAATACAAAATAGTCACAAGAGGAGATACCACAGCACTCCAATGGAAGTCTGAAAACTTCAAAGTCCATGAAGTAAGGTTCGTAGACAATAGGTCCAGTAATATGAGTTTATTAAGAGTGGAGAGTTCTGTAATGCATACGTCATCACAACAGCCGACACGTGTTTCATCACGATAAGTGACTTTTTCAAGGCTAATAGTAGATGGATATCAGACATATGATAAGATGTATATAGGACTCCAAATCAGGAAACCCCTGATAAGGAATTTCGTCGGCAATGATAGATGGAAGCCCGTGCAGGAAGGTAAACTGCTGGCAGCACGAACCTTACATCAAGGCCTTTGACTCTTTCAGACTTCCATTTGTGTGCCGAGCTATCTTCTCTTGTGACGAATTGGATGCTTCTGGTCCATTATTGTTTGTACCCTTGGTAGTAGGGTGCACGATACCGGAATAGCACCAACCACACGTTTTTTGCTTAATACACTTTACCCACAACTACTTTTGTTAATACGAGGTGCGATTTGTATACCACCACTACCTCATTGTACTCATACAACACAATACAATACTTCTCCAATAATGTTCTCAGAAATATAGAAGCCTGGAGAGAAGGCCCACCAGGCCTATCCAGTCTGCTCATTGTCTACCTAGTTTCATTTACAGGGTGTGCGGGATTTCACTTTCTGAGGGTGTAAAGCTATGCTGCGCAATAAACATCTAGTAGTTATATTCACAAAGCTCTAAGCTTTCTAAGAAATCTGATTTTTGCAGGTAAGTGAGCTAAATCACAGGGAGGCAGATACATTTTCACAAAATTTCACAATTTGGGTTACAGATCAAACAAAGCTTAGCCCCTTGTGGAATTAACAAAGTAAGAAAGACTTGAATCACACCAATCTTAGAAAATGAAAAGAGGGTTTTACTGAGAAGTAGTCACTCAGATTTCCGAAGTCATTGTCAAGAGTCTGTTGGAGTCTTATCATGACCCTTTGACCCACAACAGGCCAGTGTGTCAATGGACAACTCCAGTGATGGGCGCCTTAGTCAGCACTAGGCTTCATGGAGCACATTTCAAGTTCAGCAGTAAAGTCACTCTCCATTATCTCTCGCCTTCTATGTTAGTAGCACTTCTAGGAGTTTGTCATAGACCCGGAAGCACAATGCAGCTCCAAAGGAAGTTCGTTCAAAGTTTAAGGCCGTAGACTTGGGGGATCCATTCTCTACAGATTCAACTTTCAATGACATCACGAGTATTTTGTTGTAGTCATGTTCTCCGTTAGGCGGCTATATCTTATTTCACGGAACTGCAGGTGTATTATTTGCATAGCTCACTCATCACAAGGGGTGTAGGCAGCATGTGGCCTCAGTACATTCTAGAAGGCCGGTACTGCCTGAGGCGCGCATGCGCACACCCTCTCTCACTCACCTGAGTGTTCTGCACCAGCGCGTCCCCCAGCGCCTTCTCATTCTGGTCGGCGACGCCCCTCCAGTAGTGCTCTGCGAAAGGTACCTGCAGCCCCAGGTGCAGCAGCGAGTCCGGGGCCGTGTTCAGGGAGCTGGGCTCAAAGGCAGGGCCGGTGCAGTGCTGCAGCTGGAAGCTCACGTCCTCAAGGCCCGGGTCTGTGGAGAGAAGCAAGGGAAGGAGGGGAGCTTGTCAGAGTGTGATCAGAAATGGGAAAGTGCTACCATATTAAGTAAAACTCTGCATAGGGAAAACACCGGAGCGACCTATTTTGCACCATTTTTGCTGCGTATGTGCTAAGTAATGAGTCAGATAGAGTGGATGAATCATAACAACGATTTTTCACAGAAAAAATAGAGAAAACTGTGTTTGTGCGTGTGCTACTTTGCTGCTAAAATGTGATCGTTTTTGTGTTAAACTTAGGCCATAATTTACCATCCTTCACACGACGGTGCGCTTCTTGAAAAAATGCAACACTGCGTTGTGCGAGCAATATAAAAGTGCGTAAAACCAGATTTA
Source organism: Calotriton arnoldi (assembly GCA_963921515.1). NCBI lineage: Eukaryota > Metazoa > Chordata > Amphibia > Caudata > Salamandridae > Calotriton > Calotriton arnoldi. The sequence goes on along the minus strand of CAWUFW010000562.1, from coordinate 3,864,991 downwards.
CAGAGTCGTCATCTGATGATGTCATTGGTGACGTAAAAAAGGCTGCTAAGCATAATACACAGACTTGTTTCGCAGCACAAAGGCATGCCAGCGGTGTTATGCATAGAATTTGTACCCGAGTGACACCCTCTGGTCAGTGGTGTCAGGGCCGGTGCTAGGCATGGGCAGGTTGGGCAGCTGTCCCATGCCCTGTAGCCAGCCCTCCAAGTTGGGTCCCCGCACCAATGCGACAGAGTCAGACCATGGCATTAAAGGTGCCACCTTGCAAATGCACCACCTTAGGAGGCCCCTCTTCCCTGGCCTCACTGCTATGGTGTAGCAAGGGGAACCCGAGGGGAGGGGCGCCCCCATTCCCAGTTGCAAGAAGACACATTTCTGAGGTTTGTCCGGCAATTAGGCCTCCTCCCTCCACCCACACAGAGGCACAGCGGGATGGCTATTGCCCTGCTGTTTAGCTCCCTGGCAGTCTTAACCCTCTCTGGAGAGAAGCAACCCTCACACCTTCAGCCCTTGATGAGCTGGTAAGAGGTGCTTGTAGGTGGCTGAGAGGGAGGGGGCTGCAGCTTCAGGAGCAGGGGCATCGATTCAGATGCAAACAGCCCTGAATGTGTCACATCTATGCAATTTAGAGGGGCCTCACACATTCCCTTTCTGCCCAGGGCCCCAAAAATCCTAGAACGGGCCCTGAGTGGTGTAACGAAACTTGAGGGGGCCCCCCTGCAAAGTACATGGAGCGGCCCCCACTTTAGACTCGCTCAGGAGTTCTCAGACCAGGGTACTGTGCTGAGGGGGCTCCCTGGAGCTCGCCCCCAACCCACCCCCCGCACTACGGGGGCCTTTGTTACGCCACTGCCTCTGGTACAACTTCTGAGGAAGACCCTCTGGTAAAATGTCCCTCTGGTACGATTTGCGCAAGAAAGACTAATCTTAATTCATGACTTTGTACAGTTTGCGTCACCGTCTGTCACACTGCACCAGCACAGAGCCGTGATAATTCTTGCTCCTAATGCCAAGTGAAACCAGGTGCAAACGCAGAGGCATACGGCTGTTTGCGTGGGACGCCGACACACTGCACACATCTAACACGATGAGCTATTCTATGTCTAAAGGACACAAATTGACTGTATCATAAAGAGTAATGATTGATATGAATGAAGGTTCTAAAGGGAAAACAGGAGTTTCCGTTTACATATATGTATTCGTTTGTATATTTATTGATGAAGTCTTGTGTGGATGTTCTGTGACTTCTAAACTATGTGAACAACTCACGGTAGTAGATAAACATATGCCATAATTTTTTTTTTTTTTTTAAACTAACGTCCCAGCGTGTCTCATTTCTGCTCTTTGATATCTTCCGATGTACAGTCACTCAGAACTCCTGGAAGCAAGGAGTGTAAGGTGCAGTGCAAACACTGCTTCTGGGTCATTGAAAGAGCGCCACCAGGTGGCTCACAGGTGCAGAGCACAGACCGAATCTAAGGATTCACGTTATGGGTGCGATTGAAGTATTTATTGCTAGTGTCCACCCTCTCAACCCACCCCAGGCCTTAGGAGAAGAACACAAAAAAGTTACCCGACCCGGAGCCCTTTGGAGATGTTAAGCGTGTTTGCTAACTTTTAGTAGAAAATGTGTCTTATGGAAAAACAGATACGTATCGTTTAATAGTAAGACGATTCAACCAAGCAAGTATTAATTGATATTTATTTTATGTACTTGCTGATGATGATGAAGATAATGAAAATATGAATATGTTTCCAACTAATATTTACACAATTACGGGCAGATGTGTTAATTTTTAGCGCAGTGCAACAATGAAAGTTACAGTGCTGCGTTGTGCAAGGGAAAGGAAGCTGCGTACAGCCTTAGTTATCAAAAATGGCCTGCTTCTGCTGTCATCCTCTGTGGTGACACACAAACTGGTTGCTGAGTGCCACACAAATCCATGGGTCCATGGGGCAAAGGTGTGTGTGATATCTAGCATAGTATTTGTACTGGAAGCATAACCTTCCAGTACACAATCCTCTGTCTAGACAAATTCTAATGCATCCACACATTTGATATGTGCGGTACAGTGCAACACACATGCAATGTATCAGAGGTTTGGAGAAAAAACTAGGGGGGATATTTACAAGAAAATGCTGGAGCACGGTGTTATGCCAAATTTGGCAATGCCACACTCCGACATTTTCAAACCGCAGGAATGCGCCGTATTTACAAACATACGGTGCAGCCCTCCGTTTCCCCTAGTGCTGGCGCTAAAAAAGCTACCTAGTACCAGTGCAGGCACCCTTGCGCCATGTTGAAAGGGGCCCTGCGCTGCAGGGGAAAATGTTTATGTGCAGGACACCTTTCTGAACATAAACAATCAATAATGGCGATTTGCTCTTTCGATGTGTGCTGCACCCAGCCTTGTAAATCTGGGGCAGCATCAAAAAGTAATGGGTGTTGCTGTGAAACGCCCACTGCAACACCCATTGCCCGCCACTATGCCGCAGCAGACTTCGGCGGAAAGGGGCATATTTACAGGGTGGCGTTAAGCCACGTTAAGTGGCTTTGCGCCACCTTGTAAATATGGGCAATGGCGCAACACCACCGGAGCATCAGAAAAAGTGGCGCTCCAGTAGCGTTACATTTCTCCAAGTTAGCGATTGCTTCCAGGGGGAGTATTTTTTTGAAGCAAAGCTGGTCTGACTATCTTAGATCAGGCTTTTTGTCAAAAACTATAGGCGATTACAGTAATCTGCCCATTTCACTCCCATGCAACACCCCTAAACACAAAGTGGTACAAAGTGCTATTTTCACCCAGAAAAGGGCACCTTTCCAATGAAAAATACCTTTTATGCTGGACAGTACCCTTCCAAGACTTTGCGCTGCTTTGCATAATTTTGCGTGACTGTGCGCCAGCACAAAGTCTTCGTAAATCTTCCCTGATGTCTATTTTAGCATTGATGTAAAGATGCAGGAATCTAGCGACTGATACTCTCTATACCCTGAGGGGGAGCTTGGGTTGTTGAGTCACTCATCCTTACCAGATATGAAACTGTCCACCGCATCACGGAACTCCTGCAGGTCAAACTCGGGCTCAGTTTGCAGGCACTGCCCCTGAAATTCAGAAGAGAGAGAGGGCTGTGATAGGGGCCGGGGCACAGAGGAGCTGCACGTAAAATGATAGTTCTGCATGCACTCCCAGAACTGACCACTCATAGTAGAAACAAACAGCAAAGCTGCATGAGGCACTATATAAATGCTACAATACAGTACAACTAAACCCTAGTACTGATCACACAAACCAGGCACACTATGGAAGGCTGTGTGTATCCTTAGTACTGACCACCCATACAGGAAACAAGTAAAGCTGCATGAAGCGCTATATAAATGCCACAATCCAGTACAGCTTCACCCTCATTCTGACCACCCAAACCAGACAGAAGAAATAAGGATAAATGTACCCATGTGAACCATCCAAGCAAGGCACCGACATGTAAAACAGCATTTACCCATCTGGGGACAAGATGTAAGGATTCATGCATCCATGCAAACCATACACAGAATGTAAAGCTAGATGTACGCCCAGTACAAAACCAAAGTAGAGACAAGATGTGGGGATGAATGTAACCACTTTACTGACCACTAAATCACGCACAAGATGTAAAGCTGCATGTGCCCACGGTAGTACTCATCCAAACTAGGGACAAGATACAAGAATGCGGCTACCACCTATGCCAGAAAAAAGAAGCAAAGCTGCATGTAAGCCCAGTACTGCCCACCACAACAAGACGTACGCTTTAATGATGAATGAAACCCTAGCATGGACTACCCAAAGCGCACGGATGCATACACCCAATGATACTGACCACCCAAAACAATTGCGGTACTTATGAATGTTGTACCTACAATAGTAAGCACTCAAACCAGGCACAAGGTGTAAGGAGTCGTAAACCTCCCAGCATTGACAACCCAAACCAAGTAGAGTAGGCAATGCTACATGTACCATCGGTAATGACCACCGAAGCCATGCACATGATATAAGGGCGCATGAACTGTACTACGGAAAACTTAAGTCAAGTACACGCGGTAAGGAGGCATGAACCCACAAAACTGACTGCTCCAGCCAAGCACACTGTGCAGAGCTGCAGGAAACACTTCTGACCACGCAAACTCAGGCACAGTTCACACAGCTGCATGTACCCTCAGTAGTGGCCAACCAAACACTGGTGCAGTCTGCAGAGCAGCATGTACCACCCAGTACCCACCGCCCAAATCAGGCACAACATTTCATGATGCACGCCTTCCAGTACTGACACCTCAAATCAAGCTCAGTATGCAGAGGGGCAATCAGTCCCAGTACTAGCCACCTAGACTGTTCACGGGATGCAACTCGGCGAGTACCCTGCCGCCAGCGCTGATCAACCGTTCTAATTACAGTCTGCAGAGCTACCCCCAAGCACTACAGACACAAAGCAAACAAAGCGAACAAAAGATGCAGAGGTGAATATTACTGCCAATGCTAACCACCCAAAGCAAGCACCTGGTGCAGAACACCAAGAAACCCCTTCTACTGGCCAACACACACTAAAGACCACCCAAAGTAAGTACAGAATGTACAGATGGACAAACCACCCCAGAGGACTGAACACCCAAGGCAAGCACGGAATGCAGAATGCGTTTGATCCAATTTCTGACCACTCAACGGAAGCACACAATACAGATATGCATGTACCAGCCAAGCACTGATCACTCAAACCAAGCACAGGATTCAGATAACGTATACCACCCCAGAAATGACCACCCATTGCAAGCACAGGATGCAGGGAGACAGACATGTGCCACCCTAGTACTGAGCACCCAAAGGAAGCACACAATACAGATATGCATGTACCAGCCAAGCACTGCACTCAAACCAAGCACAGGATTCAGATATACGTATACCACCCCAGAACTGACCACCCATTGCAAGCACAGGATGCAGGGAGACAGACATGTACCACCCTAGTACTAAGCACCCAAAGGAAGCACACAATACAGATATGCATGTACCAGCCAAGCACTGATCACTCAAACCAAGCACAGGATTCAGATATACGTATACCACCCCAGAAGCGACCACCCATTGCAAGCACAGGATGCAAGGAGACAGACATGTACCACCCTAGTACTGAGCACCCAAAGAAAGCACACAATACAGATATGCATGTACCAGTCAAGCACTGATCACTCAACCCAAGCACAGGATTCAGATATACGTATACCACCCCAGAACAAACCACCCATTGCAAGCACAGGATGCAAGGAGACAGACATGTACCACCCTAGTACTGAGCACCCAAAGGAAGCACGCAATACAGATATGCATGTACCAGCCAAGCACTGATCACTCAAACCAAGCACAGGATTCAGATATACGTATACCACCCCAGAACTGACCGCCCATTGCAAGCACAGGATGCAAGGAGACAGACATGTACCACCCTAGTACTGAGCACCCAAAGGAAGCACACAATACAGATATGCATGTACCAGCCAATCACTGATCACTCAAACCGAGCACAGGATTCAGATATACGTATACCACCCCAGAAGCAACAACCCATTGCAAGCACAGGATGCAGGGAGACAGACATGTGCCACCCTAGTACTGAGCACCCAAAGGAAGCACACAATACAGATATGCATGTACCAGCCAAGCACTGATCACTCAAACCCAGCACAGGATTCAGATATACGTATACCACCGCAGAAGCGACCACCCATTGCAAGCACAGGATGCAGGGAGACAGACATGTGCCACCCTAGTACTGAGCACCCAAAGGAAGCACACAATACAGATATGCATGTACCAGCCAAGCACTGATCACTCACACACAGCACAGGATTCAGATATACGTATAGCACCCCAGAAGCAACCACCCATTGCAAGCACAGGATGCAGGGAGATAGACATGAGCCACCCTAGTACTGAGCACCCAAAGGAAGCACACAATACAGATATGCATGTACCAGCCAAGCACTGATCACTCAAACCCAGCACAGGATTCAGATATACGTATACCACCGCAGAAGCGACCACCCATTGCAAGCACAGGATGCAGGGAGACAGACATGTGCCACCCTAGTACTGATCACCCAAAGGAAGCACACAATACAGATATGCATGTACCAGCCAAGCACTGATCACTCACACCCAGCACAGGATTCAGATATACGTATACCATCCCAGAAGCGACCACCCATTGCAAGCACAGGATGCAGGGAGACAGACATGTGCCACCCTAGTACTGAGCACCCAAAGGAAGCACACAATACAGATATGCATGTACCAGTCAAGCACTGATCACTCAAACCCAGCACAGGATTCAGATATACGTATACCACCCCAGAAGCGACCGCCCATTGCAAGCACAGGATGCAAGGAGACAGACATGTACCACCCTAGTACTTAGCACCCAAAGGAAGCACACAATACAGATATGCATGTACCAGCCAAGCACTGATCACTCAAACCAAGCACAGGATTCAGATATACGTATACCACCCCAGAACTGACCGCCCATTGCAAGCACAGGATGCAAGGAGACAGACATGTACCACCCTAGTACTGAGCACCCAAAGGAAGCACACAATACAGATATGCATGTACCAGTCAAGCACTGATCACTCAAACCAAGCACAGGATTCAGATAACGTATACCACCCCAGAAGCGACCACCCATTGCAAGCACAGGATGCAGGGAGACAGACATGTGCCACCCTAGTACTGAGCACCCAAAGGAAGCACACAATACAGATATGCATGTACCAGCCAAGCACTGATCACTCAAACCAAGCACAGGATTCAGATATACGTATACCACCCCAGAACTAACCCCCCATTGCAAGCACAGGATGCAAGGAGACAGACATGTACCACCCTAGTACTGAGCACCCAGAGGAAGCACACAATACAGATATGCATGTACCAGTCAAGCACTGATCACTCAAACCCAGCACAGGATTCAGATATACGTATACCACCCCAGAAGCGACCACCCATTGCAAGCACAGGATGCAGGGAGACAGACATGTGCCACTCTAGTACTGAGCACCCAAAGGAAGCACACAATACAGATATGCATGTACCAGCCAAGCACTGATCACTCAAACCGAGCACAGGATTCAGATATACGTATACCACCCCAGAACTGACCACCCATTGCAAGCACAGGATGCAGGGAGACAGACATGTGCCACCCTAGTATTGAGCATCCAAAGGAAGCACACAATACAGATATGCATGTACCAGCCAAGCACTGATCACTCACACCCAGCACAGGATTCAGATATACGTATACCACCCCAGAAGCGACGACCCATTGCAAGCACAGAATGCAGGGAGACAGACATGTGCCACCCTAGTACTGAGCACCCAAAGGAAGCACACAATACAGATATGCATGTACCAGTCAAGCACTGATCACTCAAACCCAGCACAGGATTCAGATATATGTATACCACCCCAGAAGCGACCACCCATTGCAAGCACAGGATGCAGGGAGACAGACATGAGCCACCATAGTACTGAGCACCCAAAGGAAGCACACAATACAGATATGCATTACCAGCCAAGCACTGATCACTCAAACCCAGCACAGGATTCAGATATACGTATACCACCCCAGAACTGACCACCCATTGCAAGCACAGGATGCAGGGAGACAGACATGTGCCACCCTAGTACTGAGCACCCAAAGGAAGCACACAATACAGATATGCATGTACCAGTCAAGCACTGATCACTCAAACCAAGCACAGGATTCAGATATACGTATACCACCCCAGAACTGACCACCCATTGCTCACACGTAGGTACAGGATGCCGAGCTACTTACAACCAATACTGACTACTCGAGCAGAGACTGCACAGCTGCATATAACCTGAGAGAGAGCTGCGTGCACCTCTGCTGCCAACCACCAACAAAGCCCGCAGTGTGCAAAACTGTACCTGCCCCCCGTAGTGCCCCACCACAAGCAGTCATACAGTGGCTCTGACTGAGAGCAAAGTGTGGAAGTGTGCTGCCAACCACCAATTAAGCCCGCATTGTGCACTGCAGAACAGTAGTTGTCCCCTGTAGTGCCCCACCACAAGCAGCCATACAGTATATCTGAGGGCAAAGCGTGGAAGTGTTACAAGAGGAAGTCTGGATGTGGGCTACGGTCGGAGTTCCATGCTCCAGCACTACACAGTCTTGGATGTTGGCGCCCAGGGGCTGCGCATTCAGACTCCTGGCACCAACGCCGGCACTTACGATAAGTGACTTACCTGCACCTCGCAGGAGTACCATGGGAAGTGGAGCTGGCAAGCCTGCAGTGCCATCCCGAGAGAGAGCGTGACACTGGAGTTGGCTCGGCTGCTGCCTGCAGAGTCAGTGCTGAAAACTCACCGGCCCTGGCGTGGCGAGCGTGAGGGGCGGGGCAGAGGTGTGCTGTCCCACCCACCCTTCACGTGTCCCCCACCCACCCCTGCCGTGTCCATAGAAAGGAAGTGCGTACACTGTCTCGTGTGGCTGACAGGGCACAGTTGCATCGGAGGTTGCCTCTGCATGCTGGCACCGGAGGCTGGGACTGCACACAGGGATCCGACACCGGTATTGCAGTCAGAACTAGCCTACCACTACCCAGCGGCCTGTGCGACGACACGCTCCCGGATTTCCCTGTACCCTAAGCAGAAGCCTTTAAGGTTTCTTGCAAGCTCAGCATTCCAGGACTCTTGAAGAGTCCAAGATACAATTAAAAACTACACAACAATTAAACGGGGGTAGAAGTGGGCTAACCTGGAATTGCCAAAGCCGAGCATCATGCAGCCAGTCTCGGCTCATCTACAGTAGCGATGCGAGTTTTCTCCACACCTTGTGACTGAGCGTGCACCTCTGCACTATGCACACACTTCTCGACTGTACCACAGTAGGCAGGTGTGCTTCCTCCACACCTTGTGCCTGAGTATGCACCATGCACTATGCGCACATGCTCTTCTTCTACAGTAGAGATGTGTTCTTACTCCACATGTGACTTGTAGTGCCATGGCGCCCTTTGGGCAAGCGAGCGCTTTACAAAACTTCCTAACATAACATAACTGAGCTTGCACCTCTGCACTATGCACACAGGTCTCGGCTCTTCTATAGTATGCAGGTGTACTTCCTCCACACCTTGTAAGAGAGCGTGTACCTCTGCACTATGCAAACATGCCTCCGCTTTTCTTCAGTATACAGGTGTGCTTCCTCCTCCGCACCTTGTGACAGAGCGTGCACCTCTGCACTATGCACACAGGCCTCGGCTCTTGAACAATGGGTAGCTGTGCCTCCTCCACACTTTGTGGCAGAGTGTGCACCTCTGCACTATGCACACAGGCCTCGGCTCTTCTACAGTAGGCAGGTGTGCGTCCTCCACACCTTGTGAGACAGCGTGCACCTCTGCACTATGCACACAGGCCTCGGCTCTTCTACAGTAGGCAGTTGTGCTTCCCCCACACCTTGTGAGTGTGTACCTCTGCACTATGCACACAGGCCTCGGCTCTTCTACAGTAGGTAGGTGTGCTTCCTCTACACCTTGTGGCAGAGTGTGCATCCCTGCACTTTGCACACAGGCCTCGGCTTTTCTACAGTATGCAGGTGTGCTTCCTCCACACCTTGTGAGCGTGTACCTCTGCACTATGCAAACATGCCTCTGCTTTTCTTCAGTATGCAGGTGTGCTTCCTCCTCCACACCTTGTGACAGAACGTGCACCTCTGCACTATGCACACAGGCCTCAGCTCTTGAACAGTGGGTAGCTGTGCCTCCTCCACACCTTGTGGCAGAGTGTGCACCTCTGCAGTATGCACACAGGCCTCGGCTTTTCTACAGTATGCAGGTGTGCTTCCTCCACACCTTGTGAGCGTGTACCTCTGCACTATGCAAACATGCCTCCGCTTTTCTACAGTATGCAGGTGTGCTTCCTCCTCCACACCTTGTGACAGAGCGTGCACCTCTGCACTATGCATACAGGCCTTGGCTCTTCTACAGAAGGCAGGTGTGCTTCTTCCACACCTTGTGAGTGTGTACCTCTGCACTATGCACACAGGCCTCGGCTCTTCTACAGTAGGTAGGTGTGCTTCCTCCACACCTTGTGGCAGAGTGTGCATCCCTGCACTATGCACACAGGCCTCGGCTCTTCTACAGTATGCAGATGTGCTTCCTCCACACCTTGTGGCAGAGTGTGCTTCTCTGCACTATGCACACAGGCATCGGCTCTTCTACAGTATGCAGATGTGCTTCCTGCACACCTTGTGGCAGAGTGTGCATCTCTGCACACAGGTCTTCGGTTCTTCTACAGTAGGCAGGTGTGCTTCCTCCACACCTTGTGAGCGTGCACCTCTGCACTATGCACACAGGCTTCGGTTCTTCTACAGTAGGCAGGTGTGCTTCCTCCACACCTTGTGAGCGTGCACCTCTGCACTCAGACCTCGGCTCTTCTACAGTAGGCAGGTGTGCGTCCTCCACACCTTGTGAGACAGCGGGTGCCTCTGCACTACGCACCCGAGCTTTGGGACTTCTACAGTGGAGATTCGTGTCTTCTCCACACCTTGTGACAGAGTGTGCATCTCTGCACACAGGCCTCGGCTCTTCTACAGTAGATAGGTGTGCTTCCTCTACACTTTGTGGCAGGGTGTGCATCTCCACACTATACACACAGGCCTCGCTTCCTCAGCTCTTGTACTGTGGGCAACTGTGCCTCCTCCACACCTTGTGAGAAAGTGTTCACCTCTGCACACGCCTCGACTCTTCTACAGTAGGCAGGTATGCTTTCTCCCCTCCTTGTGACACAGTGTTAACTTCTGCATCATGCAGCCAGTTCCCGGCTCTTCTACAGTAAGCTGATGTGCTTTCTCCCTGCTCTGTAAAAGTGTTAACCAAAATGCCAAAACCTTATGCCTCCTTGATATTTCTCCATACTTTTCAAACTTTGCATGCATGCTGCGTTGTACGGCACACATACAAAGAGGGAAACATATGAAAGCTTACTTGTTGCACTTTAAGTTTCTCCTTCCCGAACAAAATCTATGCTTGACAGAATTCACACACTCTTGCACTTATAGGGGAGAGAAAAACAGCTCCACATCCTCGGAGATATGGCGCTGTTTTTCACTCTCCCTTTCAAGCAGCACAGTAGCTTTGATTGCTGTGCTGTGTTGCGTCACAGTTTACCAAATTTAGGCCCAGATTTATTACATATTTGACACAAAGCGGCATATGTACAAGGAAGTGGCGGAGTGAGGCGTTAGCCGTCATGGCTTAACCCCTCACTCCGCCACTTCAGAAACGCAAGGATGCACCATATTTACAAGGATATGGTGCAGCCTTGCGTTTCCCCCTGTGCTGGCGCTACAATTAGCAGTGTAGCGCCAACGCATGCACCCTTGCACCATAGTGCAAGGGTGTCTGCGTGCAGGGGAAGATTGTTTATGTGTAGGAAGGTGTCCCTTCCTGCACATAAACAATCTTTAAATGCCATTTTGTCACTTCTATGTCTGCTGCTTAATGCAGCAGACATGGAAGTCACAAAATGTCATTTTTAAAAAAAAGATTGTTTATGTGCAGGAAGGGCCACCTTCCTGTACATAACCAATCCAAGGCTTTTTGCTTTTTCCATGTGTGTTGCACAAGGCAGCACACATGGAAAAAGCAAAAACGAGGAGGAATAAAGCATTTCTGCTTGTTTCGCCAACATAAGACCTGGTTTTCCTTGGTCTTAATTTTGGCGCAGTCTCCTACTTACGCTGCCCTTGTAAATAGGGGTTAGCGTCAAAATCAATGGGTGTTGCGGTGGAACGCCCACCACAACACCCACTGCCCACCCCTTTCACGCTAAGCATACCGTGAAAGGGGGCCTTATTTACAAGGCAGCGTTAAGCCACGTTAAGTGGCTTAACGCTGCCTTGTAAATACGGCGAGGCCCCTATCGCCATCACAACGTCACTGAAAGTGACGTTGTGATGGCGATAGGGGCTTGTACTTATGCCCCAACGTTTCTGTGCTGCCATGTGTTAAATGGAGAGTGAAAAATGTGCCATTTCTACTAACTTATAGTGCTTTTTAGGTCTCGCCTACGCAGCGCGCATGCGCTGCATAGGAGGGCCTTTAGCCGTCGCTCTTCACTTTTTCAAGCACTGCACTCGTGCTTGTGGCGGCATCCACCTTGCGGGAGCGAGCAGCGGCGCGCCACAAGCACGAGTGCAGTCCTTGAAAAAGTGAAGACTGCTCTAACAAGCGCGCGCGCGCGCACCACTCCCGGGCTTGTTAGGTTTCGCCTAGGCTGCTTGTTTTTCTTTCCACTGCTTGTTCTCCCTGTTATTTCCTTCTGGCGTTTAAAGCTGATGCTTTTCCGCATGTTCCTGCAGGGCGCCTGTGCTTTTCTGCGAATTGGCAAGCCACATTTGATTTGTACTTCTGCACAAATGGTTCCAGATCCACAGCTCCAAAATGGGGCGCTCGTGACTTCAACCAATGATACATTCTTGACGCCGTAACATTTTCAGCAGCCCTGCCCCGGGGCGCTTTGACGTGTAAATTACGAACCGTAGGTGAACTATGGCGCTCAGGAGAGGCTTCAGTAGTTATATCCAGTCAGATATAAATGTCCCTTGCTCGTTTCATTGGAGCCAGCGGGAGGCTTTCCACGCCAGGGCTTCAGCTTGGGGTGTCTCACTTGTACAATCTGTACCATCACTTCTGGGAATGGAAAGCCTGCCAGCCTGTAATGAAGAGCCGCCGAGGGCTCCCTAAGCCGCTCTGCAAACATATGCGCGAGCTCTGAAGTGGCAGCTTTGGCGCTAGCTGCTCGAGCCTGCATCAGTCATGGAATAAAACTCGGGGCCTTTTACCTCTGTCTCTGTGCCCTTATATTCCTCCCTAGACGTGGAATACCGGGACACGGCCGGCGGGGACATTCGGGTCCCTGCGGGCGGGCTGCTAGGCTCATTTCTGAAAGCACTGTTTACAAGTACTTGGCAGAAGGGAACTAACTCTAGCTCGAATCTGAGAGCATTATCGCCTAAAGCTCGCAGTACGTGTGCCATGTCTAGAAGTAAAATGAGTGAGCAAATGTGCGTGCATAGTTCTAAATGCGCGTGTGGTCCACTCCCGTCGCTGTCCCTGTACTGTGTTTTTTTATCGTTCCTGTGTCATATCATCACATCACGGTCATGACAAGTAGTTTTGTCGCTCATATAGAGCTTAAAGTGATTCTTCTCTTAAGCAGACCTTGTTCTTTGGGGACTCAGTGGCTCACCATATGTTGCAATCTACAATAAGTGGTTCGATGCCCCCGTTTTTCAAAACCTTCAGTTAAATAAAACCTTGACGTTTGTGAGTACTGCATAGTGATGTATTAATACCGATCTAGCGCCTCGATAACTCAATGTCATTGAAAGCACATGGTAAAAAGCTCATTAACACCAGCCTTATATTTGGGGATTTAAATAATGCAGCACAGTGAAATGTACTATTCTGGGGACTGCCGCGTGTTACTACTCTCATTAGCAATTTCCACCTTTATTAGCCTTTCACACCTGGTTACCCCTGGTCGTGTGGCAGGTGCACATCTACAGACGGCCAGACCTAGCAGTTCAAAAGAAAACGAGCTGAATGGCAGTTGTTTTTAGGGATGATGGGAGATGCTTGGTGTGTACATGTTAATATGTTACATATGATAGAATGTAAAATTACTTTATTTGTTGGCAACACACTGCATTGTTTGTGCGGCGATTGGATGGCATTGGGAGAGGCAAGATCCTGTTTTGTTTTGTCTTACGCATTCTGTTCCACGACAGCATTTGGTACGTCAGTTAGTGTTCTGCTTACTCTAATAGGCGACGGTACGGTAATTTTGTAAAAGTGCATTTTACACTTGACGCTTCCAAAGGCATATCATATAGCTGTTTGGATTGCTGTTTACTTTTTATTTGTTCTTTTATATTGTGACTCCAATTGTGTTGGAACAGATTCTTTTTAGACAATTGTTTCAGTTGGATTCTATGATCAGATGTTTCAAATGAGAGCACAGGGTACATATTTTCAAGGAAATTACTATGCCGTTTTACTTTGTGTTGTTTTTTTTTGGGTGGTCCAAATCTATTTAGTAGCAGAGGGCTTTACATATGTCCAAGTTACATGAAAGATACCGAAAATGTCATATGCACTGAATATATAGACTTGCATGAACTACTACGTGTACAGAATATACAAAGAAGGTCAGAAGACAGCGTTTTCGTCTCAAAAGTTTAATGTTGTAGAAAGAAGTGTTCCGTGGACAATGCAGGCCACTTTCCATTATTCCTCATTGAAAGGCCTCTAAAACAAGCTAATGTGAAAATATTTATATTGCGAAAGGATGCGCGGGGAAAGGTTTAAAGTTACTTTTTTTTTTAAAGGACGAACTGAGCATACATATTGCTGGGTCTGTTGCCTAAGATGCAGACTACAACATTTACATAATGGCATTGCCATTGAAGAGGACAGAAATTAACTTGTACAAACATTAAAATAAACAAGCATTGGCATAGCCAATAGGTCTCGCCTTTGGGACCTTATAAGTATTTAGTTATGCAGCACAATATCCTTGGTGCAACAACATTAACTGTTGCATGGCTAAACACTTATAAGGTCCTAAAGGCGAGACCTATTGGCTATGCCAATGCTTGTTTTCTCTTTCCGAGCATTGGCACACTTTAGATTGTCATGCATCAACACACACAACCTTGCGCTGTAGTGCAAGGGTGTGTACATTCTCTAAAGTATAGGTTTTGTACTGGAAAGAGATTCTTTCAGTACAAAAAATATCCTTTGGAGACTTTTCCCAGTTTGTGTGCTGTAATTTGCAGCAGACATGCAAAGTTTGGAATATAAGGACGAAATAAAATTATTTCTCCTCGTTATCCCTGCCTCGAGGCATAAGGTTTTGGCGCAAATTCCTGCAAATGTCAGTAGATGAGGATTTGCATCAAAAACCATAGGTGGCTGCTTGGGAATGGCCTTCTACTGCCCATGGATAGACCCCTTAATGAAAAGTAGTGCATAGTGCAACTTTGTGTTATTTTAAGGAACGTTCCAACCAGGGCTTTAAGTGGGCCGGGTCTCACCGGTGCTGAGCACTGGCAGTTTTTTTAAAGGAGGCCTTGAAACGGGTCTCTATCGGGCAGGGCCGGCTCTAGGGCGGTGCGATCGGTGCCACAGCACCGGGCGCTGACTTGGGGTGGGGGGCGCCCTGGTTGCAAGCATATAAAGCACCTGCTGCCGCATTCCTTGCTTCCAGCAATTTTCAGCCATCAATAAAAACGTCAAGATCACGCCAGTGATTAATGTTCCTGCTGAAGAGAGATGGTAGGTTTGTCTAGTGGAAGTTTTAACTCATGGTAAGGTAGAGCAATGGGTTAATGTGCCTATTGCAAAGAATGTGTATCATGCAGATCACAAAGTACATATAATGTAAATAGGTCAGTGGGTTGCTGCTTGTGTCCCATGGATCCTTTGTTACTTTTGTTACAGTTTATAAGTTAAAATCCTAATATAGCATAGTGAGCTATTTGAGCTGCATGCAAACTACAAGATATGTATTAGCGCAATACGTCTTTTTGCCCTGTCTTTCATTATCCTAAACTTGCAAAAAGGGTTCATTTGGGTAGAAGAAATCAATTTTTATTATTAAAGAGAACCCCTAACAATGATGTTATGTTTTAAATTTTGAATTTGTGCTTTTCCAGACCAAGGACTCTTAAACTATACTGCCTACCAGTATGGATGGCATGTGACTCCTACACCTTGTAGTCCTCTGTCTTTTGTAACATTTCCTATACACTGATTAACACATGTATGATTGTCTCTGTGCCAATGTGTGGTGATTTAAAGTGCTCTGACACCCTACACTGGTATGAGTGGTGCTATAAAACTAAATCAGTCTGAGAGAGAGTGGTTATAGAGACTTGAGGAGCACTGTTAAATGGTGGTAGAGAGGGAATCCGTGGTAGATGTGGTCATTGGGGGGCGCCAACAAACATTGTCGCTCTGTTTTGTGCCCTGGCACAGGCGGTCCGTTTTTTTCCCGGACTACAGTGACAGCAGGCACATCATGTACGATGCTCACACTGCTCACTTCTCACTAGTGGAGAAGTTACGGCATGAGGTCATGCCAGGTGAGCTTTGTAGGGGAAGGGAAATCCTTTAAAGAGAGTCATTTTGTCTCTTTTTGAAACTCGGGAGCAGCAACATTATCGTGGTGTCACCAGGGCTTTAAGTGGAAGCTTTTTCAATATTATATACAAGCCATAGTTGCTGCTTATTTATCTTATGCAACTAACAACCATTGACAAAGCCAATAGTCCTGACTTGTTGTAGGTATTATGTTGCTTGTTGTATCATATATCTGGATGCAATGACAGAAACAGCAAAATACAAGTCTGGTGGCACACTATGCTAAGCGCAGATTTTTAGCTTACATGTTTAAGCCACGCCCTTAATTATATTGGCCACGTCCCTTTGAGAGACCCCCCAGTTTTTTCATCCCACTTAAAGCCCTGGTTCTAACACAAGTCTTGGTTTGTGTTGGATAGTAAATCCTTCCACAACATTTTGCCCCAGGTGTGTATCACTTTTGGGATGCAAACCCGGCGGGAAGCATGAGTAAATTTGGGCCTTACTATTCATCCTTGCATTGGCCCCCTCCTCCTTTGACTGAGGTGCTCCAGGTTGCCAGGTGGGGCTCTGTTCAAGTGCCTAGACAAGATGCAATGTGAGCAGTGTACAAGCCTATACGTATAACAAATAAACAAGAGGAAGACGCAAACAGTGCAACAAGTAGCCTAAATAACTGAGCACAGTAGTGCATTCCCCACACATATTGAAAATGAGCTAAAGGTTAGAGATGTTTGGTCTTTGTAAGTGACTGTGTCAGTCATTCGTCCTGCAGAATGACACATATTGCATTAGAGACTAAGCAATGGAAACACTGGGGGCCTCATTTATGAAAACTGTTGCTTCCCTGCGACAAAACAGCGATGCAACATATTTCACTGCACCCTCCTTGCGACACGATGGATGTGCCGGATTTAATGTACGGCGCTCCATGTCACAAGGAAAGACAGATACATCAGGAATCCTGGCGTATCTGTCAGCGCAAAAGTCAGCATTGCTGGAGTTGTGTCGCAAGCATGACGCAACTCCAGCAATGCATGGGGTAGGCCTGTGCCTATGGCACTGTGTCACCCTTACGCCTGCCATGAGGCAGGTTTTTGACTCATTGGCATCTATAAGTGTCCAGTGAAATCTCATAGATTTCACTGCAATACTTCTATGAGGTTTTCTTGCGGGGTAACGCCCACCCTGCATACATTATACCTGAGGCAGGTATAATGTGGCGCAGGGCTTTACAAGGTGATGCATCTGCCTAGATGCGTCACTTTGTAAATATGGTGCAACGTGGCGCATTGTTTCAGCCACCGCTGCTTCACGAAATGTGACGCACGGGCGGCGCAAAAGTGTTGCAAGGCCTTCATAAATAAGGCCCTGGGCATATTAAAGACACACAAACAAGCTCACTAGACAAGGTGTTCTATCAGATCTGACACAGCGCAGTATTCAAAGAGCAGGTGATGTGAGGGCAGTAAATCGAGACAGTGTGATGTTCTTGATGTAAGGGGTATGAGGTACGTAAGCAATGTGAGTGGTGTGGGTGGTGTGAAGGAGTTGTGAATGATATCGGAGATGTGTTAGATGTAAATGATGTAAGTAGAGTGAGCAATGTGCATAGTCAGAGGTGTGAGTAATGTGATGTAAGAGATGAGCATAATATGAGTGACGTGACTGGTGTAGGTGGGATAATGGTGTGGTTGGTGTGAGGGATGTAAATGATGTGAGAGTTATGACTGGTGTAATTGGTGTGAGTGATATGCCTGATATGAGTGATGTGATTGGCATGAGTGGTATAGCTTGTGTATGTGTTGGGAGTGGTGTGCACGAAATGAGCAATATTAATGGTATGTGTGATGTGAATGATATAGGCAGGGTGAGTGATGTGAATGGTGTAAGTCATGTGAGTAAGGCTACTGGTGAGTTATGCAAGTGGTGGTGTAAGTTGTGTGAGTTTGGCGTTTCACAAGATTGGTGTGCGTGGAGTTGGTGATATTAGTGATCTGTGTAGTTACGGTGACCGCCTGTGTGTTATTTTCACGGACCATCTGTTATTTTGGATGAATGAATGTCCGTTGTCCATAACTGTTTTTATTATGGACGGCGTTAGTCCACCATTTTAAAGTTTGCTAAAGTGAGTCCCTGACTTGAGCCTTCCTGCCTGGCCTGTCTGCTCCGGAAGCAACACTCCATGCTTGTTTATGTTTTTACTTAAGTGTGGTTTCGGATTCAGGTCAAGGGGCAGCTCAGTAGTGCTGAAGTGCAGGGTGTTTTCACATGCTGCTGAGCATTTGAGTGTGTCTTAAGCTCTGAGGATCAGGTCACTGTGATGCACGTAGTACATCCACACCACACGTCATGGGGGTTGAAAGCACAAGCTGCACATGCTTTTATGTGCACTGACATCCACTGCTGCCCATCTGATCGTAAATGCACACAAAGCCGTTTTTTAAAAGTTCTACATCTCATCTCTGAAATTCTAGATTCTAGAGCTGCAAAGCACGCTCTACTGTAAGCAGCGCTGGAAATGGATTAAGTATTCAGAAACAGTCTATGCGTGTTTTTAAAAACGTTGCCACCATGGACAAATGTAATAGCACATCTGCTAAGGCTTGTTTACAGATGGATGCATTTTAAAATATCTTATGAGGGTAATGCACCTACTGCAGAGAACACTGTATACCCCACACGTTCCAGTGCAGTAGCAACACATTGACTCTGTTGGTACATGAACTTGCTGGGGTGATTTGTGTGCAATGTGCAGTATGGCCACAGGCTTGACTCATCAATGTGTCCACTGCAAAGCACAGCACATATCATGCAGGTCACAGATTGGCCCCAAGGACAAATGTGATAACAAGTCTCTTCTGGCTTTCTTTTTTATAAAGACAGTCTGCATTTTAAAATATCTTATAAGGGTAATGCATCTGCTGGAGAGATCGTTGCATAGAGGGTTAACATGCCTATAACAAAGAATGGAGAATAACATACAGGTCACAAATGTGATAACTTAATTTTATTATTGATAGCTTAGTGGGTTACTGCTTTGGTTGCAGATAACCTTCTGTTCGTGCAGGGGTGGGCTTCTGATTTCTGTAGAGTTTACAACAGCTGGTAATTGCCAGAGGTGCTAAGTCTGTGGCCGATGTTACATTTTAGCAGGTCAAACCTGCAGAATTTAAATTGAGGAATAATTTGAATGACTTAGTGGAAAACCTGTCCTTTGGCTTTCTATTGCAGAATGACCTTACTTCCCTGGGGTCTTATTTAGGCACAAGCATGCAGAGAGATTTTGTAAAGCTTCTGGAGTCTTGTATAAGCTAGTTGGAACAGTGGTTTGATTTTGCTCCAGTTACCATCATTAGTGGTAAGTGGGCAGAACCTAGTTGCAACTGTCCCTTATTCCGGCTGTCAAATTTTGCTTTGTGTGTGTACATCTGCCAGTTTTTTAATCTTTAAGTAAGCCCAGTTAAATATGAATGTTTGCTCAGTTCTGCTATGTATTGCTCAAACCAAAGAACATAAAGCTATTTTGACCTGTATTTGTGTTGATCCATTCACTTACTTTTATATAATTGCTCGCCCTCCTCTGATGTGTCTGTAAAACAGAACTTTTGCTTGAATATTTGTCCTGAATTTTGACCCATTGTCCTGAATTTCTACACTTACTGTCCAGAATTTGCCCCTACGCCAGGTGGTCACCCTATGTGTAGTGTAAGCTGTGCACGTGATGCCAGCAGAGTGGGAGTTGCGAATGGCTGAGCTGGTTGAGGTGAGTACAAGACTGGATACTCCTCTGTGTTTCCCTTGTCACCCTTGGCTGGCAGCGCGCCCCTAGGCTGTTCTTACAGTGTGACGCAATGTGCTGCTTCCTACTACCCTCTACACAGGCGGGACGGCCAGGTGAAGTCAGCAGCACGCCTGCAGGGCCGACCGGAGTATGAGTGGCTGAGGTCAGGAGCTTCACACGTGACACATGTTCAGCCCATTAATGGCCATTGCACACATGCATGACCCATGCATACACTGTGGACATGTGCACCATGCACTGTACTTTAGTGCACACATTCAAACCTACACGTGTGGAGTGGACATGTGTACACATAGATGCTGCATGCATGCCTACACGGAGACATGCACAGTGCACATACAAACACGTACTTGCAATGTACTCACACGAAAATGAATGAGTGCACCTGCATGTAAACATATGCACACATGCTGCTGAATTACTAACCCCGTGCTGACTTCCCAATGATGTGACTGAGGAATATGTTGGTGCAAAGCAGTGGTGGAAAGCGTCTGGATGAGAGGGTCATTCTCAGTGGATCCGTGCCAGGGACCCTGGGAGTGCCAGGGACCTTGAGAGTGCCAGGAACATTGAGAGTACCAGGGTGTGTGGAGCCCAGACCCAGAACACGCTTCTTTCCCAAGTTTTCACTGTGCGTCGGGTGCTGGGGGAAGTCAGTCCCCAAACACTGCCCTAAAAGATCTGCTTCCTCCTTCTGGAACTGCAAACCCTTGCAGAAAAAAACACACCCCAAGAGAGCCGGAGATCATAAGAGGAGGCGAAAGCTTGATCCACGTGTGAGGGGAGAGTGCTAAAGGTTCAAATCAGTCTCGTCCCAGCTTCCTGTCACCCCACGAATGCAGTTCAGTCACCGACAACGGGGTCTGCTCCTCTGATTGGCCTTATTTTTGGTTCAAGATAGATCCCTAATCAATAGAGACCCTTCAAGATTTCGTCGCTGTGCCTTCCCATGCCCGCCCCTTCTTTTCTAGAAGTCCTGCATATTAAAAAGCCTACTACGCCTCCCTTCAGCTGCAGTGCGATGTCAGCGGCGAGGAGACACAGGGGTTCTAGGCCTCGGTCTGCCGAGTAGAACTGACCTTTGACATTGCGCGAGCTTCTATATCACTTTAGTGATATGCGATGCGTGCACTTTGCAGTCCTGCGAGCACACGCCACCACCTCTCTTGCATGAAAATCCCGGTGTGCAGACGTCTTTATAAGATGTACATCACACATGACATGACGATGCTGTGTGTGGGTGTGTGGTCAGCGTGGGGGGGTCTCCGGCTGCTGGCACTGTTTGTCTATTTTATATTCTCCCTAGACAGAGCTCTATATCTCTCAAATGAACATATCTACATCTGTGGCATTCTTCCGATTATCTGTTAATGGCAAGAAGCTTTTAAGACCCAGTATTGCAATTACAATAACTTTTTATAGGGTAGAGACCACAGCCAAGGCGTAATATGCACCACACATGCTCCCTTGCCCTGGTAGTTTTCAGACCTCATAAAAGTAGAACGCACAGAAGGATACACTTGAAAATCAAAAGGTTTGCTTAAAACACTGCATTACATTATATCTCCAGCATTAGTTTATGTGTATATGGCACCCTTGTACTGCGGGATTACATAGTGGTCCATTTTAATCACAAGCAATTATCAACCCAGGTGAAATAAAGGTCCCCATCCCACGACACCTCATAAACCACGTGTGATCTCGGGCAGAGTCTGTTTGTCAGTTGTAGAATATCAGGGACCGTGTTCTTACCTGCTGCTCAGGGCCATTGTTCGCGGAGTCCTGTTCGATGACGGAAGAACAGTCTGCCAAGTCCTGCCAATCAATGGTGGCAAGAGCTAGAAAAGAAATACGAGCAGTCAGTAGGCACAAAGCGAAACCGCGGAGACTTTTCGGGTGGCTGACTTCTATAGAGTAACAGCGCCATGAGGCAATTGCTGACGGTCAAGATTTCGTTTTTACTACTAAAAACGAGTTAGTGGCGAGGAAGCCGGTTCAACAGAACGCGTCGTTTCTATTCGAGGCCAACCCTTAACTTACCGGAATCTACCGTGTCAGGACACGGGTCAGTGTAGATTGTCACCGGGCCGCTGACGCCGACAGGGAATATCTTTCTTTGCACATGCTGCAAAAATGAAAATGCATATATTTTAAGATGTAAAAATCGAATGCCAGGACCAATAATTTAAAAGAGTCTATGAACTGTATGCTACTATATGGGCAAACAATATGTGTATAGATGGAAATATCATATTTGAGACATTGGTGCAAAACCGTAGAGCGATTATGCACGGATAAAGGCTCTTAATGAACACATTAATAACGAAGACGTTCACGAAGTCGTGCTCTAGTCGTTCATGCTTTGGAAAAATGTCTCAAGATCTAAGCGAACCGTGGCAGACGCTCATTATCACTGTAACGATGGGACCAAATATTTACTAACACAAGGACTGAGCATGAACAAACGTTGCGCGAGACGCAGACCTTAAGCGTACGCGTGATAATGGACAAGTGGTGGGTCTCTGCAGTAATGCGCTGCACAAGAACGCGTGCACTCTTACCTTCCTCTCTGGTTTAACTTGCTTCTTAATGAGCCTGTTGGACAGATCCTGTATTCTGTTAGGGCAGAGCCTGTCGAACGCTTTTCTTCTGTTTTGCATTGCGGTGTTTGCGTATTCACTGTTCCCTTTGGTGATTCGAGTTCATACAGTGGCGACGGTGCATCTCCATGATAGCGCATCCCGTCGATCCTTATACACTGACAGCTGTGGCCGTTGTTTACATTCTGGGCCAATCAAAAGGCGCGAGCGAAGGTGGGGGGTGCCGTCTCCAAGGGAGAGAGCGTCCCTGACGCCGGATTCCAAAAGAACTGCGCGTGCGCGAAGTAGCCCGGCGGATGAGCCCGGGAATCTTAACTGTCAGAATTGGATTTTATACACGCATGCGCGAATCCAGGGCCCAGCCGGCTGATATAGGAGGAGCTGCAGGGGAAAAGAAGCTTGATACATTCTCCAGAAGCTCTTCACTGCTTATCACGCCCACCCCTGTTTAGGGAGGGAGGTAGAATTAGCGAGGGGAGGGTTACGTGAAGAGTAGGGAAAGTCAGTTGGTCAGTGGCCGCCATAAAACGCGCCCTTCCGAACTATTACCAGCACCGCATCCGAGGCTTAGGAATGGCCTCGGGGAGGGTTAGCAGGGCTGGGCGGGAGCCTTCCTCCAAGCGCTCTTTCCGTTTGCGTTGCAGCCGCCAGCTTTGTATCAGTAATTGCTAATGCTACGGGATATACCAGTGCTGCCTCCCCCATCACGTCAGCAACTGCCATTGTCTTGCGAGCACTTGTCAACATCCAAAGGGAAAATATTGTGATAAAATCGTGAGATTTGTGCTATCTGGTTGACTTGCCAACTGTGAACCAAGGTACAGGACGGATGTTGAAAGAAGTAACGCTTATAAACATTTTTGGCTGAAAAAAACAGACCTCAGTACTTATTGAAGGTGATTTGGCTTGTAGACAGGAGTCTGCCCTCAGAAGTTTTAGTGCCAGCCGTTGCTAAATAAACCACGAGACCAATAGTCACAAATCACAACGCCAGTGTAATACAGTCACTGTAGAGACCCTTCCATTCTGTATTCACCTAGTGTCAGCTTACTGTGTAAAATATTTGCCACTCAGTATATCTGTATTTTCTTTATATATCACTTTATTTTTAATTGTTTTCTTTTTTCTGATATCTATCTTTGCAGTTTCATGAAATCTGCACTGTTCTCTCTACGTACATTTACGTTTTGAATACTAGCTGAAATGAAGTGCATTTGTTGTAATCAGGGCCGGTTCCAGGATTTGAAATCTGGGAAGGCTATGAAGAAGCATGGGTGGGCCATAAAAATGAATGGGGATATCCAGAGATCCACTTAGAGCTGGGCCTAGGCATGGTGGAAGGTCTTGTACGGGTGTGAGCATACGCTACCAACAGTCAGGTTCTGTATACTAGTTTAGACTGGGGCATATTTACATGCTCCGCCGAGCTGCATCATTTTTAAAGTACAGGAATGCGCCATATTTTCAACAATACAGCACATTGCTGTACTCACCTCTGTGCCGGGGCAAAAAAGCAGCCTAGGGCCAATGCAGGAACCCTTGCACCATGGGTACGTGCGTTGCAGGAATGATTGTTGTTGTGCAGGAATGGGCACCTTCCTGCACAAAAACAATTATTAGTGGCGTTTTGCTCTACAGCCCACATAGAAAGAGCAAAAAAAAACAAGGAGAAATAAAAGTATTTCTCCTTGTTGCGCCTTTACTGGGGAGGTGTACGTTTTTGGCGCTGCCTCAGATTTACAGATCCTTGTTAATCTGGAGCAGTGTCAAAAGGCAATGGGTGTTGCGTGGGAACGCCCACAGCCCCACCCATTGCATGCCCCTTAGCAGCAGAAAACTGCGTGGAGGAGGGCCATATTTACAAGGCAGCGTTCAGCCACACAAAGTGGCTTAGCGCCACCTTCTAAGTATAGAGCAGGGTACAGCGCCACCGGAGTGTCGCAAAAAATGACGCTCCCGTGGCGCAATGCCCTTGTAAATATGCCCATATATTTATAGTGGTTCCAGAGGTTTAAACCTGTGGGTTTTATCTTTTCTGCTCTCTCCACCTCATCCTCCTTTCTGTCTCACCTTCCTCGCTCCCGACTTGACCCTCCCTTCTCTTCACTTCACCTTTTTGTCCTGCTCACCTCACCTCTACTTCCTTCCATCTCACTCTCGTCACATTATCCTACTCTCCCTCCACCTTACCCACCTGTTTCTGTGCTGTGCCCTTCTCTTTATCCACTTCATTTAACATTTCTCTCTCCTCACCCTTCTCTCTCTCTCTGCTTTATCCTAGTTTGTCTCTGCTGACTGCGCCATCCTCTCAATGTGTTAACTTACTCTCGCCTTTTCTAGTTCCACCTCACGCTTGTCTCTCCACATCACCCTTGTCTCTCCACCTTCCCCTTCGCTATCTTCCCCCACTTTCGCTATCTTCCTACCTCTCTTGTCTGTCCCTCACCCTGCTCTGTCTTTCTCACTCACCCTCTTTCTCTCCCTCTCACCATCCTCCTTTTTTTCTCACTATCCTCCGTACTGCCTCAGCCTCCTCTCTATTAACCTTCCATCCTTCTTCTCTGCCTTCCCCTCTCTCCACCTCACCCTTCTCTCTCTTAACAGCTTAGGACCCGTTGAGTAAAAGCAGCACTATAATCAGGGCCACTGGAATTATGGAGCACAGAAAGACTAAATTAAGCAGCAGGATTTACTAAATTTTGCAGCATAATGCGAGATAGTATTATTTTTTCATTTTTTACACGTTAACACTGTCTGGAAAAAGGTTTTGCCGAATTAGTACCAGTTTAAAACGTGAGTACAGCACTAAACAGCTGAAAGGTGACAAGTAAACCTTTGCAAAGGGCCTTACACTGTGCAGCAACAAGTGGCTGAGTTTTTAGTAACTTATAATCCGTTTAAGACTGCTTTTTAAAAAATCTGCAAATTATGCAGCAGATGATGGATTATGTGGTAAATGTGACAAATACATATTTATGTGTAAAACGCTGTGGCTGCAGAATCGAATAATTACAGAAGCACTGACTATAGTCCATTTCTGTCTGTTCATGTGACAAAATGAAACAATTTGTTGGGAGAGAATGAATGCATATTCACCAGTGCCCCCAAATGGGGTCTATATTCTTTAAATTCCTTCTAATTATATTAGCGAGCTCCAGTGATTAATCTGAGCCAATGGTTTCGGGTGCTTGGCACCAACACTTTATTGTCAACACTGGCACTTGTGACAGCCTGCCACAAGGTGGCGATGTCTGGCTAATTTAAAGATGACCATACCAACAGATGATTATTAATGCGCTATACAAGACTTATTACCTGCTGCCCAACTCATTTTTATAGTTTTGGGGGCCTGGAATAGTCCGAATTGTCACATTTGTAGGAGTGTGATGATTAGTAGTTGTGTTGTTACTATCATTGGCAGCATGGCAGGGGCAATATGTGGTGCAAGCTGCAGTGGCCTCGTGACGAGAGCCCTGGCGCGTATTTGTTTTACAAACTAAACACCGGCGAGCTCTGCCTTCAGGGAGCACCTCAGGAGATTGGGACTAGGCAGGACAGTGGCAGCACATGTTGCCAGTGCTGTCATGGGATTGCTGCCAGTGATTTTCTTTGCATAATAGACACTTGCATTGCTCCTTTCCATTCTGTATCAGTGTTGTGTTAGTGAAGCTTGACAAGCCTTTTCACTTAAGAAGAGTCAAAACTTTGCCAGCAGGGTTACTGGAATTCTGCAATTCTGCGGCTGCAGGATATTTGGCTTGATTAAAAATTTGTCACATAATCCATCATCTGCTGCATAATTTTCAGAATTTAATAAAAAATTGTTTCTAGCTCAAACGGATCAAAAGTTCCTAAAAACACAGCGACATGTTTTGCTGCGCAGTGGCAGGCCCTTCACAAAGGTTGACTAATCACCTTTGCCTATTGCTGTAGTTTGGTGTTACATTTTACTAACCAGGTGTAATCTTTGCCAAGGCAGTGTTAAAGTATAAACATGTGAAAATAATGAAGTAATACTATCACAAAATATGCTATTTCTTGCCACATAATTTAGCTAATCCTGCAGTGTAATGTGGTTTTCCCTGGCTGTATAATTCCAGTGGCCCCAGCCATTAATTAGAAATACCATCACAGTAGAAAGAAAATAAAACAAACCACTACTAAGATATATCTCCTGCTTGTATGCACATTTTCAATCACTTTTCTTGAAATGGCAAAATCCTTCACACTGTTTCTCCCAGGAAACTGTTTTCATCTCTTAATTACTGTGTCAGCTTGTGGCCTTAATATAGTGGGGGTGGCTCAGGTACTTCTATTTACACTTGCACAGTAACAGCAATCACCCCCTGTGGCCTCACCCATGTCCCCTGGCGCTTAGTAGCCCAAGGCATTAGGCTTATATAGCGAGGCTGCAGTCCCATGTTATTTTTTTTCATTAAGTAAAGAACAAAGGATTGTTTTCTACTTCTGAATGGGCCATAGGTGGGCCACGGAGTTAGTTTGGGAGGGCCGGGCCCACCTGGCCCACCCTCTAAAACCAAGCTTGATTGTAAATTGTATTGATACAGCGCTTACTACCCCTGACGAGACGTTGAAGCAGTTTGCGGCAAGTAGCGCTCTATTCCGGAACCCAAATTAAGAGGTTAATCGTTAGTAGTTTAGTATTTTTTTCTTCTGTCTGTATTAGTTACATTAGGTTTGTGCGATTGATTTCTCGTGCATTTAGTAGCTTTCATTTCGCTATTGCAAGTGACCGAGCAGAATTAGGGGCATATATATACCAAAAAGTCACACAGCGCGGCAAGTCACCTTGCTGCACCGCATGACATGGAAAGGGCTGGAATGCGCTGTATTTAACATGATACTGCGTATTCCTGTAATTTCCCAGCACTGTAGCTCAATGTGCTGCCTAGCACCAACAGAGGCAACCTTGCACCGTGGTGCAAGGGTACCTGCGTTGTAAGCAGGATTGTTTTTGTGCAGAAAGGGACACCTTCCTGCACAAAATCAATCCCTAGGCATTATTGTTTTCTATGTGTGTTGCAGAATGCAGCAATCATAGAAAGAGGAAGTACCAAGGAGAAATAAAGATATTTCTCCTCGTTACACCTCCCCTGGGAATGCACTGAATTCTGATGCATTCCCAGGTCTCCCCATATTGGTAAATCTGGTAATGCTTCTGAATCAATGGGTGGATGTATGGGAACACCCACGCTCCACTCATGGAAGGCCTTCCCAGGGCAGATGAATGCAACACAGCGATTTGCTCTGCCTTGCGTTACTCTGGATTTATCAAGCCACTCAGGGCCACACAAGGTGGCATTGTGTGCTTTGATAAATCAAATTTAAGGGTTGCGTCCCTTTTCGACTGAGTAATCTGAACCATCGTGACCCTCAAGTGCCTGGATACCCTCTCGGGTGATTAACTGCGCTATATAAATCAACTTGATTGATTGCACCCCATTGCGTGCCACAAAAGCGACGCAACTCTATGATAAATATGCCCCAAGATTTTTAAAAGGCACAAAAATTAAAACTGCAACAAACAGATAAATCTCCCAAAATCGATAGTGTTTTCCACTTTTTTTTTTTTTTTTTTGATTTATATAGCGCGAACTTGACCCAAAGGTATCGGAACACTTTACATGAGCACCAGTTGTGCAGAGACGGACACATTCATTAGGTCGAGCCTATAGCGGCAGCGCGCATGCGCTGCTCGCTTTGCGAGGCATGCAGTATTCAGTATGCAGTGGAATCTCCATGGAAGCTCCGCCCACTCTCCGCCCATCTTTTTAATTGGCTTGCGTCTTTGTCGTTCCTAAATGCTGCCTTCCGATTGGTTTTAGGCTTGTTAGTCCCTCCTAATGACGGCCATGTCGTCATTTGTATCCTTCCATGGCTACTGGCCCCTTTACTTTGAGTGTTGCACTTGTTTTATATGACAAGGTCACTAGTTGTTCTGACACCATACCAGTGTTTCTGTCAAGGTCCTTCGTGCTTAGCGATGTAGTGACCAAGAACGCTTCCTAGTTAGTTTTTCCAAAGTTAAATATGCGTACATTTTGAGTCCGAAACACAAACAGGTCCAATTTTCACGTACTAAACATAATTTGTTTAAAGAGGATCCTATAAAACCTATATGCATCTACAAAACCCATATTTCAGGGAGTTCCAACACCTTAGCAAAGTTTATTTTAATTTTATCTAAGAGTGTTATAATTTTTCTTGAAAAACACTAGTTTGTCACTAAACAACCGAGGTGACACGTTTAAGACAGCATGGGTTTCCACAGGCTCGAGTAGGCAACACGAGCCGATCCTTCAAAGTTAGTCTGTCACAATGGGAAACTGACATTGGATGCTATTGTTGCATACCTTTCATTCCCAATTCTGTACTATTGTTTGTTTCTTAGCCCTGAAGAAGTCGCTGCGCACAACCGTCAGCGCAACGAAACACGTGTTGGCTAAGGCTGTTGTGAATAAACTGAAGCGCATGTTCCAGCAAAGACTCAAGCTTTTGTCACACTGTTATTGATATAATTGATACACTGTTAGCGTGTGCAGGGGACTGTTCTTCTGTTTTACCAGTGGATATCCACACGTTGGGGAGGAGGGTGGCTCTCACTACCCTTATGCACCGCAATCCTCACTCAGTACTAGACTAGACTTACCTGCGTATTGCCCAGGAGCGCCAATACCCTATAGAACCACCTACCAAGCAGTTTAATTAATTTTTAAACTGGGTCATTAAGTGCTTAAAGAAATGCCTTTCTGGGAAAGCTTGTTCCTACTGCGTATGTTCCATAGGCCAGGTTTAGGCAGTTGCATCAACTGTCTCTTTTCCCCAGAAAGGTATAATTAAAGTTATTGAACAGCAGTTAAGTTGAGTGGTGTGATTTGAATACATTTATTGAATTGCTCCTCTGTGGCGCCTTCCCATGAAATTCAGGTGCTTTGATACTTGAGAGATCAAGAAGGGGTGTAAATGAAGCAAAGCTGTGGGTGGGTTGGGCGGTGGGGTAGCAGCGATTGCCTGTTCAGTTTCAATGAGTTTGGTATAAATCGAGGGGTGGGAGAGGGGGCGGATACAGAAATTATACCCAGAGGCGTGGAATTGGAGTTAATGAAGGGGCTAAGCCCTTCTACCTCCTCCTCTCCTTAGTTGATGCTTTTGCATGGAGAGACCATGGAAGTAAGGAAGAGCTGAAAGGCAATATTTCTCTCCATGTGTTCCCATACCTGGCGTGTCTCGCAGTTTGGCGCTTATTTTCCCTCCATTTTAAAGAACAGTAGATGTTTCAGCACCCAGGCTAATGTGCTGCATAGCTAAATACATATAAGGTCCCAAAGGCGAGACCGATTGCATTGCAAATGCTTGTTTTTTGTTAGGCACGGGGAGATTAAGTGATTTGCCCAGAATCACAGGATGTTGCGCGTCCCTACCGAGACTCGAACCCGGTTCCCCAGCGTCAAGGCGTGGTCATAAGGCCACATTCTCTCCCCTTTCTTAGTTCTTTAATGACATACAGGCTCATGTCAGAGCAGAAATCTCTTACTGTATTCACCATTGTTGCACTTTTACAAGAACTTCACTATTTTTAAGTTCATTATTACAGTTAGCTGGTAATGTAAAATCTTCCAACATCTGGAGAAAATGCAGGGGATTCCATCAGCAAATTTCCCTTCACTATACTATCAGGTGGTGAAAAAAAGTCCCTCAATCGATCTAATGACACGATTGAAGGCCAGCATTATGCAAGCAAATGTTGAAGGTGCACACTTTTCTATGCCTATTGCCTGAGAAATACCACCATATGTTCAGTTCCGGCCTTTAGCCCACGTCTTGCTATTTTTCGAAGGTGTTAAGGCCTGTGGTGGCATATTTAAAGGAATGTGGAGGGTGCATTATTGCGTATTTCAATGCCATTTTCATCCCACCATGGAAAATCAATGTATTTCGGGATCTGTTAAGATCCGTGGTGAAACTGTCATAAAGTTTAGGGTTCATTTCCAAGGGAAGTTAGTGATTGAGTGGTGCAAAATCCTAAAGTTTTTGGTCTTCAAGGTAGATACGTAGGAGGCTGTTATCCCAGAAAATAAGGATTATGAAGCACAGTATCCAGTCAATTTAGGCTCTGAGTCTATGTGGATTTGCACTAGTAATTGCCTCCTTTCAGCACCATTCAGACATTTTCCGGCCCTCGTAGTATTGGGACCTGCAGTGATTCAAGTAATCTTTTCTGTATAAATGGTTTTGATCTAACTTATATAATGTTCAGTTGTTCTCTAATTTTAGCATTGCTTCAGAAATAAGAATATTTTCCATTACCACCCAGCTAAAACTTAAGCACTTAAAGTGATGGAATCCACTGACAAAAATATTTCAGCAAAAGGCGGAGTGTAATAAAAAGTAAGGGGGGCTTTCTGTTATTGAGCAATTTAAGTAGCATTTTAGCCCTCACACATTTTCATCCTTACATTTGATATCTTTACCTGTTTCACCGTTTTGAGATACAGATGTGTATGGATGCCATGCTTTCAAAGCTATGGTGAGGATAATGCCATATTGAACTTAGGGTGAAACCCTTCTTTCAGGTTATAATTGTGCTAAAGGCAGTTGTCCGCCCTTGTATTATCCTGCTTACTCGTCTGGATTTAGGTGATCACAAAGCTTGATTTGGCTACAGTGACTTCTGACACTTCAAATGTGCAAAGGGCATATTGTAATATTTCCAGTGTAACCCACATTTCTGCATCCATCTTCCCTGACATGGTTCCTTGTCTTTTCCTTACACACTCTCCCTGTTCCATATCATGGTTCCCTATCCCTTCTTCTTGCCTGGGCCAGTATCTATGATACTTCCCTCAGCCCGCCCCCCTGCCTGCTATGCCTCACTCTATACAGTTCTATATTCCTTCCTCTTCCTGAACCACTCACCCTCACAGTTCCTTGTGGCTCTGCTTGCCTGCTCACACTGTGTTATTGTTCCCTGTCAGCCCCCCTTTCTCATTCCACTCCCAATCCTGGTTCCCTTTCCTTTTTCGGCTCTCAAGGATTCTTGTCTCACTCGTATTGTGTTGTAATTGCATTTTATAGCGCTTACTACCCTTGACGAGGAGTCGAAGCGCTTTTTCGGCGTGTAGCATGCTACTCCGGAACCCATAAAGGATTAGTGGTGAATTAGTATAGTGAAATATGAAAGTAATTTGAGTGGTGGATATGTTAGTCAGTTATTTGGATTCAGAAGGATAGCAAAGGGATAGAAGAGGGAAAAGGTTTGCATTTATATAACGCTTGCTACCTTGATGGATTGTTGAAGCGCTTTTTCGACGAGTAACATGCTACTCTGGAACCCATAAAGGATTAGTGGTGAATTAGTAGAGTGAAATATGAAAGTAATTTGAGTGGTGGATATGTTAGTCAGTTATTTGGATTGAGAAGGATAGCAGAGTGAAAAAGGTTGGTTTGCATGTATATAGCGCTTGCTACCCCTGATGGGGTGTTGAAGTGTTTTTTTCGGCGAGTAGCACGCTACGCCAGAGCCCATAAAGGATTAGTGGTGACTTAGTATAGTGAAATATGAAAGTAATTTGAGTGGTGGATATGTTAGTTATTTGAATTGAGAAGGATAGCGGAGGGATAGAAGAGGGAAAAAGGTTTGTATTTATATAGCGCTTGCTACCCCTGATGAGGTGTTGAAGCTCTTTTTTGGCGAGTAGCACGCTACTCCAGAACCCATAAAGGATTAGTGGTGAATTAGTATAGTGAAATATGAAATTAATTTGGGAGGTGGAAATGTAAGTCTGTTATTTGAATTGAAAAGTATAGTGGAGAGATAGAAGAGGGAAGAATTTAGACTTTTTTTGTTTGTTTTGGAGGTTATAGCAGTAGGAGGAGGCTTGGGATGTGTAAAAGGGGTGTGGAGGGGGAAGAGTCAAAGGGAAGGGTTTAGAAAGGCCTGTTTTGGGGGATCAGAATAGTAAAAGAGGTATGAGATGATGCAAGGAGGGGTAGAGTAGGGAAGAGTTTAGAAAGGGTTATTTTGGGGATCATAGTAGTGGTATGGAGTTTGGGATGAATGAGAGAGCGGAGGTACACGGGCGTAACGAAACTTGAGGGGGCCCCCCTGCAAGGCACTTGGAGGGGCCCCCTCCAAACTCAATTAGGAGCTCTCCGGCCGGAGAACTATGCTGAGGGGGCCCCAAGGAGCTTGGGGCCCCCCCCGCACTGCGGGGGCCTGTGTTACGCCCCTGCGGAGATAGAGGGTATATTGATAGAGGTATAGGGTGAGAAATAGGGTAGTACATTGGAAAGAGTAGTAGAAATACGTTTGAGATGAGTCAGAGAGTTGAGGTAGAGGATATATTGAGAGAGGTATAGAGTGAGAAATAGGGTAGTACATTGGATATGCTGGATCCGAAGAAAAGTAATAAATATATTGATTCATAAGTACATGGAAGGTATATAGATGCATAAAGGAAGTAAGTATTTGTAGATTAAAGATGCATTAAATAAACTCTGGCTTTCAAGTGTTGTTTACTTAAAATTAATTTTATTTGTTTATATATAAAAAAATTGTAATTCAATAGTAAAGCAATTGTAGATAAATAGTTATGATAAAAGATTTACTTATTTATGCAGTCACTTATATTCATGTTAAAAACAGAATAATGTAACTATCAGTAATATGTACATTTGTTTCGCAGAACTAATAAATATCTATATATTTTTAAAAAAACATAATTATTCTACATGTTTATACAAAGCAATACACATATATAGGTACATATCTATAGTAAAAATAAATGCTTATATACAGAGGGATATGCTGTATAATTTTGTTTGCGTATGGTGCTTATGTGGGGAAGAGCCAAGTCTTGAGTAGTTTTCTGAAGATAAGGTGGTTATCCGTGGATCTTATGTTGGGGGTAAAGAGTTCCATAATTTGGCTGCTTGAACAGAGAAGGATGTGCCACCCATGTTTTTTTTCTTGTATCTTGGGAGTTTGAGGTGAGGTGCCATTCTAGAGTGGAGGTTCCTTTGTTGAATGTGTTCGGTGATTTTATTCCTGATGAAGAGTGATCCCGTTCCATGTATCGCTTTGTGGGTGATACAAAGCAGCTTGAACATGGATCTTCTGGCAACCGGTAACCAATGCAGGGCTTTCAAGGTAGGGGAGATGTGGTCTTGCGGTTTTATATGTAAGAGTAGTCTGGCAGCCGAGTTCTGAATCCGTCGTAGTCTTTTCATGGTTGTTATAAGTGATCCATGGTAGAGGCTATTGGCATAATCGAGTTTGGACAGAACAAGGGAGATGGTAGCTTGGACCTTGTGTGGAAATCCCAAATGGAGGAAGATTAGTCGCAGAGTTTTTATAGTAACAAAGCTTGATCTTGCTAGTTTGTCCACTTGGGCATTCATCGATAGCTTGGAGTCCATGGTCATTCCGAGGTTTCTTACTACCTTCGATACTTTAGGCGGTGTTCTCAGATCATCAGGCCAGGCAGCGAGCAGGTCATAATGTTTCCAATCACCACACGTGAGTATTTCTGTTTTGGAAGCATTCATTTTGAGATGGCTCCATGTCATCCATTGATCCACGGCTCTGAGACAACTGAAAATGGGCGAGTTTCCAATGTCTTTGGGGCATTCAAGTTGAAGGAGTATTTGTGTGTCATCTGCATAGTTATGGCACGTGAGGTGAAATTGATTGATCAGTGCCGGTGATCCAGCGCGATATTAGCAAACAGCATTCATACACCAGATACTCACTTGGGCCCATACATTCATACTACGCTAATACTTACGCTGGGTTTTATCAGTTGTTACTCATTATCAAAATCCCTGCTACCAATTACCTTCCGAGTGAAGAGTAATGACTTACCAATGAATCCTTTGCTAATTGGGAAGTTTAAAATGAGTGACATTCCTTATAATACATAATCCTGAAATAACCACTGAGTTAGGAAGTTTTAAAATGTTTATCTAAAGATTTAGCAGAGTAAATTACAGAAACACATGGTACTTAATCGCATATCACGGATGAAGTGGAGAAAAATAATTATTGATTAATGACGGTCCCTCAGAAAGGAGAAGATAGAGACAGCAGCGCAACTAAAGGTTGCATTTATATTTACCTAAATGCGAGAACCAAACCCCTTGGCCAAGGAGTTGGAAAGATTTAGGACCCAGGAAGGATGAAGAGCAAAGACCTCCTCCAGGATCAGGACAGGACCGGTGACCTCTCTACAACGACGCCTGCGTCGTTCCCCTCTCTGATACTCGACTTCTCCTCGATTCTCCCGTGCCTTTCTTCTAATGGACTCCGCCGCCCCCTCCTCAGGACCTCTTCTGGACAGGGATTCAGTCTGCAAACGATCAGCTTGGCGGTCTGGAGCTCTTCTGTGCGTTCTGAGAGTAAGCTCTAACTAATTAGCTAATTCTATATCTATTATACCCTTCTACGCCCATGTACCTCCCCTTAATGTTGCTAAAATATGGGACCACTACTTCTGATTGGACACGGACAGGGGGTTGATCCTCACACCATATTGATTTGGTACGCATTTCTGAAGACCTTTGTTTTTAAACTACCGCCCATTAAATTCAATACATTGGCTTTATTTCCCACCCGTCTCACGACAAAGTTTATTCAATTTTCATATACATAGTTGCAAGTTTGGCAGGAACACATGAATACATCAATATCGGCCATTAGGTCGTGGCCTTGGACGACGTCCAGGTTGACTTCATCTTTTCCTTCTGGGCAGCCTTTCATAGAGCATGCGCGGAACCCACGTCATTCGAGTTTTCAGTTCACCAACCCCAGGCCCAAGTTTACGAACTAATAAAAGTCAAAGAAGAGAATATTAAAATCACAAATAATATGTTTCACTGTATACCCATTCGCTCTACTCTATCCCTATTTACTTATAAATCTATCCCGCATTAGTAGCGTTAAGAAAAACGACAAATTAATAATAACACAAGAGCAAGCTGAAGCATATGAAAACATCAAGCAGCCATTTTAATGCACACTGCGCAGAAGCAGAAATTTCCCACCAAGCAAAGAAAGACGTCACACCACGTGATATGGTCGAGACATGCGCAGTAAAGTTCCCGCGCTTTAGCGGCCATTTTAGAAAAAGACAAGCGTTACTTGTTAGTTAGAACACATAGGCAAGCTTCCTTGCTATTCGTGTAATGTATGCAACGTTAGTATAAACAATACAAGATTAATAATTTAATACTATGAGGTGATTGTATTCGAGCAAGTCTCATTTTTGAGTCCTTGCTCCATCAATCCCCTCTCTGATGGCGTTTAAGAGCCATCAAAATACTACCCTCAATCAGGTGCCAACTTCTAGCAAATTGTCTCATTCTCATTTTTACATTTTCTATTTTTAACATCCCCTTTCAATTTCTTGTATAATTCACTTCTCACTTCCTCAAGTTCAATTTCATCAATTTTTCTCTTCTTTCCTCTTCCTGTCACACTATACGATTCATTCTTTCTACAACATTTGCACCATATTATTATCGTCAGTACTATTATTGCTATTCCTGCTAATGGTACTAGTATTTGACCTATAAGCCCTTTTTCCTACATTAGAAAACCAGGTACCAATTGACGCAATACTACTTGTCAATCTTTCCCATACACTATCAACTTCCAGTGGTTTAAGTTCCTTTTCAAGTTTAGTTATATTCTGTATATACGTTCCAATTTCTGCACTTTTATCAGGAATATAAGTGCAACAATGTTTCGTCTTCAGTAATTTACAGACTCCGCCCTCTTTTGCCAATAAAATATCAAGAGCAAGTCGATTTTGCATTACCATAGATCTAATCGCAACCATTTCCGCATTAATCATTAGAAATCCTCCAGCAGTGTCAGTTGATAAACGATCAACCACTGTAGACAATTTACATATTTTCCTTGAGTTCAGAATTATTCCCACCGAAGGTATCAATGCACCAAATATATCACCTACAATTTCAGAAAAACAAGCTCTTTTACTACGTTTTAATTCGCCATTGTTTTCATTGCTCCCAGTGTTTCTTTTTACGTGGTATATCTTTGGAAATACTATTCCAAAATAACAACTTCCATACCACCATGCAGGAAGCCTAAAATAAGCCTTATTCCCGCATACATAATAGATTCCAGGAAAGACTGAATCTGTTCCTCCTTTGATTCCCCAACCTCCAAGAATTAAGAAATTGTGTTCACATTCACTGGTACCAATGAAAACATTGTTATAATCAGTCCTTAATCTATGTAGACAAATTTTCCCCGTCTTTACAAAATCCAGAGCCATAGCAGCTTGAGCCTTGCCAGGTGTGTAACTCCCTTCTTTCTCAGCCCAAGGTGGCAAATGAGCCTTATGCTCAGAAGCTTTCTTTTGAAAATCTTGTCTTCTATCTTCTACTAAATTCAAAAATATCTTTTCTTCTTCGTGTAAAGAACATGTTAGATTGTGTCTATGTGCATGTGTTATGTCTATCGATTTCATTGTTAAGAAAAATTCTCCCATAAACTGTGCATCTTGACTACTAAGCACTGGGTTCATACTCTTTCGAATCGGAACCTCAGAAAATATCACATCTAGGTTTGAATAATAATATTGAAGTCTCCCTGTTCTATAAAATAAGCTAGCTAATACACTACATGATATGCCATATGTCAATGGTAAGTGATGATATGTTAATCCTTCTGCTACTGATTCGAGTAACTTCATACAGATATAACAATTACTAACTTCCATGGTATCTACATATTGAAATAATAACTTTGTGAAAACATTTAAACTAGTGTCGTTATCAGTTATTTCATGATGAAATTCTGGTTCATTTTCTGCCATTAGTTCTACTCTATTTCCCTTCATGTGTGCTGTCTTTCCTTTAGTTTCGTTGTTAATCTTTTTATCCATTATCATAAGGTAAGGGACTGCTACGATCAGAACTAACCATACTATAAGCACCATTACTAGACTACATATGCATATTGCACAGCATCTTCTACAACATCTCTGTTTTGGTCTCCCAGCAACTCTATCATCAGACATTTCGACAAGGAAGATTGCTCTTCTTATCTATTTTTCGTTTTTCTTTATATGACTCTTTTGCGTAGTCAAGGTGGTCTTGTTTCTTTCTCGTACGTCAATTCTGCACTTGTTCCTTCGTCACCACTTTCACTTGACTCTGAGCTCTCGTAATCTTCAAGAATAATGTAAGTCCAATCAGGACCCTTGAATTTGTTATTCACAAGTTTCAGTCTCTTGCTTCTTCTTTTCTTAGTTCTGTTTTCTTGTTCGGTTTGACTTGTTACTTCATTTACTTGATCTAGATCTTCACTTCTGGTTGTTATGTGGTATTTTACTCTTTTAGTGACACTAGGCCAATGATCACCTTTTCTTGTTTTCTTTGTTTGCACTGTTTCTTTCTTTTCTTCAGCAATCTCTTTATTTTCACTGTTTGACACCTTTTCGTTTTCTGTAATTACTGTTTTTCTTTCTTGTTCTTTTCCAGGCCTTATTTGTTTTTCTTCTGCAGCTCCTCCGTGAGTTTCCAATAATTGACCTTGTTCTTTGTTTAATTCTTCATGCTCATGTTTCTCGAGATCTTTTTCTTCTGTGTGATTTTCTGGATCTAACTGGTTCTGATCAGGGCTTATTGCACTTTGTACTTCTGCAGCCTGACCGGATTCTTCTAAACCTGTCTTTCCCTGCTCAAAACTTGTTGGTTCTTCGTTATTTTGAGCCCAGTTTCCTTTCCCTATCTGGTCCTGCTCACGTTCTTTTATTGTATGTTCTTCTTTTCCCTGAGCTGCTTCTTCTTCACCTATCTGATCTTCTTCAATTTCTTCCAATTTTGCTTGACTTCTTGTTCTGTAGTAAACTTCAGGAATTTCTACTACCGGTATCCAGTCCTGACTTGTGCTCGGTTGTTCTTCTGCAGCTTCTCTCGAATCTCGAGCCTGAGATTCTTCAGCTGGGCAACCTTCAGCTTCCTCAGTGATTGATGCTGACTGAGGATTTTCTTCTTCAGGGTCTGGTACTCTTTTGGTGTGGCTTACATGAATCCAATTAGGAAATCCTGCACACTTCACTGCTGTATTGGTAGTCAGTATGACTTGACAAGGTTTTCCCCATCTAGGTGATAGACACGTCTCTCTGGTGTGATTCTTCACTACCACCCAGTCACCAGGATTCAAATCATGTTCTTGTTCAGGCTGCCTCGAAACTGCGTCTTCTCCGACCTGATGAGAGACAGAACGCACTAGGTCAGCCAATCCTTTGCAATAATCCAGTACCATATCATCAGATATATTCAGCAGTTTGTTTATGGGAACATGTGCTTGTCTCATTGCTCTTCCCATCATTATCTCGTGTGGGCTCAATCCCGTATTTCTATCGGGAATGCTTCTGAGTCCCATTAAGACAAGTGGCAATGCATCTGGCCACTCCAATGATGTTGAAGCACACATTTTTCCCAGTCTTGATTTTATAGTGCCATTCAATTGTTCAACCACTCCAGAAGCCTCTGGGCGATATGCACAGTGCAATTTTTGTTCAATTTGGAATGCTTCACAGATTATTTGAATCACTTCACTGTTAAAATGTTTTCCTCTATCTGATTCCAAAGTTACTGGGAAACCAAACCTAGGAATGAGTTCTCGTAGTAACAGCTTTGCGACTGTAATGCTGTCACTCCTCCTGGTAGGGTAAGCCTCCACCCACTTTGAAAACAGACATACTATGACTAGCACGTATTTCAACCCTCTGCATGGTGGTAACTGTATAAAGTCGAACTGTAGTCTTATAAATGGACCTTCTGCCTTTCCAATTTTTCCAAACCCAATTATTGTTTTTCTTCCTGGATTATGCATCTGGCAAGTCAAACATCTCTGGCAAAGGCTCTCTGCTACAGCCCTGAACTTGGGATTGTACCAGTTCTGTCTGAAAAGCCTAATCATTGCATCTCTCCCTATGTGTGTGTCTCCATGATACATCCTGGCCATTTGAGAAAGCAGACAGTCAGGCATGACTGGTCTGCCATCAGCACAAATCCACACTTCATCATCTCCCTTTTGGGAACACCCCACTTTGATCCATGTTTTCTTCTCACTTTCATCAGCACCATCTTGTAATCTTCTAACCTCATTCCATGTTTCAGGTGGCATATACAGCATAAGTTGGCAACTGATTCCCATTCTTTCCACCCTTTTATTGACTGACAACCTATTTCTGGCACAATGTTGAGCCACAAGGTCTGCGTATCTGTTGCCGACTACCACCCAGTCATCTCCTGACTGATGTGCGGCACATTTCACCACAGCCAATTCTTTTGGTGATTGTATTGCCTCCAGCAATTCCCTTACAAATTTTCCATTTTTAATGGGGGATCCTGAAGAAGTCATGAAATCCCTCTGCATCCATAGTTGGCCAAAAACGTGCACAACCCCGTAACCATATTGACTATCTGTGAATATAGTTACTTTTTGATTCCTCCCAATTTTGCAAGCTTTTATCAAAGCAATCAATTCAGCTACTTGTGCAGATTTTACTCCTGGTAAATAGGATGCTTCGACTATTCCAGTTAATTCACATACTGCATATGCTGCAGTCAGTTTACCATCTTCATGCCTCTGGCATGAACCATCAACAAACAGCTCCCTGTCTGGCTTTCTAAGGGGCTGTTCTTCAATGTCTGGACGTGGTTTCGTGCATAATTCTGTGACTTGTAAACAATCATGTTCTTCTTCTTCATCATTTTTAATTTCCTCATGATACGGGTCTGGTAGTAAGGTTGCAGGATTTACTATTGTACACCTCACTATGTTCACATTTTCAGCACCCATTATTATTCTCTCATATTTAGTCAGCCGACTAGGAGTAAGATGCTGAGTTCGAGTTCTTGTCAACAGAATCACAACCGCATGTGGAACAAACACCTTTACTGGGTGTCCCATTACAATTGACTCACTTTGTTCAATGCTTAGACAGGTAGCCGCTACTGCTTTTAAGCAGCCTGGCAATGCGGCTGCCACTGGATCCAATGTAGCAGAAAAATATGCTATAGGACGTCTGTCCAAACCATGTCTCTGGGTTAGGACTGAAAGTGCACAGTTTTCTCTCTCATGACAGAACAATGCGAAGCTTCTCTTATAGTCAGGCATGCCTAGGGCCGGTGCTGAGCACAAAGCATTTCTCAATTTTACAAAAGCTCCTACACTCTCATCATCCCATTCAACTGGGTCTTTTGCTTTCTTTCTTGTCATTTGAATTAGGGGCTTCGCTAACAAGGAAAATCCTAGTATCCATTGTCGACAGTAACCTACTATTCCTAGGAACATTCTCACTTCTCTTTGGGTTACAGGCATTTGCATTTTCTTAATCAATTGTACTCTTTCCGATGTTATTCTCCTTCTTCCCCTCTCAATTTGGTGTCCTAGATACTTAACTGCTGTTGTACAGAACTGCAACTTTTCTGGTGAGACTTTATGTCCTTCTTCAGCCAAATGATTCAATAGTGCTATGGAATCAACAACACAGTCCTCTCTGGTGTTTGATGCCACCAGTAAGTCGTCGATATATTGGACTAAAACTGAGCTTCCTGGCATCACTAGCTTCTCTAGGCACTTTTTCAATAATTGATTAAAAATAGAAGGACTTTCCGTGTACCCCTGAGGAACACGATTCCATACATAAACTTTGTTTTCAAATTTAAATGAAAATAGATACTGGCTGTCTGGGTGCAATGGTATTGAAAAGAACGCTTGACATAAATCAATCACTGTGAACCATCCTGCACTCCAAGGTATTTGATATAGGATTACTGCAGGATTTGGCACTATAGGACAACAAGGTTCCACGATCTTATTTATTTTGCGCAGGTCCTGAACAATCCTATATTTTCCGCTAGGTTTCTTTAAACCCATTATTGGTGAATTACATGGACTACTCATCACTTCTCTTAGTATGTTTTGTTCTACCATTCGATTTATTTCTTCAATGACTCCTATCTTTACTTCTGCACTCATTTTGTACTGTCTGGTATTTGGGAAAATCGCACCTTCTTTTACAGTAATTTTAACTGGGTCTATTTTGGCCATAAGTCCTACTTCCTTTCCTGTGAAATCCCATACTATGGGGTTTACTGTAGTTTTTAATTCTTCTGGCAGCTCATCTTTTGTTATTAACGAAAACATCTCATCTACCTCTGTACCTTGTTTTGCAATCATAAACTTATATACATGATCTTCATCTGGGGTCTGAACTGCCACACCATCCGGTGTGCAGAAAATTGTACAGTTCATCTTACAAAGCAAATCCCTGCCCAATAAATTTACTGGACTGGAATCACATACTACAAATTGATGCATTTCTCTAAAGTTTCCAATTTTAACTTCCATTGGTTCTGTAAGCGGTGTTCTAATCTTTCTATTAGCTACTCCCACTACTTGGATAGCTTCTCCAGAGAGAGGAAGGTCTGGAATGTCTGCTGTTCTCACAGTAGACCGGGTAGCACCAGTGTCCAAAAGAAAAGTAATATCATTACCTTTTACACTCCCTTCAACATATGGACCTGACTGATCTACCGATAAGGATGCGCCAAGTACGCACTCCTTCTCCCCTCTCCCAGGCACCGTCATGAACTGTATTGACAGAAATCGTCCTGTAAAAGAAACTGTGATGTTACATAATCATTCTTACCACTTCCTCCTTGATATCCGACGTCTGTACCGTGTTTTGCTCTGCTTACATTACCCTGAATTGGTGCAGGTGGCAACTGACTCTGAGGGTTTACACCCTGCTGTGAGTCATTCTGCGTCTGTGGATTTAAATTTTGATTTGGGCCATTATTATTCCGAATCTTCTTACATTCATCCTTCCAATGCCCCAATTTTCCGCATCCATGACAAGGAAATTTCTTTTTAGCTTCTTCTCTACTCATTCGTCCTCTCACTTTTCCACCATTCCCAGTATCGCCATTCGTTCCAGAATCCTTTCCTTGATTTTCACTTGGATTTTCCAAATTAATTCCCTGTTTCTCAGCCATTTTCACTTGTGCCCACATCACTTTTTCCTGCAATTTCTTGTGTCTATCCTCAATATCGTCTCCACAATATTTCGCATATTTCAGAATCTCATCTATGGGTTTCCCCTGCCAACACAACATGTGCTGTTTAATCATCTGACAAATTTCTGGCTTCAGACCATAAACAAATCGATACACAAACTGACTCATGTTCTTGTCTCCAATGTCCTCAAATCCACTATACTGCTTGAATACCTGCAATAAACGCTCATAATAGGCATGTACCGATTCACTAGCTTCTTGGGTGGTTCGATCTATTTTCACCCAATCTGTTTCTTTCGGTGGTATTTTGCCTTTCAGGTAAGTTATCACCTGCTGATACTTTTTCATTACATCATTTGACGGGGCACCTGTTTTTGGATCTCTAGGATACTCATCACTAGGCCAATCAACTGTAATTTTACAATCTGTCCACAAATCGGCAGGTACCACTATGTCAAACAGACCATCTAAATCTTTCAACAATACCTTTGACACCTTCACAAACCTCTCAACCTGTTTGTACCATTCAATTGGTTTTTCTCTCAACTTTGGAAAATCGTTCGTAAATGACAAAATATCCTGTCTACTCCATGGGACATGTACATAGCCCCCTCCGGGAACTTCTCGCATCGGGTACATTTGATCTGTCTTCCCTGTTTCTTTCATCACATATTCAGATGCTGTTCTACTGGATCGTGCCTCTTCTTTTTTCTTTGCCCATCGCACTCTCCATTTATCTAAGTCTCCCCATTTTTGCAAAACTGTCATTAACTCCTTTACTTGTAACTTTCTTCCAGATGCGTTCATATTTTCCTAATCTTTGTCTGAAAAATATGCACTATAGGGTTTCTGCAACACCTTTGATCTCCC
This sequence comes from Calotriton arnoldi, assembly GCA_963921515.1. Classification (NCBI taxonomy): domain Eukaryota; kingdom Metazoa; phylum Chordata; class Amphibia; order Caudata; family Salamandridae; genus Calotriton; species Calotriton arnoldi. The sequence continues at coordinate 3,821,436 of CAWUFW010000562.1, read as the reverse complement.
TATTTCAATTCCCATCTGCAAAGCCAAATCTGATAATTTTTCATGAAATAATTTTACATTTCTGGTGATACTTCTGCATATGAACAATAATTCTTCTTCATTGTAAGCATTTAGGCGATCTAGTCCCACATTTCCTGCTATTATTTCTTCTAATTCAACTTTTAATTCATAAATGTCCATGATCTTTGGAGGTGTACACTGCTGATCTGATCCTTGTGCCCACCTTTCTAAGTCTTCTGGACTAACTACAGTGACACTTTTTGCTCCTGATGAAGTTATCAAGTTTACCTCTTTTGAGCACCCAGGTGTAGTTCTTCTGGGAGTACTATTGACAGAATCCCGAATTGGTAAATCCATTAATGATATCGTAGATTCACAATCACTAAAATGATCCTCAACCATTACTGTTGCTTCAGGTTTAGGAATATTCACAGGAGTAGGCATAACTAACGATGGAGGATAGTTTCCCTGACTACCATATAATGGAACTACTGGACCAATTGTTACAGGTATGGTCAAAGAATCAGGATGCACCTTTATCTGTGTTATCTTCTGTATTAATTCTGCTCTTGTCTTTTCTAGGGCTTCTTTTTCTTTGTCGTGAAGTATCCTACTGGGGGTGTAATCATGCACTACCTGTGGTACTAATGGAGTTTTTAACAATGGGGCACTTGGGGTACATCCACTTGTCCCTTCCTGATATGGTGGGGGATTCCTTAATATTTCTTCTATAAATTCATCTTCGGAATCTCCATTTCTCATTAAATGCTTTGTCTTTTCTGTGCATTTGCTTCCTAATTTTTCTTCTGCTGTTAACAATGGATATAAGCCTTCTGTAAGCATTGCCCTCCTCCATTGTTTCATCTGACCGTCCCTAGACTCATGTTGGTATCTGGGGAAAAATCCTCGATAACCCCTATTACTCCTCGATCGGTCACGCTCAAATGCCTCGGTTTCCCATTCCTCTAAGGCTTCGTATTGAGTTAATCTAGGTCTGGGTTCCAAATCGTTCATTCTCAATCTCAAATTTTGAAGAATTCTTCCATTGAAGGTACCATTCTCGGGAAATGCTAATATCCCATCATTTTTGGTATATTCTATCCAATTCTCTATCCATACACAAGTATGATAACCTCCCTCCATCATCATGAATGAAGCAGGTGTTTTAGCTGGTGGAATGATAATTCCTTCCCTAGTTTTGATTGGTTTATCCTTTTTAAAATAGTTCTTAATCTTTTGCAGAAAGGACATTTTTCTCTTTTCTCCGTACATCTTGGGCAAATCTCGATGTATAAAATTATATTCTGCAAAACCCAGGAATCTCCTATCCGGACGAGTTCCTGTTAAAGTCGGATCGCGTTCTAACATGCAATCTCTATCCACTAAGATTTTAGCTTCTAAAATATCAACCAATCAAGTGTCTGCTAACTTTTATTTCTGAACCAATCCTAACGCGGCCTTTCGGTGACGTTTGTCTGTCAACCCCTCCTTTACAATCTGCGTTTCTCTGTCCCTCGCTGTTTCAACCAATCCCAGCGCGGCACCTGTGACGTCAGTATTGCTCCTGACTACTGACCCCTCCTTTACAAGAGTCGTTCCACATCCGCTGTTTCAACCAATCCCAGCGCAGCGTTTGTGACGTCAGCTCCCTCTCCGGTAGCTGACCCTCCCTTTACAAAATCTTACGCAAACTTTATAAATCTATAAATTTCAGTAACAACATAAAACTTTCGCTATCGTGCCAGTTTCTCTAAAATAGAAAAGATAGTTTTTTCTCACAATTAGTAAAACCTTTCCGTTTACTTAACATACACTACGAGTAAAACCCTTCCGCTTACTCTTCACACAAGCTCCAGAAGTACCTGTTACTTCTTCAATGTTACCCTTTCTAGGTGATATAACATCAAATTTTCACCAGCGTACTCCTTTGCTATCACTCACACGTATATTCCCTAACCAGTATTGATAGTCCTGCTTAACTTTTCAGTACTATTTCTGCCTGACAGATAACCTCACTGCAGTATGGCTTCCACTTACCATCTGCTATTCTTTCCCCGGGGATTCTGGACAACATAAAACATACTTTGAATACACGGATGTTAGTTCATAAAAATAAAATTCTCATTACCCAATTAACAAAGAGTAACCATCCTCTGATTACCAGAAAACTGATCCAGCGCGATATTAGCAAACAGCATTCATACACTAGATACTCACTTGGGCCCATACATTCATACTACGCTAATACTTACGCTGGGTTTTATCAGTTGTTACTCTTTATCAAAATCCCTGCTACCAATTACCTTCCGATTGAAGAGTAATGACTTACCAATGAATCCTTTGCTAATTGGGAAGTTTAAAATGAGTGACATTCCTTATAATACATAATCCTGAAATAACCACTGAGTCAGGAAGTTTTAAAATGTTTATCTAAAGATTTAGCAGAGTAAATTACAGAAACACATGGTACTTAATCGCATATCACGGATGAAGTAGAGAAAAATAATTATTGATTAATGACGGTCCCTCAGAAAGGAGAAGATAGAGACAGCAGCGCAACTAAAGGTTGCATTTATATTTACCTAAATGCGAGAACCAAACCCCTTGGCCAAGGAGTTGGAAAGATTTAGGACCCAGGAAGGATGAAGAGCAAAGACCTCCTCCAGGATCAGGACAGGACCGGTGACCTCTCTACAACGACGCCTGCGTCGTTCCCCTCTCTGATACTCGACTTCTCCTCGATTCTCCCGTGCCTTTCTTCTAATGGACTCCGCCGCCCCCTCCTCAGGACCTCTTCTGGACAGGGATTCAGTCTGCAAACTATCAGCTTGGCGGTCTGGAGCTCTTCTGTGCGTTCTGAGAGTAAGCTCTAACTAATTAGCTAATTCTATATCTATTATACCCTTCTACGCCCATGTACCTCCCCTTAATGTTGCTAAAATATGGGACCACTACTTCTGATTGGACAAGGACAGGGGTTGATCCTCACACCATATTGATTTGGTACGCATTTCTGAAGACCTTTGTTTTTAAACTACCGCCCATTAAATTTAATACATTGGCTTTATTTCCCACCCGTCTCACGACAAAGTTTATTCAATTTTCATATACATAGTTGCAAGTTTGGCAGGAACACATGAATACATCAATATCGGCCATTAGGTCGTGGCCTTGGACGACGTCCAGGTTGACTTCATCCTTTTCCTTCTGGGCACCCTTTCATAGAGCATGCGCGGAACCCACGTCATTCGAGTTTTCAGTTCACCAACCCCAGGCCCAAGTTTACGAACTAATAAAAGTCAAAGAAGAGAATATTAAAATCACAAATAATATGTTTCACTGTATACCCATTCTCTCTACTCTATCCCTATTTACTTATAAATCTATCCCGCATTAGTAGCGTTAAGAAAAACGACAAATTAATAATAACACAAGAGCAAGCTGAAGCATGTGAAAACATCAAGCAGCCATTTTAATGCACACTGCGCAGAAGCAGAAATTTCCCACCAAGCAAAGAAAGACGTCACACCACGTGATATGGTTGAGACATGCGCAGTAAAGTTCCCGCGCTTTAGCGGCCATTTTAGAAAAAGACAAGCGTTACTTGTTAGTTAGAACACATAGGCAAGCTTCCTTGCTATTCGTGTAATGTATGCAAAGTTAGTATAAACAATACAAGATTAATAATTTAATACTATGAGGTGATTGTATTCGAGCAAGTCTCATTTTTGAGTCCTTGCTCCATCACCGGTAATGACTTCATGTAGATGTTGAAAAGCATGGGTGAGACGATAGAGCCTTGAGGGACCCCTGCTTTTGTGGAATACGGTTTGGACGAGAAAGGTGGGGTATGGATGACATTAGTTCTGTTGCGAAGGTAGGATGCGATCCAGTCTAGAGCAGTCCCCTCTATGCTTGCTTCGTAGAGTCTTTGTATCAGAGTGTCATGGTCAACCCTGTCAAAGGCAGCCGAGAGGTCCAAGAAAAGTAGCGCCGCAACCCCGTTGCGGTCAACTGTGTTCTTCAGGTCATCCCGGATGGCAAGGAGGACAGATTCTGTGCCTCTTCCTGGACGGAATCCCGTTTGGAAGTCTCAAATTATGGCATTCTCTTAAATGAATTGTGATATCTGGGCGAACGCTGCTCTTTCTATCAGTTTGGCAAGGAAAGGTCCATTTGTAATTGGTCTGTAGTTGTCAGGGTTCAGCGAGTCCAAGTTTGTTTTCTTCAGTAATGGGCGTATGTATGACTTTTTGAGTTCTTCTGAAAATATTCCGGTACTTAAGGAGTTGTTGATGATTCTTCTTACTGGAGTGGCAGCACAGGTTGTTAGAAGAATTGTCTTGAAGGTTTGTGGTGGACAAGGGTCAGAAGGGCTGCCGGCAGGCCTGCTTGCTTTGACCAGGTCCATAAATTCATCGTGTGAAATGTGTTGGAAGAAAGGGGAGACTGGGTTAGAGTATTCTTGGATTGTTGTTTTGTAAAAGGGTCAGTGCTGGGGCTTTGTCTTTGTTTTAAGTATGAGTCCAACGTGTCTGCTTTAGTAGTGTAATGATTTGCCAGTTTGTCTGTGAAATCTTGAGTAACGGGATGAGCTCCTTCTAGGCAATTTGGTTTACGAAATTCATTGAGTATATTATAGAATTCTTTATTTGCACATTTAGCATTTTGAATTCTGTCTGAATAGTATCTTTTCTTAGCTTTTTTGATAGCTGACTTGTATAATCAGTTAATTTTCTGTAGGCAAAGTTTGTCTTGATGGACGTTTGTATTGAGCCAGGCATGTTGCAGCTTTCTAATTTGTTGTTTTATGTCTTTTATCTCGATATTTCTCCAAGGTGCTTGTTTTCTTTTGTTCTTTTGTGTGGTTTTTAGTGGTATCGGCATATCAAAAGCTTCGTGTAGCCACTCATATAGTTTTTGAACATAATTTATTGTTTCTAGATCTGTACTGGCACACCCAAACACAATCCCATGTAACTCCCACCAGCCCAGCTTGCTGTCTAACAACGAGGTTTCTTAAGTGGCCATCTCACCATGTCAGATCCCACCTCATTGCATGTTGGCCGTGTTGTCAAGTCAAAATTGCATCCAAGCGAGTTCAGGTTTCACGTGTTGTTGAATTTACAGCATGAAAGCTATTGGGTACAGTCAAGCCATTTCTCCTGGTGCTGTGTAATTCAAGGGCAGTTAGGTAATGTTTGTGACAAGTATTGCAGCTATCCTTGGAAACAGGAACCAGGCATCACTGCAAGCTTACTAGCTTGCTAAGTGCTTCCTCTTTAGGCGCTAACATTCAGGGAGCAGCAAGTTTGAACAGTCAAGGCTTTCTCTTGGAGGGTGGTGTAAAGTAGTGTCTATCTCAGGTAGCACTTGTATCATTAAATATAATGTCCAAGCAGTGCTTTTCTTTTGTAAAAATATGGTTATTATCTTTAAAGTATTATCGACAAGGTAAGTATATAAATGTTAGTATAGATTTTCTATACTTAATTTGCCTATATCTTCAAGGTATATATAGATGTGCAGCTAAGCCTAGTAAATCTATACTCACCATACTTACCTTCTTGATAATTTGGGTGTTGTTATTTATTCTACGATATTATGGTAGCACTAGATTAAAACTGTGGGCCATATTAGCAAGAAACTGCGATAAACATCGCAGAGCGCGCTTAGCGCGAAAATAATTATCGCCTGCTATCGCTGGTATATATCGCCACGCTAACGCTGTATTAGCAACAGTTAGCACCATGGCGATATATAATCCAGCGATAGCGGGAGAAATGGGCCAACATCGCTACAAAACCAGCGATGTTGCATGGGAGACAGGAAACCTTGCTGATACGACCCTGTGGCCGTATCAGCAGAATCCACCCCCATGTTAAGTATGCACAAGTCAGGTTTTGGGCAGGTGTTAAAAATCCAGCGATGACCCCGGTTAGCGCGACTTTTAACGTCGCTAACCGGAGCAGGGCCTCATTGCTAATAGGCGATAGGCCTGTTAGCGGCTGTGTTCCTGGTCTTGTGGTCGGGAACGCCTACTTTGCATGTCATTAGCGATAAATATCGCTGACATGCAAAGTGGCACCCAAAACGCTCGCTTTCGCGGGAAAGCTGTCGCTAACAACTGTTAGCGACAGCTTGCTGATAGGGCGATAATAATATCGCCGCTTTAGCGGCAAAAAGTGCAGCTAAAGCGGCGATATTGCCCTTGCTAATGTGCCCCTGTATTTTCTGACATACAATTGCAGATATATGTGCTCACCCATAAGAGTGACTGCTTGTTGAAAAGAGAAAGTCTTTGTGCCAGTGCAAAGTAGTGCATGGTATTTACTATCCAGTGCAAAAGGTGCCCTTTTCCCAATGCAAAAAACTATTTACGTTGCTTTGAATCAAGGGGCGTTGTTGGGGCAGATCAACGCAAACATTTATATGTTTTGGCGCAAAGCCTGATCTACTAAGATAGGTTCCCTGGTCTTCACGTCAAAAACGAATGCCTACTTAAAGGAGGCACTAATAATGAGAAATGTGTTTATTTCTACAAAAAAAGATAAATTGATATCCCTTGTGTAGGTTCCTTCTGACAGTTGTACAGATCCTATGTTATTCAGCCTTATCCCTGAGCACACACTTTGTGTACAAAATACCATTAATTAGGTTATTTCAAAACAAATGCAATCAATATTTTTTGGTTTCTTTATTTTCAATCTTCATTCAGCCTTTAGCCAGCCTTTAGCCAACACGTGTTTCGTCGATTGGGGTGTTCCCTCGACTTCATCAGGGCTGGAAAATAACATATATATAGTTGAGGTGTAGTGGATTACCCTACACGGTTGCACCGTGTGTTACAATTGGTGGAAACCCAAACCATCCTTAAATTATATATTATACAGTGCATTGTGACTTGCTTCAAAAATACAATTCATATTCACAGTAGTCATTTATATTCCAATCATGTTCCAATGTGTCCTAAGACATGTGAGGGGACGTGCTGCAGTGAAATCACTCTAATCTTATATTAGTGTAACTGGTGAGTAATTCTTCTTAAAAAGGTTAAATCAACCATCCTAATGCCAAGGACCCGTGGTTAGTGTATCAATTTCCAACAAATCGTATCCCTAAAAGCATACCTGTATTCCTGGCAAGTTGCTTGGTAATGTCTAAATGGTAGAATAATCAACTATAAATTAATAACTCTCCACATATATTACCATCAGATCACAACCACATATTGTCTTATCACTATTCCAAAGTTATTATCCTACCTCCGTGCCGGTTCTAATTCCGTCCCGGTGAAGACTTCCAATATGTCCCGTTAACTATTGTGGTATCAAAAGCGCTGCACCTTATTTGATGTGTCTCTTGTTCTTAATACGTATATGTTGCACGTGTATATTCCAATCTACAATATTAACGAATATACAATATAAGTATCCCATTGCATAAATTCAGTATGTGTCTGAATAACTAATACCTCACTTATCTTACACAAAACTATTAAAACTATCATTATATTATTCACCTAGAAGGACGCCAACAACCATCCTATGTATTCTGGTCTCCTGCCGAGTACGGCGTTTGAGCACCCGAGACGGTGCACCGTAAGCGTGTGTTTACATAGGCGCCATCTTGAAAGTGTATTGCTATATAAAGATTTCCATCCAGCAAAAAGGATTTTGACCATTCAATCATTGCGATCCGAGTTAATTCCATATCCTCATTTCCCAACCTTTGAATAAACTAGTATATGTCGCGATGGAGAGTGTAAATATGCAATGAATACCTGAGATGTCATTAAGGTGCAAATTTCCTTGCATCACGTCCCCTTTCAACATAATTGCCAATATTTTCATGTAATATGCTTTACCTTGAACCTACATTCCAAAATTACAATTTTTATGATCTCCTTTTAGCAACTGGTTCGTATTCTCCCAAAGAAAAACTGTTATTCTCATTTCTTATAACCATCATTATGATTAAATTGCTAATATTACTCCTAGAATGCAGTTCCTGTGACATTATCAACATTGTATGTGTATACATGAACCTATGGGTAGACATATAATCAATATCATATGTCCAGTTATTTACTCTATATAATATATGCTAAATTTCACTTTTCAGTGTTACATGACAGCCATGACGTTACTTGTCAATACTTTGTAGCGCACAATCTCTAATTCATACTGTTTGCCCTCTGTATATTTTTACCTTAAATAGTTCACATCTTTATATAACCATTACAATACTACATGAGATCAATTCCCTCCTTTGTGCGTGGTTTGGGGACATGAAACATTTAGGTTAAATTCAATTAAGACCCTACTCAATTATTCAAAATCAAACGAGGTCAGGTACTTTCGGGGTAATCCGTTCGATACTGTGAGTATAAAAATACAGTCCTGGCTTATTTCAACAGAATTCTAATAGCTTCACTGGTCTCCTAGAAAATATTGTAATTCATGATCTGAGTTTAAACCCAGCTCCACAGCTTTCAGACGTAGTATCCACATAGCCTCCCTCCGTCTCAATGTTAGTTCCCGGTTACCCCCTCTAGGGTCCTGGTTCAATTGATCAATACCAAAGAAACTAAATCGTTTCTGTGGACCTTGTGTCTCACATTCTAATGCATGAATTGCCATCGGGTATCTGGGGTCAACCTGCTTAAGTGCTCTCAAATGCTCACTGATTCTTTCTTTCAACGTTCTTATTGTGCTACCCACATATAACCGTTCACATTTGCATGTAATGATGTAAACTACATGTTGGAAGCCGGAGTCCCCGTCACGCGTCACTGTCACAAATGCGCGACCCGGGACTCCCCACTCAACATTAGGCCAAGTAAGGACACCGTTTGAGAAAGCCCTGCTCACCCCTTAGTAGCTTGGCACGAGCAGCCAGGCCTATCTCCAAGGCACGAGTGTACAGTGTGTGCAACCACACCAACAGCAACCCCCTGGTGACACCACAAATGGACTCCACACGTGTTTGATAAAACGAGTATAAATTTTATATAGAAAGATATACGATCAGACCACACGTTACAAAAGCCAACATATAATAAAGGGTAATATTCGTTCCGGCTGGTTGGTAGGTTCAAATCCCAACCACCGCTTTCCAAACGCTATGCTGGTCGTAATGCTAGAATCACACACGTTGCAATGGACAAACAATAGTGCTCTGCTTAACGATACAATCCTGTGCTGGGCACAGGAGAAATAATACAATGCGTAACGATACACTCCAGTACCTGCAATGGGAGAAATTATGCAATGCGGACCGCTACAATCATGTACTGCGCAATGAAGGAATAATGCAATACCTCACACCCCAATCACGTACTTTGCAATGAAGAAACAATGCAATGCGCGCCGCCACAATCATGTACTTTGCAATTAAGGAATAATGCAATGCGTAGCTACAATCATGTACGTTGCAATGACGAAATAATGCAATGCGGGCCGCTACAATCCTGTACTTTGCAAGGGAGAAATAATGCAATGCGTTGCGCTACAATCGTGTACTTCATTAGGCGGAAATAATGTCAGGCGTCATAAGACAGTCCGGCAGGTCGTTAGCAGCAATATTGGCAATGTGTATTACGACAGTCAGCCTCTTTTATAACAGTTGCCCCCCACACGTATTCACGATGAAATACAGTACAGCTTCCCACTCGGGCCCCAGTACCACCACTCCTTGGTCAGTACGGGCCCCAATCTTAGCCGAAGCAAAGGCTCATGTCGTCAGAAGGACTGAGTGGCCAAGACAGTGTCCCTCCGAGCCCGCACCCCGCCCAGGCAGTGATCCACGTTACCTGGGGGGCGCGACCCCACTCTCCTCTCCTCCTTCAATGAACTAGGCCTTTCGTGCAGAACTTTCTCAATGGGCCTCAGCGGCTCGGCCTGGCAGCTCAGCTCCTCCGGGGCTGCTGGTCCGGGCCGCGACTGTTAGGAAGGTCTCAGGCAGCCGCAAGGAACACGTACCCCACGCCCCTGAGATTACGTTACTCCGGGTGCACGTTCACCACCGCACCCTCCGGGTCTCTTCTGGCACGAAGCCACACACACAACGCTGATGGGACTTCACGTCAACTCCGAGTGCACGTTCAACCAGCACTCCTTTCTGCGGTCTCAGTTGGCACCAAGACACGCACACCACGCTGCAGAGACTCACTTTCTTCCGGTGCACACGATGATCAGCCGATCACCTCCACAGTCCCAGGTTGCACCTAAGCACGCACACTGCTTCACTGAGACTTACTCCAATTCCGGTGCCCCGATATCCAGGCGCTCCTCACCAACGCCTCCGGCCGCACCTCGACACGCTCACCGTGTCCGAGCCTCGCTTCTCCTCCGGTGCACTCGATCACCAGGCGCTCTTCACCAACGCCTCGGTGCACCCCGACACGCACCCTGCGCGTCCAAGACTCACTCCACTTCTGATGCACGTGTTGACCAGGCGCTCCTCGCCAACGCCTCCAGTGCACCACGACACGCACCCAACGCGTCCGAGACTCTCTTCACCTCCGATGCACCCGCTCACCAGGCCCTCTTCACCAGCGCCTGCGGTGCACCCCGACACGCACCCTGCGCGTCCGAGTCTCGCTTCACCTCCGGTGCACACTTCACCAGGCGCCCCTCACCGACACCTCCTGTGCACCACGACACGCACCCTGCGCGTCTGAGACTCACTCCTCCGTCAATGCACACGTTCACCAGGCGCTCTTCACCAACGCCTCCTGTGCACCACGACACGCACCCAGCGCGTCCGAGTCTCGCTTCTCCTCCGTGTGTCCAAGATCACAGGGCACACCTTCTGAGGGTCTCAAGCTGCCACAACACGCGCCCACCGCGTTGCTTGAAACGTCTCCGGAAACTTTTATGTTCCTGTGTTTCCAAACAGGGAGCCAGCTCACCTCGTGCCCTTGGGGTTACAAGACACAGCACAAAGCACAGTCTTCTTCAAGCAGGGGGACCCAGCGCCTCCAAGCACAGTCCCAACAGCCTCTCCCTTAGTTAGAACAGCAAACTGCAGACCAGCCCCAGATCGCGAAGCAAGGATTGGTCTCCCCCAGCAGTCTCTGCAGTTGCTCCTTCTTTAGCAGAGGTTCCTCTTGACCACAGAATGGGTCCAAGCCTTTTCAGTCTCAATCCATTTCTGTTTCATTCCAACGTTCAGGGGTTTCAGCTCTCATAGATATACCCCTAAATGTCTTTGAAGTTCGTTGTGCTCAGGGGTCCCTGACCCCTGCCTAAATCAGTTCTGTGTGTCTCCCTCCCAGTGTCACCTTTATCCCTTTGATACTGGGGGTCTGGACCTTAATCACTCAGCAGGAAATGGGTCAATTGTTTTATAGCCGCAACCAAGGCCTCTTCACCTCCTGGGGCTTCTCCTCGCATACTCTCCAGATGCAGGTCAGCCTGGTGCCATCTCTCCCCCTCCCCTCTCAGATCCAGACAGTCAATCCACATTCAACAGAGACACACAGAAAAGCTTAAAGCACAAAACTCAGCCACTTTCTAAAAGAGCGGCTTCTGAACACACAGTGACAAAACCACTTTCATAGAAAGATGGGTTATGACGCTGTGAGTTCATACATACCAAACTTCACTTCTCCATTCCAAACTTATGGGAAACTAGGCTAACAAACACAATACCCAGCCTCCCCCATTTGGTCCTATTGGCAGAATGGCCTTTCACCAGTGAAAAACGAAATGGAGTGTTTTTCACTGTCAGGACATAACACACACCTCAGTATATGTCCTGCCTTTTACTTACACGGCACCCTGCCCAGGGGTTACCTGGGACCTACCACAGGGGTGCCCACGGTGCATGTAAAAGGGAAAGTAAGTCCTGACAAGTAGCTGTACTTGTCAGGACACATGCTAACTTAGCAAACTGCGCGCAGGCCCTACACTGTAGGCCTGAGTTCCCTTCTCCGCCTGCCCTTGCATTACTAGCCCTGGCACACATAGTGCACATCACTAGGGACTTTACTAGTAAGGCAAACATACCAATCATGGCCAACCAATTACCATTACACTTTACACAGGGAACTACTGTACTTTGACACTGATCAGCAGTGGCAAAGTACCCAAAGCATCTAAATTGGCACTCTATGTCAGGAAAACGGTCTAGGGGGAAAGCAAAAAGTTTTAGGGAACTTTAGCCAAAAAGGCCAAGTCCTACACTACATATTTGGTGTTGCAGTTAATGCTGTGATGTATTTCATATGTAGCACCATCCATCCCCCTGAAAGTCTTTCTCTTATCTTCTGCCCATCTGCACACCCCACAGTGCCCACATTTGTAGAAGCCCAATGTTTGTTTACTGAGCCAATGTGTTGGTGTATCACGTCCGGGATAACTGGGGCTTAGTTCCGATCTCAATGTCCTGCCTCTCCTGAATGTGATTATTGGTTTTGTAGATAAAAACTCTTTAAGGGTATTATAAGCACATAACGTTGCCCAATGTTTCTGCATACTTTTCATCAATACTCCAGAGAGTTTTTTAAAGTCTGTTACCATCCTTACTTTTTCCCACTTGTCCTGCTTATGTGGTTTGTCTTTGAGAGTGTCCTGTCTTTTCAATTTAGAAATCTTGCGTTCAGCAGTTTTAATTGTATGTTGATCAAAACCCCTGCCAATGAAGTGTGATTTCATATTTTCAATACATGTACCAAAGTCTTTATCTCCACTACAATTTCTTCTTGCCCTTACAAACTCCCCGTACGGGATGGATCTTATTTGGTGTCCAGGGTGAGAACTTGTGGCATGTGATATTGAGTTACAAGCAGACGATTTACGATGTAATCTGCTTTATATCTTACCCTCATGTACATACAATTCCACGTCTGGAAATACAATATTAGTCATACTGTATTGATATGTAAATTGAAAATGCATGTCATTGGTATTCAGATATGTACAAAATTGATTCAATTTGTCCATTGAACCCAACCAAATCATAATGCAGTCGTCAATAAATCGACCCCAGTATACTATATGATCACACCATTCCATTCCTTTTGAGCCCCTGATCCACTCCTCCTCTAGCCTCCCCATGAAGAGGTTGGCGTATGAGGGTGAAAATCGAGAACCCATTGCAACTCCCTGGGTTTGTCGATACCACTCATTCTCAAAAATGAATACATTGGGCCCAATTCACAGAACTAACTTAAAACAAAATCCTAAACTTACTATCATTTTGGTATTCACAGAAGGCACTTACTCATTTTGGTATTCACAGAAGGCACTTACTCATTTTGGTATTCACAGAAGGCACTTACTCATTGATGAGTAAGTGCCTTCTGTGAATACTAAAATGAGTAACTTACTCATTTTGAGTAACTTACTCATTTTGAGTAACTTACTCATTTTGGTATTCACAGAAGGCACTTACTCATTGATGAGTAAGTGCCTTCTGTGAATACCAAAATGAGTAAGTGCCTTCTGTGAATACCAAAATGAGTAAGTGCCTTCTGTGAATACCAAAATGGTAGTAAGTTTAGGATTTTGTCTTAAGTTAGTTCTGTGAATCGGGCCCATTGTTATTCAATATCAAATCAATCATCGTGATTAACATTTCAGTGTGTTGCCATTGATTTGCTGGTCTTGTGTTTAAACACCGTCTGATAGCTTGTAAACCTAAGTCAGTTCTAATACTGGTGTATAGTGATGTCTAAGGTTGCCAAAATCATGTCCCAACCCCATACTACATCCGATAGGAGGCTAACGATATGCTTCGTATCTCTAATGTGAGATGGGAGATTGCCAACCAAAGGTTGGAGAAAAATGTCCACATATTGAGATAATTTCTCCGTGGGTCCCCCAATGCTGGATACTATTGGCCTACCTGGTGGAAATGGTTCATTTTTGTGTACCTTAGGAAGGTGTATAGACATGGAAATCTAGGTCGATGTACTTTCAGGTATAAGTATTCCTCCTTATCGATTAGGCTATTGTCAAACCAATGTTTCAGAAATCCATTTATTTTATCAGTTAGTTGCCATATGGGGTTGCTTTTCAGTTTCTCATAGCATGTTACATTGTTAAGTTGAGACAATATCTCTTGTTTATAGTCCTCTTTATTCATGACAACTATGTTGCCGCCTTTGTCCGCCTCACGAATCATGATCTCATTGTCCCTTTTTAATTCACTCAGTGCTACTCGCTCACCCCTACTGAGATTATCATTGAGTCTTGGTTTTTTCATATGATATTTACAACTATGTTTGTCCAGATCATTATTAACTAGTCATAGAAATACATCTATTGTGTTCCCACTTGGTAGTGTTGGGGTCCACTTCGATTTGTTCTTCAGACCACTGGTAATTGTTAAATCAATATCAATGTTCGAATGATCCAATAGTTGTGCCATATTAATTGGATCTTGTTCTAAGTTTGTTATAGAAGGTAACAATTCCATATCATGTATATCCTGTATGGTTAATGTACTGGACACCAAGCTGGATTGCAAGTTCACTCTTATTTTATTTGGTTGAGGATTTAATTTGAAGAATTTTTTTATTCTCAAATTTTTTACAAACTTAAACAAATACATTTTTGTTTTACATATATCTCCCGTTAAATTTGGGCAGAAGCCCAGACCTTTTTCAAGTAGTGAAATCATATCAGTGGTGAGTACTTTATTAGAGAGATTGATCACCCCTCCGCCTGTGAGGCACCTAATTTCTCTTGTCCGAAGACCTTAATTTCATTCCTTTCCTATCTTCTTCTGCTTCCTCCTCTCTGTCTTTCAGATCCTATGTAAGACAGCACACCCTTTCTCTGCACTATGGTGTGAATCTATGTGTTGCTCAAGGAATCCTCGGGTTGCTTGCTGCATCATCCCAATTTGAGTAGATATGGCTCTTTTCTTTGTCTATCACCTTTCACAACCCCCTGCAGCAATTTAGGTTGCTGTGCTGTGTGAAAAATGAGTTAATTTGGGATGGAGAGTTCTTCATGGCATGTGTGAAGGTGTAGCACATGGGGTCACACATGCATTTGTCACAGAAGTAGTGGCAATGCAAAGTGCAGCACACAGGTTCACCTGGACTCACAAGGACATCGGTCACAAAAATAGTTGCAATGCACGTGCAAGCACTCAGGACAGATGTTGGGCGAGCTTGGGTGTTGTTACTGGCTACTAATTTTAGTAGGCTTGGCTTCTTCAGTCTCCTGTCATCAAGATTCTGAACGCTGAAATCGGGCTTTGGCTGAACAGGGCAGGTCTTTTACCAGCAGGACAATCCAACTTTTTTGCTTCTTCAGTAGCAGCAGAGTTTCTTCCCCAGACGTGATGATGTAGTCCAAACCGCAAATAGGAAGAAAGTCAAGGATTCTTCCATTGGTCCTCTCTTTTCTCAACCTCTACATGAAATGCAGAGGTTCCTGAAGTCAAAAGAGAACACTATATATTTGGTCCAAATCCAGCTGCCCAGTAAAATTTATACAAGCCCTAAACTCTTCGGGGAACCAATCTTCTCAAAGTAAATTTTCCTCTCAGTGTGCCATGATTCCTTTCAGGTGAAACTGTAATTCTCTCTATGTGTATTGCTTCCAGACAACTTAGTTCTAGCAACATTATGCATTGGATGGTGATGTTGGGTGGGAATCCAATCTTCTCTGTAAGAGTTGTGCAGACTTTGCTCTACCTTTGGGCAATTGTTTGGTTCAGGTGCAGCCTTTTACAGGTCCTAGACTGGCCTGGTGGAACTGGCTTGGTCCAGGATCAATAAGCAACAATATACTTTTCCTTCTCCATTTTTATAATGCTGATTCAAGCAAGACAGATGCACTTGGCTTTTGCAAATAATTCTAGTGGCAAATGGGAGTCTGAAAAGCATGCAGGCAGAAATTCAGGGAGAAGAGAGACAGCAGCACTTGAACCCCTATGTATCCCCTACTCTAGGGGATACATAAAATTAAGGGACCCCAACTTTAGTACCTCATCTGTCAGGTACTTAGGCACTGGCATGCACACTTCACATTCAGTGTGGTGGGAATGAGGGGTCATATTCATGATGTACTGCACAGATTTACCTGGGCGAGCCAATAGCCAGTCTCCCCCCTGGGGTTTAAGTAAAAAGGCCCATACCTCACAACTATATTCAGCTTCTGTCCACTGCTAGTAGTAGTCATGAGGGCAGTTGCCTTCACCTACATCAAAAAAAGGTACCACTTTTGGTGGGCCTCACCCATCCAAATGTTGCAAATATTATGTAGAGCACTTGCTGGGAGAGTACTGACTCTGATCTCTTCACAAGAAAACATACATACATACGTAAAAAGAAAACAGAATGGTAAAATGAGAAGATAAACACATGGACACAATGCCAAGAAACTTCAGCTTGGTAACATGATAGTCTATAGCAGGGGCGGTTTTATCCATAGGGGCTTGGGAACGCCCCCCCCACCCCATATTTTGTGAGCTGCTACACTGGCCCGGCATTTGGTGCACTGGAAGCTTAATAGAAGCCTGCAGCAACAGTGCTGCCAGACAACACCCTCTATTCAGATTGTGTTTTTAAAAACAAACTCACTGCCAAGGTTTCAGATTGCTATGTGTGACATTTTCATAATGTCAATGTAACTATGAGTGACATCTCAACGACTATGAGTGACAATTTCTCGCGAGCAAAATCAAGCAATGTAATGGTGCTAACTTCTCACACCAACCACAGAGGACTCGGTAACTTCACCAACCGGTGCAGAAATAACTTGTCTACCTACTAAAAACAGGCTAAGTAACACTAACAAAAACAATAAATGTATGCCCAAGAGTGCCAACCAACCTTTTTTGGTCCTTCTGCATGAGAGCCTTGCTCTCTGCGCAGTACGCCCTTGAACCACCTGGTAGTTTGAACTTTATCACGTCTTTGCTCCAAACCATAAAACTTCTCACTGCAGAAAAAACAAGCATTGGCATAGCCAATAGGTCTCGCCTTTGGGACCTTATAAGTGTTTAGCCAGAGCTCTTGCTTTGCCATTGTGTTCAAGCTATGTTGTAGATTTGCAGCAAGTAGAAAAGTTAGAATAAAAAAGTGTTGTAAGCATTTTTGTTACCTTATATATAACCAAGAAGACATTATGCACAACTGAACAACCTTATTAAAAAAAGAATTAACATAAAAAATGTTTTCTAGTTTTGTGATTATTGTCCAACTACTCCGGCAGCGAAATTAAGATTTATTTTTATGGTTGTGTGTTTACAGTGGCAGATGAGGTGTTGTTATAATGTAGCACACATTTTCAAATAGGGAAGCGTGTTTTAATGAAAAAACAAATATATAATGATTAAAATCCAAAGAAAAATGGGATAGTATGTATAATATGGGCAGCAATGTTTCATAGAAGGGCTGGTGGGGGTTGGCGTGTAGTAAGTTAGTAACACTAAAGCAATCCCGTAGGGAAAACAGAGAGAGAAGCTTTGCACAAAATCCATCGGTACTTCAACAGGTGTTTTAACAGACAACTATGAGTTGTACTTTTTTTAAAAATAATTTATGTGCTAATGACTAAAATTGGCAATATGGTCATTTATAATGTAGGGCCTTTTTAGGGGCTTTGAATATTTCATCCTTGTAGCCAGGGCTTTGGGGGGGGTCTCTCAAAGGGGCGTGGCTGATGTAATTTAGGGTGTGGCTTAAAAATACTTAAGCTAAAGATCTGTGCTTAGTTAGCTTAATGTGCCGCCCAACTGGTATTTTGTTGCTTCTGTCATTGCATCCAGATACATAACTCAACAAGTAACATTACACCTACAACAAGCCTGGACTATTGGCTTTGTCAATGGCTGTTAGTTGCATATGATATAAAAAGCAACAACTACAGCTTCATCCAAATAGGACATTGAAAATGCTTCAGTTCTAAAATGATGAGATTGTGAAAGAACTATAACCAGTGTGTTTGAAGTTACATCAATGGCAGTGCAGAGTTAAGATATTTTTTTTCACAGAGGGTGAGGGCAAAAATGGAGAGCCCGATAGGGACCCGTTTCAGCACCTGCTTTTTAGAACTTCTGGTGCTGAGCACGAGCAGAACCCGGCCCACTTAAAGGCCTGCTTGTAGCAAACACACCTAGATACTGTTTTTATGCCTGCGTAGTAAAAGCTCATTCTACTGTGAATAATCCTAAACGCCCTTTTATGTTGAGCAGCCTCATATTCCCTTGCAGTACTTCTGTGAAAAGAAACATGTGAGCCAAGAAACCCAGGGGCATATCGCCACCACAACATCACTTTTACCGACATTGAGGTGGCGATAGGGGCTGCGCCTTATGTACAAGGCAGCGTTAAGCCACTTAACGTGGCCTTAGCGTGAAAGGGGTGGGCAGTGGGGTTGCAGTGGGCGTTCCACCGCAACACCCATTCATTTTGACGCTGCCCCCTATGTACAAGGGTGGCGTACATAGGAGGCAGCACCAAAATTAAGACCAGGTAAATCCTGGTCTTAAGTTGGCGAAACGAGGAGAAATGCATTATTTCTCCTCGTTTTTGCTTTTTCCATGTGTGCTGCCTTGTGCAGCACACATGGAAAACGCAAAATGCCATGGTTTGTTAATGTACAGGAAGGTGTCCCTTCCTGTACATAAACAAACTTTTTTTTAAAAATGCCATTTTGTCACTCATGTGTGCTGCATGAAGCAGCACACATGAAAGTGACAGAATGGCATTTTAGGATTGTTTATGTGCAGGAAGGGACACCTTCCTACACATAAACAATCCTCCCCTGCTAAACTTAGCGCCATCGCTTGGGGAAATGCAAGGCTGCACCACATTCTTGTAAATATGGTGCAGCCTTGCGTTTCAGAAGTGGCGGAGCGCGGCGTTAAGCCAAGGAGGCTAATGCCGCACTCTGCCACTTCCTTGTACATATCCCCTCCCAGAGTGAGTTTACGCTTCCAGATACACTGGGGCATATGTACAAGGAGTTAACGCCGCCGTAGCATCAATTTTTTGACGTTACGGCTGCTTTTTTTTTATCGCCATATGTACAAGTTGCCGCTAACCGCGGTTAGCAACAGTTTACTGGCGAAATCGTCCGTTTTTCCGATCGCCACTTCTGTTAGCGATAGCTAACGAAAATGAGATGCAAGGTCGACGTTCCCGTGCAAAAACGGCCACTAACCCCACTTCGCGATATTTACAATGATCGCCCGGTCCGGCGATACGTTCCAAAAACAGCCGCTAAGGCCCCTTAGCGGCTAGTTTTTAAGACCAGAAAAAAGGTGGCCTTAAAAATGGAGATAAAAAAACAGGACATAAGGGAGACTAGCCCAGAGCCACATTTGCTAACCTAGTGATGCCATGGAGGTACTACTCATGCAGCTTAAAGCACCAAGAAGACCACAACAACCACCGTCCCCGCCCCCAGGACCACCACCGAAGCAGCGCCAAAGAAGACAGCTGATCTATCGTCAACGCATCACCCTGATAGACCTAACGCCAGAGGATGTGATAGCCCACTACAGGCTGAAAAGGTCCCCCATCCTCCACATACTGACCCAGATAGCCCCCAGGCTGCAGGCACCGACACAGCATAGCACCAACATCCCTCCGCAGACAAAGCTACTAGCAGTGCTGCACATGTTGGCCTCTGGTACCTTCCAACCAACCACTGCCAGATTTGGGGGGAGTCTCCCAGTCATCCTTTTCAAGGCTCCTCCCAACTGTCTTGGATGCCATAATCAGCCTGACGCCACAGCACCTACGCTTCCCCAACACTGCGCAAGAACAGCTTGACACCAAGCAAGGTTTCTATGCCATTGCTGGCTTTCCGCATGTGTTGGGGGCAATTGACTGCACCCATGTCCCAATTGTGCCTCCTGCGGATACTGCACACATCTACCGGAACAGGAAGCACACACACTCCATGAACGTGCAGGCAATCGTGGACCACCGGGGCTTGTTCACCAATGTCGTTGCCAAGTTTCCAGGGAGTGTGCATGACTCCTACATCTTACGGCAGTCCATCATCAACCAGCGGTTTGAGAATGGCATGTATGGAAATGGACTGCTTGTTGGAAAGTACTAACTGAACACACCACACACCTCATGTCCACAATCATGTAGCTCACAAATGTGAGAATGCACATGTAGCAAATGTCATACAACATGTCTTGTAACATGTCCACCTACCATACACAAGAACCCAAGGGGCTGCGGTCACTGGGGGTAGCCTTGTAGACAAACTTTCATCAAAGGTCCTGCCCCTCCGTCACACATCTGCAAATGCTCGGAGAGGTGGGAACCAAGTAGGTGTGATGGAGGGTCAGGACCTATGAGGAAAGTGTGAACACAAGCCCGAGTCTGGCGGCGGTGTTCTGCATAGTCTGGAGCTTGCGGAGGATGGACTTTTCCATGCCGGCGTAGAGGGCGTTTCCGTAGCCCAGTCTGCTGGTAATGAGTGCGTGGGTGACTGTCTTTCTTGACTTGGGGGGGGGGGATCCATTTGAAGCTCTTATGGAGGATGCGGAGGGTGTTGAAGTAGCTGGAGGCAACGGCGGTGACCTTTCGGTTCATGGAGAGGGAGGAGTCGAGTACGATGCCCAGGTCTCTGGCGTGGTCCTTGTGGGTCGGGGGGGCTGCAGAGGGCGGTGGGCCATCAGGTGTTGTTCCATGCCACTGGGGTGGTTCTAAGGATGAGGACTTCTGTCTTCGCGTAGAGTTTCATGCAGCTGTTGCTCATCCAGGTCGCAACTTCCTGCATTCCTTCCTGGAAGTTGAGTATGGTGGTGGTGGGCTCCTTGGTGAGGGAGAGTATGAGCTGGGTGTCGTCGGCATAGGATACTATGCTGAGGCCGTGCTGTTGGACGATGGCGGCGAGGGGGGCCATGAGGATGTTGAAGAGGGTTGGGGTGAGCGATGATCCTTGGGGCACTCCGCAGTTGATTTTCGTGGGTTCGGAGAGGAAGGGTGGCAGTCTGATCCCTTGGCTTCTGCCGGTGAGGAACGATCGGATCCAGTCGAGGGCGGTTCCTTGTATACCGGCGTCATGTAGTCTGCCCGCTAGTGTGCTGTGGGAGACGGTGTGGAATGCTGCTGACAGGTCGAGTAGACGTTGAAGAGTTCTTTGGAGTTGGCGACGATTTTGTTGTGGATGAAGGTCTTTTTAGTGGTACAGATGCGTTGGTGGTATTTCGTCATGGCGTTCTTGTAGGTGAAGTTTACGGGTGTCTTGCTGTTTCTCCAGTTCTTCTCCAGGCGTCTGCAGGTGCGTCTGGATTCTTTGAGGTCGGTGGTGAATGAGGCGGCTTTTCCGGTGCGCTGTCTGACGGAGTTGCGTAGCGGGGTGAGTTTGTCTGCGCAGTTGGAGATCCATGTGTGGAAATCCCTGGCAGCCCGGTTGGCGTGGGCTGCAGCGGTGGGGGTGTTGCGGTTGAGGGTGGATTTGAGCTGCTCCTCTGTGACTCTGCTCCAGTTCCTTTGCGAGGCGCGGGGTGCAAGTTTGGCCGGCTTGGGTTTGTCGCCGAGGAAGTGTACGCAGTGGTGGCCGGTCCATAAGTGTTGCGTGGTGTCGCTGAAGTGTACGCTGTTTCCTCCTATGAAGATGAGGTCGAGGGTGTGTCCTGCCTTGTGGGTCGGTGTGGTGAAGAGTTGTTTCAGTCCGATGTTGGCGAGCTTTTCACCGGAGGGTATTGGAGTTGGGGTCGTTGGTGTTGTTGAGGTGGAAGTTCAGGTCTCCGATGAGTATGTAGTCCATGGAAGCGATGGCGTGGGGTGCGATGAGGTCGGTGATGGTGTTGGCGAAGCGGTCCAGGGGTCCGGGGGGTCTGTAGGCGAGTGTACCACAGAGTGTGGAGTTGGGGCTGGTCTGGACCTGGAAGTGCAGGCCTTCGCCAGCGGGTAAGGTGTTGCTGGAAGTGGAGAGGCAGAGGGAGTTTTTGTGCCCGATGGCGAGGACTCCTCCCGGGTGGTTGGGGCAGTCCTCCCTCTGGATCTTGTATCCGTCCGGGATTGAGATGGCGATGTCAGGGGCAGAGGAGGTGGTGGTCCAGGTGTCTGTAAAGAAGGCGGTGTCGGGTGAGAGTGTGTCCCGGAGGTTCCAGATTTCTACGGCATGTCTGTGCAGGGAGCGCACGGTGAGGAGGATGCATCTTAGGGCGTTGGCGGTGTTGGCGGCCGTAGCGGTGATGAAGGTCTGGCGGCAGTGGCGGCAGGAGAACTGGCCGTGGGTCATGTTCAGTGTGGCCTGTTGGCAGTTGTACTTTCTTCCGGGGTTGAGTGCGAGGACGGCAGATGAGTCGTAGTGGTAGACGTTAGGAGATCCAGGGTCCATAGTGCTGGTCGTGGTCGGGTTGCGGACAGGCGCAGACGGGCTTGCCTTTGGCGTGCCTTCGTTGCGCCAGCGACGCAAGTGCGCAGCTGCTGCCATCAAATAGGGTAGGGAGGAGGGACGAGCAGCTGGGAGGCAATGTAATTTGCATTGATGCTGGTCAATTGTCTGAAGCTACACATGACAAACCCGAATTACCAAAGTAGCACAAATCACACACCCCAAAATAGAAACTCTGCAAACACAGCAGGCACAAATACTAATGGACACATCTCTCCATTATATGTCACAGGTGATCAAGCATATGCACTCTCTCCATGGCTGATGACACCCCTAAGAGCCACAAACACCCAGGCACAGAGACAGTACAATGTTGCCCTTGGACGCACCAGGTCCATTGTCGAGAGAACATTTGGCATGCTTAAGTCACGGTTCCGGTGCCTCGACATCTCAGGCGACAGACTGCTGTACAGCCCTGAACTAGTGTGCAAGATCATCGTGGCATGTTGTGTGTTGCACAACATATGTGTCTGCACCAATGTGCCATGGATTGAAGTGCCGGATGAACCGGACAATCCTGAGGATGACCAAGAAGACGAGGCTGATGCTGCACACACCCCAGCTTCTGCTGCAGGAACAGCACGAAGGGACAGAATTATTAATAATTTCTTCACATAAGCACGTCAAAATATGACATCCCTTTTTTATCTTTTCTGTGCAAAATGCACATAAGCATAGTTTGTGCAATAAAACATCACAACACCAAAGCCTTGTGTGCATGTTCATTCTCTGCATAAGTACATCTATCTGACAAGTGAAAGTTAAACATTGTGCGGTTAGTAATGGTGAATTGAAAGTTTGTGGGTCGGTATGTGTTTTGGGGTCAGAGATGAATTTTAGGGTGTGTTTTGGGGTCAGAGAGGAAATTTCGTCAAATACTGTACATCTGAGGAACAACTTGCACTTAGCGTCCAAATTTTTGCCGCCTTAACGCGATAATTTTTTCATAACCGCGAGGGAAAATAATAGCTAAATACATGTGACAACACGGAATATTACCGCTAAAGCCAATTTGCTTGCAGAATCTCACCGCATAGTCAAAAAACGGGCCGCAAACACACAGGAAGTGATGTCAGCATGCATCCTGTTGCCTGGAGGAGTACTGTGCACTTTCACTTTCTCTTTTGAGCACACTTCTGGTGACTGTGGAGAGTGTTGGAGGTGTTTGGCGTTGTGTGCTGGTGATTTTGGATTTGAGAGTGTTGTTGTGTCCTGTGAACTGTCCCTAGTGTCCCTGTGAAGTCTTGTGTACTTGTCCTTACGTGTTTTTTGCGTCTTGCACTAAATCTTGTCGGGTGTTTGTCCAAGGGGTAATTTACATTCTTAATAGTTGTTGGGGTATATATTAGGGTTTTATTTTTTAGGTGTGTGCTGGGAGATGGTGGGTGTTGGTGGCGAGGGCAGGATGTCGAAGGGGGCATTGGGGGGCTTCCTCTGGCTAGTGAAGTACTACCTGCCCTTGATGGTTGAAAGTGGGGGTCGGATCCTGCAGGGATATGCCTTACGTGTGCGGAAGGTGAGGTGGTAGCATGTGAGGAGCCAGATGCTGCGGGTCTTCGGTGTGGACAGGACTGTCTGACAATGGAAGCACCGATGGCAGGATTGCGTGGGCCGTGAGGGTGACATGTTGGACCACCTGGGAGTCCTCATTGGCCAACAAGGTGGTAAGTACAACCTCAAAATAGTTAAATGAACACTTTTGTAACAAATAAAAAATGCTGTCTGTAACACAATGGGGTATAAGTATAAGAAAGTGGCAGAGTGAGGCGTTAGACGTAATGCCTTCACGCCTAACTTTGCCACTTCAGAATCGCAACGCTGCACCATGCTTACAAGCATATGGTGCAGGCTTGCGTTTCCCCCTGCGCTGGCGCAACAATTAGCAGTGTAGTGCCAACGCTGGCACCCTTGCACCATAGTGCAAGGGTGTCTGCGTGCAGGGCAAGGATTGTTCATGTACAGGAAGGGTGACCTTACTGTACATAAACAATCCAAGGCATTTTGCTTATTCCATGTGTGCTGCACAAGGCAGCACACATGGAAAAAGCAAAAAGGATGAGGAATAATGCTTTTCTCCTAGTTTTGCTAAGTTAGGATCAGCTTTTCCCTGCCCTTTACTATTGGCATTGTCTCCTATGTACGCTGTCCTTGTACCTAGGTTTTATGTAACGTTGTATGAGATATGAAAAATTGGACATTTATCATAGGACATCTTCAGTGTGTCATACACCATCAATAGTTGTGGCACACCCTTGTGCGATCTGCAGCGATGCTATTGTCTACAGACCATGGAGAACATGATGTTATTGGGAGAAACGGGGCCTTGGGAATGTGTCACACAAGTCATCTGTGCAAATGTGCAAGCATGATTGTCTTGTTTGGCCTAACTCTGCATTATCATGTCTTGTGGGAATAACAGGCAAACTAGACAAAATCATGTATGCAACATGAACTGCAACAGTACAGTTATAGAGCATTGTCATTGATGGTGATGAATTGGATGATGAATAGGACACATGTTTGAATTTACGTCTGTTACCAACACACGTTTCTTTTCATGTCTCACAGCTGGCAGACCACTCATCACACAGGGGGATATCGACGCCTTCAGGGACCCACACGCCACTGGTGAGTTCACCCATTAAATATTGTCATTGTGAGATGTGATGAATGTCTGGGTCAAATCATGTACTTAGTAGTATGCAATATGGGTGTGTATCACATGTACCTTGCCTCCAGTGTGATGGTGTTTCGTGGAAGTGTGAAGGGTGTACAAATCAGTAAGTGAAGATGGAGCAATGCATATGTCTTCCGGATGTAACTTTGCACATCCCCAGTCAGTGATACCCGTGCAAGAAATATCAATGAGTTCTGTCACTATAGCAAAAACAACAGTTGATGGACAGAATGCAGAACAATGCCATACATTCACCCCAGTACAGAGATCTGGGCCTAAATCCATCGTTTTTTTGCTCACCATGGTTTTGCTATGTTCTGTCACTATAGCACATGCATGTGGATTACAGAGCGTACAGACAGGAGAGGAGACATGTGAGCGGTGTTGGTGATGAGTATGACCAGACATGGAATGTGTGTACATCCTTGACTGAGATGACTGTGCAAGTGGGCCAGATCATGCACAAGGAGGTAGTGTTTTTCAGGCCGTGCGGGATCAGACCCAGGATTGCACAGGACTATTGTAGGTATGCTGCATACCAGCTTCCCCAAATTTGCGGGGCGTAGCTTAAAGCCAAGACTACCAATGGCACGTTCCCCAACCACCTAGCAAAGATGGCCCTATGTATGTAATTGGCATGTTTTGGCACTGCAATGGTGTTGTCAAGCTTTCTCCTTGGGGTCATTCCCCTGGTAGACTCAGGGGCAAACATACAAGCCCCTCTCGCCGAATATGTGGCGTTACCCCGCATGCATTTACCACGCATGCTTTTACTCCGCAGTTTTTACTCCGCAATACCTTTTACAACGCAGGGCTTTACAACGCTATTCGTTACAACGCATTCCCCATTACAACGCAATTACTATTCTAACTCCAGGGGGGCGTTACTTTGGGGAAAGCGTTGTAACAGTTTGCGGTGTAAAGCCCTGCGTTGTAAAAAAAATTGCGGAGTAAAAAATGCGGGGTAAACAACGTTTGTCCCACTCACCACTACTATGTCACCTATTGTGAAGTTGTGGTGGCGAGAGGGGCTGCGCCTCATGTACAAGTCAGTGTTCAGCCACCTAACGTTGTTTTTCCATGTGTGCTGCTTGATGCAGAACAAATGAAAGTGACAGTAGGGCTTTTCCAGGATTGTTCATGTGCAGGAAGGGACACCTTCCTACACATAAACCAGCCTCCCCTGCACACAGACACCCTTGCACTCTTGTGCAAGGGTGCCTGTGTTGGCGCAGAGTTGATAAACTTCACGCCATCGCCGGCGGACACGCAGGGCTGCACCAGAATATTGTACATATGGTGCAGCCCTGTGTTGCAGAAGTGGAGGAGCGAGGCGCTACACCCGGAGGGCTAATGCCTCTATCATCCAATTCCTTGTACATGTCCCCCTCAGTCAGGGTATGTGACAGCCCCATCATTTGACCCTGACAGTCTCATTGGGTTGTGACACTACATGTCACATGCCATGCACTGTCATGTCAGTGTCGCCAGCATGTTGTAACTGATCCTTGATTCTGCATTGCATTGTCCATGTCACTTTCGAACTTCACAATCTTTCGTTAGAGTGTAGGCTCCCATGTTTCACTGACCTTGTGTTTCTGAGTTAAATGGAGATCATTGACATAGTCATCAGGACTCACATTTTGTCATTGCTCCTATTTGACAGACAACATGTCGCCAGAGGAGGCCCACGCGTTCCAGGTCAGGAAGGACCGGTATCTTCACATACACAGGGTGGCCAAGGGATACCGCAACATGGCAAGGAGGCATCAAGCAGACCGGGCAGCTGGGAGGTGGAAGTCGGTGCCCGATGTAGTCCTCCGACGCAGGCAGAGTGACACACAGGCCATACCTGGCCCTTCTGGCGACAGGCGTGGTTCCCGACGTGGACAGGGATCTGCACATCCCCCCGAAACACCACACAGACAAGCTGCTGCCTCAGGATCCGGCACACAATCTGGTGCCCCCTCACAGCCCCACGGACAAGGGACAATGCCAGCTGCAGCATCCGATCAGGTAGTCCCATTTACCATGCGGGACCGTCGCACAATCATGGACATGAACATCAGAGTGGCACAAATAGAACGTGAAATGGCGGAGCATACCACCCACCTGCAGGACATTAAGGCTGCCCTGAGTCTCCCATTTTGAGCTTTCCGATAGGGACCCATCCCCCTTTTCTCCATTCCCCCAATGTTATTTATTATTATTAGTTAGTGATGGTAAGTTTTTTAAGTGTTAGGTAGTGTAGTTGTAGTGTAGGAATAAGTAGTGTTAGATTTTAACATATTTTTAGTTATTTATTCTCTTGTAGTATTTGGGGATAAGTTTCCTTTTCCTTTGGGTGGGGGAGTTGATGTATTTGTTGTTATAAAAAAATTAAAAAATTACAAAAAATATATATTTGTGTATGATATCTGTGTAGTTAGTTTATGTTTAGCTAAGATGTATTTGTCCTGTCTTCTGGTGTGCTTTAAGGGTGGGAGGGGGTTGATGTCTTAGATATGTTGTTGCGTGTTTAGGATTAGTTACGTTAGATAGTTTAGATTAGCATTCACTTTGTTCCAGTTAGTTAAGATTAGGTTAGTTGAGGTAGTGCTTAGTGTTAGTTTAGGGTAGTTAGTTTTGTTACTTGATAATAAATGTTTACTGTTTTTGAATTCTGGTTGCACTTATGTCTGAAGTGATTTGGTGGAGTGTTGCTTTTTACCTTGTATACAACTTATTCAATCACAGAACAATCATTTGAATGTGTTCGTGTGGTCATGACATGTTACTTAGCTGGACGGATAGTGTTAGGATCCTTTTGATTTGAGCACAGTAAACTTGCATGGATTACAGGGTGGCAAGTAGGAGTTATGGCCTAGGCTAGGGACACTCTTTTGTGAAGTTTAACATCTTATGAGTGACTCACAGAGTTGGACAGCACATTGTTGCCCATTTACAACACAATGTAGGAACATGGCCTTGAGCAGACATTGACATTGCAACTCTTATCCATCATGAAAATGGATGTATGCACCGTGTTCCACAGATTACGTCCACACCCTGCATATCACATGAGCCTGGCGCAGAGTCCATCTACCATGCACACACATAGGCACACTTGCTGCGTAGTGCAAGTGTATCAGCATTATTGAAATTGGATGTTCCTGTGCATGGAGGCTCACCCTCCTGCCCATGCAGAATGTTTTCATTTTGCGGATCAAATGTGCACGGCATATGGCAGAACACAGTTCTGATGCAAACAGGAGGAGAAATGTAGCATTTCTCCCTGTAGTGCCAGTGTCATACCCACTTTTCCCAGCTGTTACTTTTGTCATTGCCTCATAGTGATGCCACCCTTAAAATGGTGGTACAGCATCTGACTATATGCTAATTGCAGTGCACTACACATCCCTTGACACATTGCCGTCTCCTTTCACAGTGAGCCCAGCATGAGAGGGCTCCTTATTTCCAAGGCATTGTTAAGCCACGGGAAGGGGCTGACGGAGGACTTGCACTTTAGGATAAGTCCCTATTGCCAACACAGCTTCACTGAAACAGACATTGTGGTTCCAATAGCGGGTGGTAGATATGTGCCATTACGAATCTTCATCTATGTGAATATGTTGTGCTCTATCTTGGAATGTGACATGCAATGACCCCCATCACAACAAGCTTTGTCCACCCGTAGAGTGTGAGTAGATCTGCCAAGTGAAACTTGTTAGCAATGCTAAATGGAGACACTACTTGTGCCATGCAACTGACTTGGACATATTTCCACACATGCCTATTGCCATCATGTACATAGGGCAATGTTGGAATCTTGCTAGAAGGTTGTATTTGAGCAATGAGGGCACGGCTAGTTCACACATGCCCGGTCATCTCACTTCCTATCTGGAACACAGTTGAACATGAACATTTATCATATGTCCCTCGGTGTACATTTTGATGGATTCACTGGCCCAAACTTTTTGCAGACTTCTATACCTGAATGGTCATGGGAAACACACATCTGTGTAACTTAAATATTTTAATTTGCATGTGCATTGGCTTTGGTGAAGACTGGCCCAGTACTTGGTCAAACAACCCCCACATTCCATAGATGCCCAGTGGAGGGCCTGACAGAGTCCTTTGGGGGGAACATGTCCAGAGGAAGAGGCAGAGTGCAGTCAGCAGGCTGATTGCAGTGTCATTGGGAACAACACAAATTATGGCAGTCCATATCGATGTCCAAGGTGAGTGTCGCAGTGTGAATCTGAGGACAGTGGAAGCTGATGTTCTGGGGCATGATGCTAAGCACAGATCCAAGGCAAAACAGTCCATTTGGCATAGATGAATGCTACCGCTTTCTTCTTAGCAATAATGCAGAATCATCCACATCTTCGTCCTCTGATGTGTCATGTGCTTCCCGTGTGCGTGGTGGTAGATTGGCTGCGGCACTTTGAGGCACTAACACATCAGGGGGCTGAGATGTGGATGTTGAAGCAGCAGCAGCATTCCTCTGTGCCAAACCTTGAGGCAGCACTGCTGTGATGAGCAGCTGCAGGGCATGAAAGATTCCAGCAACGTGTCTGTGGTGTGCAGCCGGGGCAGCCATTTGTGAGGCTTGCATCCGCTCCATGTTCCCCATGATCATTCGCATGTGACGCAACTCCTTGCTGACATCGCTGGAGCCACTCTGACTGGATAGTTGTTCTTGTCTCTGAGTCAGTACTCCAGCGATGTCAGCCATGGAATGCTGGAGAGCATGGGGTGGACTGTGGGTGTCTGTGATGGTCTGTAGGTGGTCCTGATTGGGACTGAGACACCCAAGTACCCCATCTAATTTGGCAACCAGGCTGTCAAACCCCACCCACACCTGACCAGCCATCTCCTACTGGACGTCAACCGCACAACGTTGAAATGCCAGAAGTGGGTCCTCAAGGTCCTGGGAGACAGCTGTGGTGGTCGGTGCTTGCTGATAGGTGGTTTGTGCAGGGGGTGGAGTTTCCACGACGCTGATGGATGGCCCTGCTTCCGGAGATGGGGTGCTAATTGAGTCGAGCAGCTGTTGGAGGGTGTCCTGGTTGATGGTTGGAAGCTCTTCCTCTCCATCATTGAAGAGTGGGACAGGCTGCTGTACAGGAGGTGATGTTTCTCCCTCTGCAATGTAAAGGGGAGATGCAGTTGTATGTGTGTTTCAAGTATGATCATGCATTGGATAGGTTTACAAGCAGACTGTATGACAATGTCCATTCAGAATGTTTAGGAGGAGATGCCTATTACATGGCGGATAGTGATTCATTGTACAACATCACGGATGTGACGTTAGAGTTGTACATTATCATCTCACAGTTTACAAGTAGGCCAAATGTGAGTGACCAATTTCTACACACATGCAGTACCAGTTGTGTCCTCTGCTCAGTAGTGACTGTGATGCAGTTTGTGCCACATTGCGGTCAATGTTGATTGGCTCAGATTTATGTGTCTGTGCACTGCATTGTGGGAGAGTCACCCCTACTCAGTACATCCTGATACTTTTTCAAGATTGCTCTTTTTTGGAGGGGTGGATTGCATGGTGCCACACCTTGCTGTTGGCAATGCAACATGATTGTTGTTGTGCCATGATTAGGGCTATCCCACCGGTGTGATCTGGGTTGATGTGATGTGCCACATGATATGGGCAGGGAGGTATGCTTGATTTGCCATGATACACACAGTATATATACTTGTGCATTTTGTTAAGTCAAAGGGAGTGATGACATCTTAATGGATGCATGTTGATCTGCAGGTATGGTACAGCTTTGGCTTTACTGCCCCTTATCCCTTTCACCCAGTGACCCTTTCACTTATGTGCATTTCCAATGGTGAGGTGTTGCAAGCTTGAGGAGATATGGGTCTTGGTCACAGTTGGGACACTTGTGCATTATTGGCCAGCAGATATCTTTCTTACAACAGGGGTTGTATGAACACGAGGAAGTGACAGAGTGTGACCTGCTTCTTTAAGGATGAACTCCACACTCAACCACTTCAGTGACCGTGGCCTGCACCATGTTGACATGTTTATGGTGCAGGCATGCATTTCATCATGCACTGTCACTTGCCTTGTCAGTGTGGCTCACAGACAAGCAGCTTTGCGGGGTAGTGCACATGTGCATGGGTTTGGTGCGAGAATGTTTATGTGTGAGGAGGGACCCCTTCAGGCACATTGGCAATGATGGACTAATTGCTGTTTCTATGTGTGCTGCACAATGCAGTACACATGTACATCCAAATAGTTTTGGCTATTGTGATTTCTCTTGTGGCGATGTCGTCGGTCATGTTTTTCCTTGCAAGCACTGCTTACTGCCCTCCTGTTGGCTTAACCATTGTGAGTATGGTGCAGCGTGACTTTCTATTGTTGTTGCAGGCTGAACAGACAGTAACAACACCCATTACCCTCAACGTTGACACCACGTGTAGTGTGTAAGTGGGCCTAGATTTCAGGGCTGTGGATTTCCAAAGGCTTATTAGTGGTGCTCAGGCCCCATCACCCCCCCCCCCCCATCACATCAGGTGCGATTGGCTGGGTGATGTGTGTTTGGGAATATGCCACGCAGATGCTCACATGCATGATACATGCTGTCCTGTTTCAGATTATTTTTTGCCGGGGTTTGTGTGCAGATGATAACAGACATGACTGCATATTTGTTCACTGACACTGTAGACTTTCCCAAAATACTTGTTTACATGCACATCTTTATTTTATTTATTTATTTATTTGAGTTTTATATAGTGCTGGCTAGACCCGGAGGTATCAGAGCGCTTTACATAAGGGAACAGTGTGTTACAAGTGGCAAAAGTTTCACAATGGTTACAGAATGAATAAATATACAATACAGGAGTGGTTTAACGAACACGAAAATCAGGATCAGAAAGACCAGGGAAAGCAGGTAAACCACAGGAAGGAGATAGCAGCGGGGAAGAAAACGAGACAAATGTCCGAAGTCCAACTGAGTAGGTGACGGTCATAGCGGTGTGCCAGAGCCAATCTCCCCTATAACTGTCGGAGCAGCTCCACCGGGAATCGGCCATGTATGCGTTTCGGGCTCCGCCAGAATAGAGTGAGGATCAGGAGGTGATCAAAAGTCTAGAATCCAAAGACGGGAGGTGGGAGCTGGCGAGGATGGAGAAGGAATGTGGTTTGGTAGCCATCTTAAAGTCAGGCACGTCGAGTCTGTTAGTCTCCATGACTCAGTAGCTAGATCAAGTTGTCACAAGATTCTAAGGTTAGTTAAATTCGCAAACATCAAGGTGTAATGGGCAAATCACACCAGGACTAATGTAGAATACAGTTTTAGGTATGGCACATGTGTACACTTGAGAGTAGAGGAGTGCATTTTGAGCTAAGGGGTGATGCTGCCATTCATCAATTTGACATTCTTTGGTGCTAAATTGCTATTCTTGCTTGGTGTCATACTTGACTCGTCATACTTCTTTACAGGGACTTTTTACTTCTGAGTATGGTACACAAACAAGACATGTAGTAAAACATTATGGTGACATATTCCTGATATGCGTAGTCCATGCACTGTACTTTTGAAGGCATGTCCACCCTGCTTATGGTATGACATCACCTTTTGACTCAACTGTGCTGAATGTGTGCATTGTGGGATATGCACCTTTTAGCCAGAAGGCTGCACGATCACTATGTTGTGACAATGCATGTGTTTATGGGATGCAGACTCACTACATGCTTTCTCACTTGGTGTACACAGGGCTGCATCTAATCAACAAGGAAAGTGGCGCATTGCCTGGAGATGCAGCAGGGTGTCAAAATGGCCCCCTTGCCTCAACACCACGCATATACAATTTGTCTGAACAGGCCTGCATCTCTTTGACGACAATATGAGGATGCACTGTGAACGCGACTGATTATGTGCATAAGTGAGCATGCCACCACCAATGTCAGCTCACATGCATCATTGTGTACTTGTGTCTGAGTTGTGTGCAAGAATGTGTATGTGCAGTAAGGTCCCCCTTCATGCACATGAACAATCTTCAAATCAACTCAGATACCCTTGCACAATGGTGCATGTGTGCTAACATTGGTGGTGGCATGCTCACTTATGCACATAATCAGTCGCGTTCACAATGCATCCTCATATTGTCGTCAAAGAGATGCAGCCCTGTGCAGACAAATTGTATATGCGTGGTGTTGAGGCAAGGGGGCCATTTTGACAGCCTGCCGCATCTCCAGGCAATGTGCCCCTTTGCTC
This sequence comes from Calotriton arnoldi, assembly GCA_963921515.1. NCBI lineage: Eukaryota > Metazoa > Chordata > Amphibia > Caudata > Salamandridae > Calotriton > Calotriton arnoldi. The sequence continues at coordinate 3,788,197 of CAWUFW010000562.1, read as the reverse complement.
TTTCATGTTGCCCTTATTTAGTAGTCTGATATGAATATTTGGCTATATTTTGAATTACTTTTCTGTGTAGATTTCCAAGTCTGTGACCCCACCAATATGTGTCTTGCAATATATTTGTTGACTAGGGTGATGTGTCTATACCCCCAAGGACAGGAGTATCTGGGACAAGATCTGCAATCATTGTGGATGTGCACTGGGAGATATTTAATTGTGCATGAGTGACATTGGGCCCATCCACCCCCGTCCCCCCAGTCCCTGGTTGTTACTCACCGTGTTGCTGATCTGGCTGGTCATGTTCAGCAGTATCCTGTCCCTGGACTCCAACCACCGACTCCTCGCAGAGGACTGCGGACACCTGTTCCTCCAACGCATCTAGCTCCTCCTGTGGCGCTGGACTCCCACCTCCGGTCTGCAGTGCTGCATTGCGATTGGCGGACAGTTTCTCCTTGGTCTTGCGCTTAGCATCATGCCAGCGCTTCTTGCAGTCGATCACTGTCCTCCTCACCTATCCGACAGCATTCACCTTGGCTGCGATGGACTGCCATATTGCATTTTTGGTCCCCAATGACACAGTGGAGCTGACAAAGAGCTGGTGTTGTTTCTCTGTCACCTCCGCAATCAGGACCTGGTTTTCCTGCTGGCTGATCCTGGTTTTCCTCTTCCTCTTCCCCTTGCCCTTCTCCTGGCTCTCTGGCTGGTCCTCCTGGCTGTTTGGGGGGTTGTTGTCTCCTGCAGTACTGGGTACAGCTTTCTCCATGATTCTTCAGATTTTTTTCTTTTTTCTGTTTGTGATACTATGCGGGCGTTTTGTAGTCGCTTTTTCTGCCTAACGTGAAAAAAACTGGCGTCACACTAATTAGCGTGCAGTTTCTGACCGCTGACTGGCCGCCACTTTTTTCACGTTAGCAGCAAGATTTTTATCGCCGTAACGCTGTTGTTTACGTCGACAATTTCCACCGAGATGAGAAACTATCGCCATGTAGCAACGGCTTGTACATATGTCGCTAACATGGCGATAGTTTGCGGCGGTACGCAGCGATAAAAAAATTGCCGCTAACTAACGTTAGCGATAGTTATTGCCAGTCCTTGTACACATACCCCACTGTTTTATGTTTTTTTTGGTTTTTTACATGAAGTTTTAACTGTTAAACGGGTGGGTCAGGCGGGATTAAAGCAAAGTGGCCGGCAAGGAGAAGCACACATACGAGCCAGGAATACTAGGGGCACAGAGAATCACACAGAGTAGAAGGCTATATGGGTGTGCACAAGGTAGCACACATGGAAAAAGCAAAAACAACTCCAAATAAAGCATTTCTCCTCATTTCGCCAAGTTAAGACCAGGTTTTCCCTGTTTTAATTTTGGCACTGCCTCCTATTTAGGCCACCCTTGTAAATAGGGGGCAGCGTCAAAATCAATGGGTGTTGTGGTGGAACGCCTACCGCAACGCCCACTGTAAATAAGGCCCCCTTTCACGCTATGCTTAGCGTGAATGGGGGCCTTATTTACAAGGTTAAGTGGCTTAACGCTGCCTTGTAAATAAGGCGAAGCCCCTATCACCACAGGAACGTCAGAAAAAGTGACGTTCCTTTGGCGATAGGGGCTTGTACATATGCCCCAGAGAGCGTGATAAGGGAAGCATAGAAGGGAGGCCACTACAAAACACGCAATAGCCTCTTGGCAAATCAGGTAGACTTAGGTAATGTGATTGGCACACACATAAAGTGCTCCGATACCTTTGGGTCGGGTTGAGGTTGCACTATGTAAATGAGTGCAAAAAGAAATGTCGGCGTAAACATGTTTATCTTTAATCCCCGCAAGCAAGGAAGGGGGAGCAGCAACCTGGGGCGGCTGGGGTCCCATGGAGGTCAGGGTGTCCTGCACTTTCTGATAGCTGTGGAAGGCAGCAGCTGAGCTCCAATCTTTATGTGGTGGGTGGGGAGCAGTAGCAGCTGCAAATAGAGATTTGGGCTGCAGCTCGTTGTCCCATTTGCAAGCATGTGCACCCCCCCCCCATGCCCAGGCTGCAACAGCAGGAAGCCAGTGGCGCCGTAAAAAACAAAAGGCAAACAGTAAAGTGGAGCGCTGGGGTGCAGAGAAGCACATGGTGGTTCAAAGTAACACAGAGAGCGTGATTAAGGGAACATGTAATCTCCCATCCCAAAAATCAATGTGTACTTCGGTAATGTAATCGGTGCACATGTAAAGCTTTCTGATACCTTCAACAGTCAAAACGCAACACAAATTCTGTCCAAAATTTTGCGGCACTCAGCTCTGCTCCTTAAATTTAAAGTTAAAGTGGTGTCCTTTATAAATAAATAAAGGTGCGCGTAAAACGTTGAGCAATTGAGAATAGATTCTTCCAAAGATGCAAGCTCAGGTGTTGGGGAAGGCACTGGGAGATTAAGGGAACTGGCTCTGGAGACAGAGCTGTGCTCCCACGAGTGGCGAGGAAACAGTGTAAAGAAAAAGTAGTGCAGTAAAAGAAAACTTACGGCCACTACGGACGGATCCATGTAGCAGGGGTGGTCGCCAGGGCGCCATCTAAACAGACCCAAGGCAGGACAAATTTCCACTGTTCACCAACGTAAGCAATGGATTTTGTAGAGGCAGAACAAGCAACCAATCAAAAACTGGTGGGCTTGTTCAAAGCCCACAGAAGGATTACATCATGCCTCGCAGAGCAGCGCGTGTGCGCTGTCTCTAAGCGCAACCTAAAAAACACCAAGAGATTGGGCATCTAAAACACTTTGCGTGATATGTATATAAGAAAGAAGACAGCACATCCCTTAGCTTGTTGTTATTCAAACGAGATTTCTATTCGCAGTACAAAAACAATACATTCTTTATCCTGCAATACTAATTTCATCACACATTTATCATTTGTTTCAAATATTTCCCTCCTGTTTTCCTAATCTGTGTGTAAGTGTAAAAATGCAGAGCATGTGAGAAGAGAGGTTAACATGGCTGTGTCTATGACATCTAAATGACTTAATCAGTCACTGTTGAGGAAGATCTAGTGTTACCAGGAGACCACAACAATTCTGGGGAGGGGTTCCAGGCAGATGCACACTGACTGAGCCAGGAAAACATTGGACCTGAGCTGGACATCAGATGGGGCCCCCTGGCTCCTCCTTCATAATTAATGATGCAGCTGTGCTTAGGGCGCCACTCCAGGGCCTCTCTCCCACGTGGGACCTGGCCCAAACAGGATATGTGGGTCCCCAACTGAGGCAGGAAAAAATTAGACCTGGGTTGGCCATCTGTGTTGCTGGGTGGCTGGCAGAAACAGATCCTACCTTTTGGGCTTTGAGACTGGACTGGGCCCCCTGGCTCCTCCATCGTAATTAATGATGCTTCTTAGATCATCTCTCCAGGGCCTCTCTCTCATGTGGGACTCGGTCCTGTGGAGTGTGCTCGACCACGTAGAAATTACTCATACACCGAAATGCTAAGATGAGTCTTTATTAGAGAGGGAGAGGTAACCTCCACTGCGGCTGGTCACCGTTAACTCCTCACACAATTCCATATCCCACAATGCTTTGCAGGTACATGACGTGGAGAAAAAGACTAGAATGCAACACCACACATCTCCCCCCTTTGCAACAACAGAAGCAATAACAAGGAGGCAGGTACCCAAGGGTGTGACCTCACATAAGGAAGATTATAGATATACATGACACTTGATGAGGACTAAGGGAACATGGGTGAGTACTCAAGAGTACATCCTAGATAAGTACAGGGTAAAATTGTTTTGAATACAAGCTTAATACATATAAGTTGGTGCCACAAAGAGTAGAACTACCCAATGGGTAACTGCATAATAAATAACTAGTTGAACAAATACTTGCTGCTGAAATGGTGGTAAAATGGGAAACACCCAAGACACTGGCAGGGAAAAGGGGAAAAAGCGAGAGAGAGAGAGACTGAGTAATATTACATAGCTGTGCACGCAACCCAGGGTGAACCGTACAAGTGGAGTGAGTAACGGCTTAAGCTGGTTGCATATCGAATTCCTCATATTTTTTAGGTAACACAACAGGCCTGCCTGTACGGGTGCACATATGAGGGACATGTACCAAGTGTACTTCCTCATCCAGGGAATTAGACCCAATTTGTGTGCCCTCAACCTCCCTAGGATGTGAAGCGGAAGAGCCCTGTGTGCTGTCTGAGTTGTCAGTTTCATTTGAGTCATGAGGTGGGGTGCACTGAATGCGATCCAAGTTATCTGTTTCTCTTATATCACGAGTACCACTCTGGGCCTCGCTAATTACGTGTTCCATGTTGTCAGAACGAGTCCGTGACCTTCAATCTCAGACCACAACCACCCATCCTTTGCGTCATTGAGATCGTTGCCCTTTCTCCACCATAGGACTTCGTTGCAATTCGCCATTCTCGCTAGTGACCATACTTTTCCATCACTCAGCATAGCAGAGCGCGAGTAAAGTTCCTTAATCTGTAGGGGGTCACTAAACTTACTGTTGCCTTTCTTGCACGAGGTGCCTAATCTGACCCTGACCCAATCCCCCGTGTTCAGGGAAATGTTTTTCACTCCATGCTTTTTGTCATAGTACTCTTTGTAAATTTTCTGTGCTTTCTCGAGGTTGCTTCTCACTACTGAAGGTGACCATTTGCTCTGTAGTTTGAGGTTCATCCACACACTATTGTCTCTGGTGAAGGGTTCTCTTCCACATAGAATCTTGAAGGGACTGTACCCAGTCAGGGTGGGTGTTATGTGATACGCCCATACTGTTTTTTTGATCTCCGTTTCCCAATTCTTTCCTGCATTTATGGCAGCTTGCACCGAGCCCATGATCACTCGATTGAATCGTTCAGCTAATCCATTACCAGCGGGATGGTACACTGGTGTATGTTTTGCTTTGATCCCATTCCTGCTGAGGAAGGCTGTCCATCTCTCCGATGTGAATTGAGGACCATTATCGCTTGTCAAAATCCTCGGAATACCTTCCCTCAAGAACCCCTAGGTTAGGAAGGATATGACCGTTGCAGAGTCCGTTTTCTCACGTATCTCCACTTCAGGCCATTTGGAGTATTTGTCAATTAGGACTATGACGTATTTGGGTATGCCCCATGAGTCTAAAATAGGGCCCAGGATGTCGATCGAGAGTTCTTCCCACGGGTTATCCGGGTTGTTGTACTCCCCCAAGGGAGGCCTTAACATGGTTAACGACTTGTCAGCGTTTGCGCAATGCTCACACACTCTCACGTTCCTTTCGACGTAGTTGTCGATACCAGGCCACCAGTAGGATGACTTGACCCTCCTCTTAGACTTTACGATAACAAGGTGTCCTTCGTGCATTATGTTGAGGATGCGGGCCAATAAATCTCTCGGGGGAATTACTTTGTCCTCCCTGAGCAGAAAAACGGCATCATCACTGATGGACAATTCATCAGCAGTTCCCAATATTTCTTTAGGACGTCATTTAGGTTCTTCTTCTCCGGCCACCCCTGCATCACGAATTGTCTCAGCTGCATAAGGTCAGGATCCTTGTCATAAGCTGATTTCCAATCCTGAGCGCTGATAATGTCTTCCTGTTCTTCAGTGAAAGCTATGTTGTACTCATCCCATTCACTGTGTGGCTGTTCCCCTTCCACGACTGAAGAGCGGCTCAGGTAATCTGCTACTTTGTTTTTCTTCCCAGGTAGATACTCCATGTCGTAAACAAAGTCTAACAGTCTCAGTGTCATCTTTGCAATGCGGGGAGTGGCCTTACGTGACCACTGGATGTAAGAACCTTAATTAAGGGCTTATGGTCCGTCCTGAGTGTAAACCTGGACCCCCATAAGTACTGTCTAAATTTTTCCATGGCCCAGATGGATGCCAACATTTCCTTCTCGATGACTGAGAACTTTTCTTCATTAGTGGTGAGAGAACGTGAAGCAAATCCTATTGTAGCTTCTGTGACATCCTACGACCGTTGAGACAAGACCGCCCCTAACCCTTTCTCACTGGCATCAGTAGTTAAGATGCTTTGAGCTGACATATCGAATCCATGTAGGGGAATGGCTTCACAAATGTCCTTCTTTATGCTTTCGAATTCTTTTTTTGACTCCGAGTCCCATGTGAAAGCATTCTTTTCTTTCAGAATCTGGCGCAAGCTGTGTGTTTTGGTGGCAAAGTTTCTGACAAATTTACTATAAAACTCTGCTAGGCCCAGAAACGATCTCACGTCATCTTTGGTTTTAGGTTCCGGGGCAGACTTGATGGCCTCGATGATATCCTTCTTAGGAGTAATCCCTTTGTCACTGATCTCATGACTCAAGTATGTTACAGAACGGAGGCCAAATTTGCATTTCCCCAGTTCTGCTGTGAGGCCATTCTCTAACAGTTTCTTTAACACTGCCCGCAATTTGCAATCATGCTCCGCTTTGTTTTTCCCCATAATGAGTATGTTGTCTTGAAAATACAAGACACCACTGAAATCTTTGAACAGTTTGTGCATTAATTTCTGAAAAACTGCGGCAGCAGACGCCAGGCCGAATGGTAGACGCATGAACCTGTAACATCCGAAGGGAGTGATGAAAGAAGTCAATTTCCTGCACGATGGGTGTAGAGATATTTGGTGGTAGGCTGCTGTCAGATCTATCGTAGAGAACCAATTGACTCCTTTCGTTTGTGCCAACAGCTCAGTGATCTTGGGTAGCGGGAATTTGTCTACGATAATGTTCTTGTTCAGCTCTCTGAGGTCAATACACAAACGCACTTTTCCATTCTGTTTACGTGCCACCACAAGAGGTGCCAACCATTCGGCACTCTCAATTGGTTCAATGATACCATTTTTTTCAAGATGGTTTAGTTCAAGTTGTACAGCCTTTCTGTTATTGAATGGGATGTTACGAACTTTGTGGCTGACAGGTGTAGCCCCTCTTTTAAAATTATCTTATGTGTAAATTTTGAAAGTTTTCCATTGGTTCCGCAAAAGACATCGGGAAATTCTTTTTTTAACTCATCTTCAACGGATGTAGCAGGGCTACCTGTCATCAGTACTTGGTCTTCACCACTAGGGTTGAGTGTGATACCCAAAGCTCCTTGGTCTGCCCACCCAAGGATGGAAGGCCCTTTTTCCGCTACGTTCAACTTCCCAGTAGTCTCTCTACCCTTGAATTCAAACCTGAGTTGTCCGAAACCCACCATAGGGATTTTCTCCCCTGTAAATGTAACTGGGTGTACATCAGTTGGGTGTAACTGATCTCCTATGATTCTAGCAAAATCATTCTCCCACACATTTTTTTGAATTATAGTGTATGGCAACCAGAATCCACCACCATTGATATGTGCACGCCCCCAATATTCACCAAACAGGATGGTTTTTTCTTCACAATGTTATCAATGCTTAAGACATTTTCATCAATGCATAATACACATTCGTCGTTTACATTTTCTTCTCCCTCATCAGAGTCTGTTCCATACAAAACACATTTGACTGTTGCATTACTTGGCCTCCTCCTGCACACTTTTCCAAAGTGTCCAACAACGCCACAAAATGAGCATTTAGTACGAAAAGCAGGACAATTCCTGTCATTAGCCATGTGCATCTGACTACAATATCTATAACAGCTAGGGCGTTTGTCATTTAGACTTCTGCTAGGCCCTGAATATTTTTTTATAGGCTTCTTATTTCCTTTGTTCCCTACAATAGGAGCATTTCTGTTACCTGCAACACTCTTGTATAACACTTTGCATACAGTGGGGCTGTTATCGTTATCCTTCTTAGCTGCAATGGCACATCTCTTTGACATTTCTGCTTTCTTTACAATCGCTATGATTTCATTAAGAGGTGCCTCCCCGCAAACCCATAACTTCTCTTGTACATTTGTATTAACTGTGTGCATTATAATCTGATCGCGAATAAAGTCATCGTGAAGGTAGCCAAATTTGCAATGGATTGCCAATTTTTTTAGTGCAGCCACATAGTCCTCCACAGTTTCTGTTTTGCCCTGTTTCCTCTGAAAAAAAATTGTACCTGTCTATGGCTGCACAAATCACTGGTTGGTAATGACTTTCTAGGTCCTCTATAGCATGCTGGAAGACATCTACATCATCCGCTCTTCTGGGTTTTTTTTACCGTTTCATTGTACACTCTTAATCCTTCCGGACCCAGACTATGCAGTAGGATTTTCTTTTTTCTCACACTCGTGAACTCCTCACTACCCTCTTCTTCAATGGCAGATAAATAATTCAAGAAATAACCTTTCCAGTCAGCCCATTTCATAGCCGGCTCCCCTGGCTTCGGAAGAAAAGGGACCGGATTTGTCAAGGAGAATGTTTGTGCACACATGTTGAACACTGTAGAACACTACTATAGTTAAAATTACAAGCAATTTATACTTTTCTTCTTTCCCTTTAAACAATGTGGGCAACAAACACAGGATATCTGCCCCAAAGAACTATGGATAGCTGTAGGACATACTAGTGTAAATCAACCATTGTCAACACACATAGCATTGAATAAGTGTGCGTGTCACTGTAGAGTGCACCTGTATCTGACACGCTGTACAATTTGTGCGTATAACTGTCGTTAAGCAACTGCCCACAAATATGTGTGTGTCTCTGAGAAGGATGTGCCACGAATGGTCTGTAGGGTGTGCGCATCACCGAGTTATTGCCTCTCAGTAGATTTGCACCGTAACTGAAGAGGAGTGTTCCTCCCTGAACCTCCGAATGTACGCACTGGACCAGCGCTGATACAAGTTCTCCGAGGGTCAACAATGGTGTGCGCACCACCGTGTAGGGATGCGCTAGAAGTGGGATAAGTCCGCACACGGTACGTGTAAGGAGTTTTCACCATGCGAAGCGTCTCTCAAAATTGCCGCCGCTGACTTCCTCGACCTAAAATAGCCACCGACGTATTGCGGACATAGAAGCATCGGATATATGGAGAGTACGTGACTGAGTGGAATGGCGCGAAATTGAAACTCAAGCTGCTCTTGTTAACAGTTTGAAGCGTTTTCAGAAGAGTAACTCTCTAAATATCGCAATAGTCACAAAACTGCTGTAACGTCCGCTCTCCCTCCCAAGAGTGAACCGCTGCTTAATTTTCTGCGCAATAGAACTGCAATGCTCAAAATGTCTCAGGGTAAGGTACCAATGAATTCATTTTACAGTACCTCAAAATAGACTTTAAGCCGGTGCACATGAATATTCAGGTTCAGTCGGTTCTTCTGGTTAACTCATCGCAGTTGTAATCTTGTAATTTTGTATTATGTAGCATGAGTCGGATTCTTCGCAGTTTGAAAGATCGTGCGTCTGGGTTCGGAAAACTCGTCGCCAGATTGTAGAGTGTGCTCGACCACGTAGAAATTACTCATACACTGAAATGCTAAGATGAGTCTTTATTAGAGAGGGAGAGCGTAACCTCCACTGCGGCTGGTCACCGTTAACTCCTCACACAATTCCGTATCCCACAATGCTTTGCAGGTACATGACGTGGAGAAAAAGACTAGAATGCAACACCACAGGCCCCAACACAGGATGTGTGAGACCAGGGGCGGTGCGTCCATTAGGGCGCTGGGGCGTTGCCCCACAAGCCACTCGAGCTGCTCGGCGTCTCTGAACTTAAGTAAACTCTCAGTTTACTTAAGTTCAGAGACGCCGAGGGAGAACTGACAATCATGTCAGTCAGCATGACGTCGACCGCCCACCCCCTTCAGAGTCTGAAGGGGGTGGGCGGTCCAACGTCATGTTGACTGACATGATTGTCAGACCAGGGGCAGCAGGCAGCACCACAAGTGCGCATGACTGGGGAAGGTCGGCGAATTTTTCCGCCGTGCCCAGTCATGCGCACTCAGTGTCTGCACAGGCTGAGCGATGCCCATTAGAAGAGCGAGGGCTGAGCAAAGGCTCAAACCTCGGTCTCCTAATGGGTAGGCGGGCGGAGAGTAACCATGCCCTAAGTCAATCCTGGCGCTGCTGGCAGCGCCAGGATTGGCTGAGAGGGGTTGCCACCCACTTGCCAGCAGTGATGCTGCTGTTCCGTTCCTGTAGGCGGCAACGGATCCGAGGCAGAGCGGACCTGCTCAGGTAGGATTATTTTATTTATTTTAAAATTTCCCCCCCATCCCCGCGCGAGACCCCCCCCCCGCGAGCCGCGACCGGTTTGTCAAATTAGTCAAATTAAATTCCCAATGAGAAAAAACATTTTGGTTTCTTTAGCTACGGATTGTGTTTATCCATATGTAGTATGCGTAAATTGCTCTTTAACATACTTCCTAAATTACGCTGCTGTCGTTATCTGCTATAAAAGTGTACCCAATGTGCGCCAAAGTCACTAGCGATTCCTACCCGTTGTGTTAGGCAGACATCGGCGTGAAATGTGCACTCGGGGTATGTGCTTGGTACAAAGATCACGTGACAAACCTGTTCAGTTTATTGTGCAGTTGTCTGCATGACATTTTCTACTCCAAGTATTTGTATGCCTGCAAAGAGCATATGTGTAAGTGTAAGGAAAAACAAAAATAGTACTAATTACGCTCAGTAATCCAGATAAGTGCAAGATTACACTCGCATGGAAACACATTTTCACCCAGGAATACTTTTTGCTAGTCCTGCTGGACGTGATAGTCTGTTTCACTTATTGCATCTTGATATTACGCCAGTAAGTTTATGCCGTGGTTGTACAGCTGGATGCGTGGAAAAAGTGTGAATAAGTGGGTGAGTGCAGGGGTTGCGGATTTAATTTGTGCGTTCATACGCGAGTGGCAGAGAGCGGGACGAGAGGGTGAATGAGTGAGTACAAGGATGAATAAATAGGTGAATGAAAGCAAGGACGCCCCTGCGCTCAGACGCCAGGGCCTTATGGTCTCACTCCGAGTCCAAGAGTGATTCATTCATAAGGACCGCGGAAAGATACCAGGAGTCCTTCTTCTGTGTTGTCTGCCTAGGGCACCTGGCCTCCCTTCAGCTGGCATCTTCTCCTGTCGCCTCTTCTTTCTATGACTCAAAGAGGCCCTGAGATGGTTTCCTGAGAGATACCAATGCTGCCTCGAGATGTTTAGTCCTAAGACCCTACTGGAAGTGGACACATTTTCGCTGCCTTGCACAGCCCTAGTTGTTTGTTTACATGATTTCCTACACCTTGTGTGCTATAGGTATTTATAGTGCTTACTACCACAGACGAAGCGCTTAATCAGTTTGAGAAGGTTAACATTCTACTCCATGGCAGGCCAGTGTTGGTGATTTAGCCATGCTTGATGGTTATGATTTGCGATGGTATGTTATGGTATTTTACACAATTTCGTGCATTATTTACTCATGGAAGTTTACTGGGAAGTTTTACAGAGAGGTTATTTGGGCAATAAGATGTTTAGTTACATGGATAATTTTACACTTAGTTGTAGTTTTTGCACGAGGATATTACCGCCCTGTTGATTAAAGTTTGTTTCTCATGCTCTTAACTAGAAATTTTGAAACAGTCATTTTTAGGTTGTGATTCAGGGTTAGGTAAAAGTGAGACCTCAGACATTGGGGAAGACGTGTACATAAGGTTAGATTGTGATTAATTACATCATGCTAGGAGTGCTTTATGTGGTTCTTTCATGCACACTAGTCTGTCTGGTATCAAGCACTGAATTCAACTTCATGTTGAACTTTGTTTTGCTCTTAAAATGTCCAATTAAGCAACGATATTTGAAAACCTTGCGAGTATTTGAATAGCAAAATGTATCTGCACAGCCAGTAAGACGGATACACGCAAGATACGTGCATACCTAACGGTCTCACCAGACCTACTGGCTTTACCGCATAGTCGCATACCCCATCCAGAGTAATAAATAGTAGTGACAGTCTGTTTTGCTGTGATTGTGTATGTAGAGGGACCAGATTGTTTAGGGATTCACCTCGAGGTGTTTGAGCATTGACCAGACAGAGCAGTGCAGGTGACTTTTCTCTTGTGTGTGAATAGGCTTTTTGATGGTAGTGATGTAAATATTTTGAAGTGAATATTTGAACCTGTGAGTCGAGCCTCCCCGACCCTATAGTGGAAAGATGTGCCATTTAAAAAGAGACAATCCTCCTAATAGCGTTTAATACAAAGTCACCAAAGTGCATTCTGGGTCGCATCAGCAACAGGCAGACTTCTAGGCCTCACCGCTCTGTCACAGAAAATGCTGTGCAGAAACCCTTTTCCGTGGTGAGAAGGGCTTCTCCGTGGGAGCATAGTTCACGAGTTATCACTAATGCAAAGTGTTGCTGGCCCTCATCCTCCTGGACCTATCAGCCGCCTTCGACACGGTCTGCCACCACACACTACGAACACGCCTTTACGACGCCGGGATCCAAGAGAAGGCCCTGGACTGGACCACATCCTTCCTCTCCGGCAGAACACAAAGCGTCCGCCTCGCCCCCTTCCGATCCAAAGCCACCAAGATCATCTGCGGCGTACCCCAAGGCTCCTCCCTCAGCCCAACGCTGTTCAACATCTACATGGCACCCCTCGCCCACGTCGCCCGACAGCACAACCTCAACATCATCTCCTACGCCGACGACACCCAGCTGATCCTCTCCCTCACCAAAGACCCTCACACCGCCAAAGCCCACCTCCACGAAGGAATGAAGGCCGTCGCCGAATGGATGAGTACCAGCCGCCTGAAGCTGAACTCGGACAAGACGGAGGTCCTCATCCTTGGTTCCAACCCTTCAGCATGGGACGACTCCTGGTGGCCAACATCACTGGGAACAGCCCCGACACCCACCGACCACGCACGCAACCTAGGGGTCATCCTCGACCCCACCCTCTCCATGACTAAGCAGGTCAACGCCGTTTCCTCATCCTGCTTCAACACCCTCCGAATGCTCCGCAGGATCTTCAAGTGGATCCCCACCGAAACAAGAAAAACAGTCACCCAGGCCCTCGTCACCAGCAGGCTGGACTACGGAAACGCCTCTACGCAGGAACGACGGCTAAGCTCCTGAGACGGCTGCAACGCATCCAGAACGCCTCTGCACGTCTTATCCTCGACATCCCCCGACGCAGCCACATCACACCCCACCTGAGAGACCTGCACTGGCTCCCTGTCAACAAGAGGATAACCTTCAAGCTCCTCACCCACGCACACAAAGCACTCCACAACTCCGGAACAGCCTACCTCAACAGACGACTCAGCTTCTACACCCCCACCCGCCAGCTCCGCTCCACCAGCCTCGCCCTCGCATCCGGAAAACGACCGCCGGCGGCAGATCCTTCTCCCACCTCGCCGCCAAGACCTGGAACACCCTCCCCACCAACCTTCGGCAGACCCAAGACCTACTGGCCTTCAGAAGACTCCTCAAGACCTGGCTCTTCGATCAGTAGCAGCACCACCCCCCTCTTCCCCCAGCGCCTTGAGACCCTCGCGGGTATGTAGTGCGCTTTATAAGTGACATGATTGATTGGCACCACAACAACTTTTATAAGGCTAACGAAGTTCGGAAGAGATGGCCATGCCAGCAGTTCAGTTTTCAGTGTTTGGTTAGTCTTAGTTTAATCTACCATTGACCAGTACTCCAGAAAAGTGGTTGTGTTGAGGTGACCACTGCCTGTTCCATGTACCAAAGCCTGGTCCAAAAAGGAAATTAGTGAAGGGGTGAGGTTTCCACCACTGGGCAGGAGGCCAGTGTCTGAAGGTGGAAGGGGCAGGATCTCTAAGGGCCTCTGGTACTGGCAAGTGCCCCCCTACCCCAAGCCATGGCCCTTTCACCCCTTGTTCTGTCCCTGTGCATTAGTTTGTCCTCTTTTCAATTGCTATATTTTTGTGTAGTGTATTCCATCTCTTGGGGGTGTTACAGGGTAGGTTTGTGCTGTTTATATTTTAATTCTGGATGTGAGGAAACTCGATTATTACTTTCCGGAATGGTGTAAAAAATCATTGAGAATACTGCTTATGAGAAGAATTTATTATTGCATTCTCGCACAGCTTGAAATGTGGAATGTTTGGAAATATTTGCGGTTTTGTGGCCACGTCATATAATGTCATTTTGGATCAGTATGAAGCAGGGATGTCCCGAGTTGCTTCACAAGAGCTTGAATTTAGCCATAATTTCAGGATAACCAAAGAATATGTAAATGATACAATTTAGATCAACTTTATGCATGATTGTCATATGTGTATATAATAAAATCTGATATGAATCCAACCTTCATGGACCAACATTGGACATCACTGCCAGAAAGGGCCTTTGTGGTGGAGCTAGTCTGGTAACATTGGCCCCTTTTAATATACATTGGCTATGAGCATGTGCGTTGTCGGACTCTCTCTCATCGTGGTGATGCCTGGGGATGCCATTGGGCCACGTACAGGCCTTCAGACTCTATGTTAACTAGATTTTCATTTCTGTGAGGAGGTTGTTTTCGATGCTATGAATGAATTCACATATGTCCAGAAAGCAACCAGCAGCTACTTGTAAAGTGTTCATTAGCTTTCACACTCATTTGTTTTTCGGTATATATTTCTCTGATGAAACAGTGTGCATCTTTGAGTGCAGTGCAGCGAAGGGTGAGTGATGTCTGTGTGAGTGCAGGTTGAGCAGTGTGCCTGTGTGAGTCCAGGGTGAGTTATGTGGATGGGTGACTGCAGGCTTAGTGATGTGTCAGGGAAGGGTGAGTAATGGATCTATGAGTGCAGGGTGAGTAGTGTGCCTATGTGAATGCAGGGAGAGTGATGTATCTGTGCAAGTGCAAAGAGACTTGTCTGGCTACTCCCAGAGATGTGTTCGCCAAGCCTCCTCTTTCTCAAATTTGCTTGAAAATGCACCATTTGCCCACTCTTTTTTCAAAATTTTCTCGGGGGGAGAACCCCCCAGAACCCCCTGTAGGTGGTTCCGGCTCGCTCGCCAGAGTGCTGTATTTACGCCCCACCACTTTCAAATGTCACCAGCCGCCCCTGTGTGAGACCCCAACAACACACTAATGCCTAGTGTTCCCCGGTGGGCTGGACGAAAAAACACAGATTGCTGCCCCCCTCCCTGCCGGCAAAATCAAGAGCACAATCGGATAAGGACTGGGGGCCTCTCTGACGTGAGAGACCCAGCCCAAGGTGATGTGAGAGAGGCCCCAGAACAACAACATCATCCCTGAACAGTGAGTTACAACACAAAAGACGGTCTTGCCGGTCTCCTTAGTGAGCGCCCACTCTGACTTACACTGCAGGCAGCAGCAGCTGTTTGATCATGCTCTGCCATTAACACATCTGACACACACTCGGGTGGTGGCTGGTACTTGTTGTTCAATACTGTCACTTTAATTGCAGCAGGCAGCGTGACTGGGTCAGAGATTATTCTGCAAGGGTTCATTCAAGAGAAAACAGTTACTGTGGCAAGGTTATCGGTTGTGCAAACCTAAAGTATTCCCATGTTCATCTCAGGTTATTTTACGGTGCTCCAAAGGGAAAGGAGTGGCCAACAACATCCACAACTTCGTTAAGGATAAAATCCCCAACTTAAATGAATTAGTAAAACCCTTGAGCAGCCCACTGTTCAAAATGTCAGTACATAACTCCAATGGTGTTTCTTTGTCTTTTTTATTCAATCTTCTTCACACGAGATTAGGTGATCTCAAAACATTCTGTAGTCAATGTGTTCAATCCAGTAGCCAACCCATGTTTCGTCATTAGGTACATAAACCTCTGAATTCATCAGGGCTGTACTTTCATAAATCAAACTAACTTATTGTCGTTGTCAACACATTACAGACCCAAGCCTATTCATGATCAGTCATAAATAGTAATAATCCTTCCTAGGCATGTATGTTCGTTTCCATCGAGCTCCTGTCAACACCTGAATCTTGTTATCCATTACCAAAGGAGAGTGCTCGACGTTGTGTGAAAAGACGCTGGTTTTCAAACAACGTAGGAGCACTCTCCTTTCACTAATAGTAAATGATGGTGAAGTCAGAATCCAATCAAAAATGGAAAATTTTCAAATCGCAGGCAAATGGGCCTCCAAGGCATAGTTGAAGGTGCAATTACAACAGTTAGTGCACTTTGTGATGTAACAATGAACGCGTCTAAAATTTGTGAGATTGTCAGTCCCACACAAGTCAGCAGATGTGTCACCCCAAGTGCAGGTTTGAAAAGCAGCAGCTTAGACAATGGGCAGTTACATTGCAGAATGCCTAATGCTCTCTGATCGGTCGATTCAGTTCACAACAATCAACAGGAAACACAGCTAACTGTTTCAATTTTTAACATGACAGTTTGAAAACAGTTCAATCATTGAAATATAGGTCTCACCTAGAGATGTTAAAGTTTATGAAAACACAGGGCCTCATTTATGAAAAGTGTCACATCGCTGCAGGAAAACAGAAATGCAACACTTTACATAGCGCCATCCATCTATCAGATATGGCGCATTCCTGTCCTTTTCCCCTGCGCAATGGGCTGCCGTGTGCCAACACAGGGACCTTTGCAAAATGGTCCAAGGGTGTGGAGATGATTATTTTTGTGCAGGAAGGGAAACCTTCCTGCACAAAAACAATCACAAGAGGCATTTTCCTCTTTCTATGTGTGCTGCAGAATGCAGCACACATAGAAAAAGGAAAACTAGGAGAATTGTGCCTCCATTACACGTACTCTGGGGAGGCGCAAGTTTTTGGCGCTGCCTCAGAGTTATGATTTCTCCTAAATCTGGGGCAGTGTCAAAAAGCCATGGATGTTGCTGGTAAAGCCCCCAGCATCACCCAATGCACGCCCCTTTAACGCAGAAAACTGAGTTAAAGGGAACGATATTTACAAGGCAGCATTAAGCCCAAAAAAGTGGCTTAGTGCTGCCTAGCAAATAGGAAGCAGGCTCCTGAGCCATCGGAGCGTCACAAAAAGTGACGCACCAGCGGCACAAGGAGCATATAAATAAGCCCCCAAGGGGCTTATTTATGAGCCCCTTGTAACACTTTTGTGCCGCTGTTGCGTCACTTTTCTTGATGCAGCGACGTTATAAACAATGCGCCACGTTGCGCCATATTTACAAGGTGACGCATCTAGGCAGATGTGTCACCTTGTAAAGCCCTGTGCCACATTATACCTGCGTCAGGTATAATGTATGCAGGGTGGGCGTTCCCACGCAACAAAGCCTCGTAGGAGTGGCGCAGTGTAATCTATCAGATTTCACTGCCCCACTTTGTTATGAATCGCAATGTACCCCAATATAGGCTTGGGTAGTCTCCTAACCCTTTACCTACATTTACCCTGCCATTGTACTACATAATGGGTTTTGGTGCTGACCTTTTACCTAGTTAGGTGCTGCATAAATGTCGTGTGGTTTTCCCCGAAAACTAGCCTCATTTATTATGCATGAGGATTCTCAGAATCGTAGCAGGATTACCATCTTCTGCATAATAACTGTGTATAAGGTTCATCACCATCGTCATCCTCGGCCAACATGACTCAGCAAGGTAGAACCCCTGAGGGTACCTTTTGGGTATATAAGCACCATATCTTAGCTGGGGCCGGCAGAGGAGAAAGACTTCCATGCTGACACGAGACTCTGAGGTTCCTGCACGCAGACACTCCAGCACGCAGTGGTCTGACATCCCTCCCAGGGTATCCATCTCGAGACCAAGACGGGGTCCTTCACTCTTCCACATCAGGTAATGGGGTTGACTCTATCCTAAGGGGTTTCTTGGCTATACACCAACACACATGCTAGGTACATTTAGATACATCTAGTTAGGGTTAGCATCGTAGGAGTACGCATTATTACTGTCATGTATCCATATGCCTGCATATATCCATTGCTTTAGCACTATGGTAGAATTCTACCATCTATTTACTCTGTTGGTGCTATACCAGTATATATCTGTTTCTGTCATATGGTTGTTGCAACACACGTATTTTACACTAGAATGACGCTGGTTCAATAAATGCTTATTGAAAACATCCCCACCGTTTATTCTGTGTATCTCTCTGAGACAAAGTGAGCACGAGTGACTGAGTGAAAAGTACTGTACTGTTTCCACAATCCCTGAGGGGACAGGGTTGTCATGTTCGATAGTTGCCAGAAACTATTCTCTCCTTGGTAAGAGGAGTCCATAGTGGCACTGTGAGCTAGCTGGTATACAGGCGAACATATCCAGTACGGGGGTCTGGAATCAGTCTGGACACCAGTCCCACAGTTTATGTTGTCTAAACGTGCAGATCCTATATAGATTTATAGGAACTAAACGACAATTTCTAGGACGCCAATGCGTAAAAACCTTACACCTGCCTCATAGCAGGCCTAAGGGTGACGCAGTGCTATGAGTGTGGGCCTGCCTCATGCATTGCTGGAGTTGCGTTATGCTTGCGATACAACTCCAGTAATGCGTGACTTTTGCGCCGACAGATACGTCAGGATTCCTGACGCATCTGTCACTCCTTGCGACATGGAGCGCCATACAGTAAATAAGGAAGGAGGGCGCAGTGAAAACTGTCGCATCGCTGTTTTCACGCAGCAATGCAACAGTTTTCATAAAAAGCGATGCAACAGTTTTCATAAATAAGCCCCTGAGGGCCTTATTCATGAGGCCTTGCATCACTGTTACGCCACCAGTGCGTCACTTTTTGTGACGCCCTGGCGGCGTAAAAGATGCGCCATGCTGCGCCCTATTTACAAAGTGACACATCTAGGCAGATGCGTCACTTTGTATACTCCTACGCCACATTAGACCTGCGCCAGGTATAATGTATGCAGGGTGGGCTTTCCTCTGCAAACAGCCTCGTAGAAGTGCTGGGGTGTGTCTGAAAACAGACGCAACTCCAGCAATGTGTCCTTTCACATGGGGCAAGCCCCATGTGAAAGGGCCGGCGTCAGTCTTATGCCTGCTGTAAGGCAGGCATAAGATATTGACGCAATGGTGTCCTAGAAGTGGTGCATTAAAATCTATGCTGGAGTTGTGTCTGTTTTCAGACACACCCAGCAATGCGTCACTTTTGCGCCTACAGATACGTCAGAAATACTGACGTATCTGTAACTCCTTGCGACATGATGCATCATACAGTAAATATGACGCATCCATCATGTCGCAAGGAGGGCGTACTGAGAAGTGACGCATTGCTGTTTTCATGCAGCCATGAGTCACTTCTCATAAATAAGGCCCTGAGTATTTAGAGGAGTTCTGACAACTTTTGTGGCCGGTGCCACTGCACCTGCTGCACCATTCAAATTATGCCCCAAGTGCCTGCAAGATAACTACATGTGTGACTGCCTGTTTAGTAGTCAAATATAACAATATTATGTGTTTAGAGGAGTTCTGACAACTTTTGGGCCCGGTGCTACTGCACCTGCTGCACCAATCATATCATGACTCTGTTGTCTGCAAGGTAACTGCTCTTGTGGTTGCCTGTTTAGGAATAAAATATAGCAATATTAGGTGTTTAGTAGGGTGCCTGAAGCTTTTGGTCCGGTGCCACTGCACCTGCTGCACTATTTAAATCAAGCCCCTTTCAACTGCAAGGTAACTGCAATTGTGACTGCCTGTTTAGTAGTAAAATATAGCAATATTAGGTGTTTAGAGGAGTTCTGACAACTTTTTGACCCGGTGCCACTGCACCTGCTGCACCATTCAAATCATGACCCTAGTGCCTAAAAGATAACTGCACTTGTGACTGCCTGTTTAGTTGTAAAGTATAGCAATAATTGGTGTTTAGTGGGGTGCCTGGAGCTTTTGGTCCCAGTGCCACTGCACCTGCTGCACTATTGAAATCATGACCCTAGCACTTGCTAAATAACTGCACTTGTGACTGCCTATTTAGTTGTAAAATATAGCAATATTAGGTTTTTAGAGGAGTTCTGATAACTTTTGGGCCCGTTGCCACTGCACTTGCTGCACCATTCAAATAATGACCCTGTTGCGTGCAAGATAACTGCACTTGTGACTGCCTGTTTAGTAGTAAAATATAGCAATATTTGGGGCCTCATTTATGGGTTTTTTGCCGTTGGGCAGCGCAGCAGGCCTTGCTGCTGCACTGCCCTAAGGCAAAAGAAAAGGGCAGGAATGCACTGTATCTATTAAATTCGGCGCATTCCTGTACTTTTCCCCTGCGCACAATGGGCTGCCGTGCGCCAACGCAGGCAACTTTGCACCATGGTGCAAGGTTGCCTGCGTTGCGGGAATGATTATTTTTGTGCAAAATTCAGCACACATACAAAGAGGAAAAACGAGGAGAAATAAAGATATTTCTCCTCGTTGTTCCTCCCTTACGACTCCCCTGGGGAGGCCTAAGCTTTTGGCGCTGCCTCAGACTTACGATTTCTCGTAAATCTGGGGCAGTGTCAAAAAGCCATGGATGTTGCTGGGAACACCCCTAGCAACACCCATGGAAGGCCCCTTTCATGCAGTTTTCTGCGTGAAAGGGGCACACATTTATAAGGCAGTGAAAAGCCACATAACGTGGCTTTACGTGGCCTTATAAATATGCCAGTGGCACATTGCACCCCCGGAACGTCAAAAAGTGACGTTCCAGTGGCGCAAAAGTGCCGGTAGGGCCTCATAAATGGGTGTTTAGTGAAGTTATAACAACTTTTGGCCCTGGTGCCACTGCACCTGCGGCACCATTTAAATCAAGCCCCTTTTAACTGCAATTGTGATTGACTGTATAGTAGTAAAATATAGCAATTTAGGTGTTTAGAGGAGGTCTGACAACTTTTGGGCCCGGTGCCACTGCACCTGCTGCACCATTCAAATCATGACCTTGTTGTCTGCAAGGTAACCTCACCTGTTTAGTAGTAAAATATAACAATTTTAGGTGTTTAGTTGGGTGCTTAGAGCTTTTGGTCCTGGTGTCACTGCACCTGCTCCACCATTGAAATCATGACCCTTTTGTCTGCAAGGTAACTGCACTTGTGATTGTCTATTTAGTTCTACATTTCAGCAATAACCTGGGTTTAGTGAGGTCCCTAGAGCTTTTGGCCCGGGTGCCACTGCACCTGCTGCACCATTCAAATCAAGTCCCTTTTAACTGCAAGGTAACTGCAATTGTGATTGCCTGTTTAGTAGTCAAATATAGCAATATTGTGGGGCAGATTTATGACAACTGGCGCATCCCTGCAAATCAGCGGGGATGCGCCAGGTAAGATGCGTCACGCAAGTTTACCCTTGCGCCACCACAGATGCGCCGCATTTACAATGCGGCGCATAATGGCGCAAGGATAAACAGATGCGTGACGCATCTCCCGTCGGAAGGGTAGCGCATTGCTGGAGTCGTGTCGCAAGCGCGATGCAACTCCAGCAATGCTCGCGGCCTGCCCATACATAACGTAGTGGGTCACGCCTTACGCCTGCTTCAAGCAGGCGCAAGGTTTTGACGCAGCGGCGTCGGAAAAGTGACTGAGTGGAATCTTGTAGATTTCACTCAGGCACTTGTCCGAGGCTTTACTGCGCCGGAACGCCCCCCCCCTGCGCCGGAACGCCCACATGAAACCTGACGCAGGTTTCATGTGGCGCAGGGCTTTACAACGTGACGCATCTCCCTAGATGCGTCACGTTGTAAATAGGGCGCAACGTGGCGCATGGTTTACGCCGGCGCTGCGTCACAGAAGTGACGCAACGGCGGCGCAAAAGTGGCGCAAGGGGCTCGTAAATCTGCCCCTTTGTGTTTAGAGGAGTTCTGACAACATTTGGGCCCAGTTCTACTGCTCCTGCTGCACCATTCAAATCATGACCCTGTTAAGGTAACTGCACTTGTTTAGTAGTAAAATATGACCAAATTGATTGCGTTGAAAAAAATCATTCCAATAATGCCTACAAAGTGCTTAGAAAGGTATTGAGGCATAAATAGGAAATGCCACAAATGTTCTAAGGCTAAAGCATCGGCTGTACACATCTAAGTAATAAAAAGCAAGCATTCCAGCATACTGTTGGACGCTGTCTGCCATTCCCAAGGGAAAAGGTCTTATTTTGACAGTGAATGGGGCTTAAACAGTGTGAACAGCTTTAGTAGAAGTATCGTAAATGCATGCAGTTGGGGGAAGTTAACAAAAATAGAGTTCCACACCAAAGCGAATGAATACAGTAATTCGGCTACGGGAACTGATAAGAGCCCCCTTTTAAGATGTATTAAATAGAAGAGATTTAATGGCAAAATGAGGAGAAATGCCTAATTTCTCCTTGTTTTTGCTGTTTCTATGTGTGCCACATTGTGCAGCACACATAGAAACAGCAAAACACCAGGAATTATTGTTTATGTGCAGGAAAGGTGTCCTCTCCTGCACATAAACAATCATAAAAAAAACTACGATTGGAAACTTCTATGTGTGCTGCACAATGCAGCACACATAGAAGTTTCAAATCGCCATTTGTGATTGTTCATTCCCTCAACACAGGTACCCTTGCACTATGGTGCAAGGGTGCCTGCGTTCGCGCTAGGCAGCTTAATGTAGCTCCAGCACTAGGGAAATGCAGGGATGTGCCGTATCTTTGTCAATAATTCTCATCCCTGCATTTTCAGAATGGAGGAACGCCACGTTCCGCCATTCCCTTGTACATATGCCCCATAGTGTGCAACAGGATGGCAAAATGCATTGGAAAATGAGGGGATATTTACAAGCCCCTATCGCCACCACAACATCACTTTTTCAGACGTTGTGGTGGCGATAGGGCTTCGCCTTATTTACAAGGCAGCGTTAAGCCACTTAACGTGGCTTCAATCAATCAATCAGGGGTTTATAAAGCGCGCTACTCACCCGTGAGGGTCTCAAGGCGCTGGGGGGGGGGAGGCAGCTCCGGATCAGTCGAAGAGCCAGGTCTTGAGGCTCTTCCTGAAGGTGTGTAGAGTGGGGGAGCGTCTGATGTTGACTGGGAGCTCTTTCCAGGTCTTTGCTGCGACGTAGGAGAAGGCTCTTCCGCCTGCTCTTCTGCGGATGCATGGGGTCTCTGCCAGGGCGACGTCGGCGGAACAGAGGTTCCTTTTGGGAACGTGGAGGGAGACTCTTTCGTTGAGGTATTTGGGTCCGATGTTGTGGAGGGATTTGTAGGCATGGGTGAGTAGCTTGAAGGTTACTCTCTTCTCGATGGGGAGCCAGTGGAGGTCTCGTAGGTGCTGGGTCATGTGCTCGTGTCGTGGGGTTCCGAGGACGAGTCTGGCTGCGGTGTTCTGGATGGTTTGGAGCTTGTGTAGCAGGGTTTTGTTGATTCCGGCGTAGAGGGCGTTACCATAGTCCAGTCTGCTGGTTATGAGTGCGTGTGTGACGGTCTTTCTGCATTTGGGGGGGATCCACTTGAAGGTCTTGCGGAGGATGCTGAGGGAGTTGAAGCAGGTGGAGGCGACGGCGTTGATCTGGCGGGTCATGGTGAGGGAGGAGTCTAGAATGATGCCGAGGTTCCGGGCGTGGTCCGTCGGGGTGGGTGGGTTTCCGAGGGCCACCAGGAGCTGTCCCACGCAGTGGGGGAGGGTTCAAGGACGAGGACCTCTGTCTTCTCCGAGTTCAGTTTTAGGCAGCTGTCGCTCGTCCAGGCTGTGACGTCTTTCATTCCTTCTTGGAAGCTGAGTCTGGTGTCTTCGGGGTTCTTCTTCTTCGAGAGAGGATGAGCTGGGTGTCGTCGGCGTAAGATACTATGCTGAGCCCATGCTGTCTGGCGATGGGGGCGAGGGGGGCCATGTAGATGTTCAAAAGCGTGGGGCTGAGCGAGGATCCTTGGGGTACTTTACAGTTGATCTCTGTAAGTTCGGAGAGGAAGGGAGGAAGTCTGATCCTTTGGGTTCTGCTGGAGAGAAAGGAGCAGATCCAGTCGAGGGCGGTTTCTCGTATACCAGTGTCGTGGAGTCTGGCTGCGAGAGTGCGGTGTGAGACGTTGTCGAAGGCTGCGGAGAGGTCTAGTAGGATGAGGGCCGCAGTGTGGCCCTGGTCGAGTAGCATGCGGATGTCATCGGTAGCGGCGAGGAGGGCGGTCTCGGTGCTGTGGTTGCTGCGAAAACCAGACTGGGAGGAGTCGAGGTTGGCGTTCTCTTCGATGAAGGTGGTCAGCTGGGCGTTGATGAATCTCTTGGTGACTTTGGCTGCGAAGGGAAGGAGAGAGATGGGCCGGTAGTTTTTCAGGTCCGTCGGGTCGGCCGAGGGTTTCTTGAGGAGGGGCTTGACCTCTGCCCGCTTCCAGTCGTCGGGGAAGATGCCGGATTCGAGGGAGGCGTTGATGGTCCGGCCTAGTTCGGGTGCTATGGCGGCGGCGGGGGCTCTGTGGTAGATGTGCGGTGGGCAGGGGTCCGTGGGGGCTCCTGAGTGGGTATTCTTCATGGTCGTGGTGGTGTCTTCAGTGGTAGCAGGTTTCCAGGTGGTGATGGTCGGCTGGTTGTCGGTGGTGGAGAGGGGGGTGGTGTCAGGAGTCTGTTCGCTGAAGTTGTCGTAGAGGGCCTTGATTTTCAGGTGGAAGTAGGAGCTGAGCTTGTTGCAGAGGTCCTGGGATGGTGTGACGTCCGCGGCTTCACTGGGGGGTTTGGTGAACTGCTGTATGACGTTGAAGAGTTCTTTTGAGTTACTTGCGTTGGTGTAGATTTTGTTCTTGATAAAGGTGCGCTTGGTTGCTCTTATGCGCTGATGGTATTCATTCATGGCGTTCATGTAGTTGTTCTGGTCTTCGGTGGTTTTCCTGTTCCGCCAGAGTTTCTCGAGGCGTCTGCAGGAGCACCTGGCTTCTTAGAGGGCAGTGGTGAACCAGGCGGCCTTCAGGGGGCATTGTTTGACGGGGTGGCGGAGGGGTGCGAGCTTGTCAGCGCAGCTGGAGATCCAGCGGTTGAGCGGCTTAACGCTGCCTTGTAAATAAGGCACCCTTTCATGCTACACTTAGCGTGAAAGGGGAGGGCAATAGGTGTTGCAGTGGGCGTTCCACCGCAACACCCATTGATTTTGACACTGCTCCCTATTTACCAGGGAAAACCTGGTCTTAATATGGCGAAACGAGGAGAAATGCTTTATTTCTCCTCGTTTTTTCTGTTTCCATGTGTGCTGCGTTGTGCAGCACACATAGAAACAGAAGAATGCCATTGATTGTTTATGTGCAGGAAGGTGCCCCTTCCTGCACTTAAACATTATTTCCCCTGAAACGCAGACACCCTTGCAGTGTGCCTGCGTTGGCGCTAGGCAGCTAAATTAGTGCCAGCACTGGGGGAATCGCAGGGCTGCACCATATTCTTGTAAATAAGGTGCAGCCCTGCGTTTCAGAAGTGGTGGATCGTGGCGTTAAGCCAAGGAGGCTAACGCCACGCTCCGCCACTTCTCTTATAAATGTGCCCCTGAGTTTACAGGTGTCTTCAAATCTCAGAGGCAGAAATGGGCTGTTTGGAAAGCAAGGGGCATATGTACGATCCCTATCACCACGGGAACGTCACTTTTGGTGACGTTTCCGTGGCGATAGGGGATTCGCCTTATTTACAAGGCAGCGTTAAGCCACTTAGCGTGAAAGGGGTGGGCAGTGGGTGTTGCGGTGGGCATTCAACCGCAACACCCATTGATTTTGGCACTGCCCCCTATTTACAATGGCAGCGTAAATAGGAGGCAGTGACAAAATTAAGACCAGGGAAAACCTGGTCTTAACTTGCCGAAATGAGAAGAAATGCTTTATTTCTCCTCGTTTTTGCTTTTTCCATGTGTGCTGCACACATGGAAAAAGCAAAACACCTTAGATTGTTTATGTTCAGGAAGGTGAACCTTCCTGCACATAAACAATCCTTTAAAAAAATGACATTTTGTAACTTCCACGTGTGCTGCACTAAGCAGCACACATAGAAGTGACAAAATGGCATTTCAAGATATTTATGTGCAGGAAGGGGGACCTTCCTGCACATAAACAATCTTCCCCTGCACGCAGACACCCTTGCACTATGGTGCAAGGGTGCCTGCATTGGCGCTACACTGCTAAGTGTAGCGCCAGCACAGGGGGAAACACAAGGCTGCACCATATCCTTGTAAATATGGTGCAGGCTTGCATTTCTGAAGTGGCGGAGTGAGGCGTTAAGCCATGACAGCTAGCGCCTCACTCCGCCACTTCCTTGTACATATGCCCCCAAATGTTTTGGCCAAAGAAGTGAATGGTACTCCTTTCTGAGCTAGAATTGCTAGGCATTTATTCAGTGTATCAACGTGCATATTTATGGTGTAGATTTTTGGCCATGAAACACTTTAAAAGACTTTCATTAGAGGAGGATAAAATTGAATTCCACAACATTTCACTACTTTTTGAACAGTTAAATACACAAAACATTGTGTTAGCCCACAACAGTATTCATTTGTTCAAATTACGTAGCTACTGTTTTTTAACAGTGTGTACTAAGCAGGAGTGAAAGAAGCACGTTTCACAAGTTTACAAGCAAGACAAGGCTTCAAAGGTTTATAGGCTTCAAGGCTAGCCCCATGTGAAAGGAACATTGCTGGAGTTTTGTCACGCTTCCGACACAACTCCAGCAATGCGCCACTTTTGCGCCGACAGATACGTCAATAATACTGACGTATCTGTCATTCCTTGCAACATGATGCGTCATACAGTAAATATGACGCATCGATGGTGTCACATGAAGGGCGCACTGAGAAGTGTTGCATGGCTGCTTTCACGCAGCTATGCAACACTTCTCATAAATGAGGCCCTAAGTATTTATGGCACTTGTAACCCTTTGAACCCAAACCTTGCCTGTAAGCTTCTGCTACTTTCATTCCCTCCTACCACACTTTGTTAAATGGTAATTATGCAATTCAACCAAACGTTTCCTGTGGTGGGTTAGCCGAAGGCTTTTTGTATTGGTTAATTATTCATAAAGTAGTAAAATATTGCAGAATTAAATTCTGTCCTGCTTCAGTAAATGTCTTTGAAAGTATTTCATTGTTCACAATTAACATGATGCATATGTATTTTAATCAATTAAATAGTCTTATAGCAATTCTAACTCAAAATGATGTACTGTAAGAAAGTGGGTTATTAACTGGGGTGGAGGTGAGTCCACCACAAGGAATAAGACCACAAACTGCCAAGGTAAAACACAGTTTCAATAATTTAACCATAGGCCCAACCTTCTGGTATCTATGGCACAGAGCAGACAGGTTTAACATAAATGTGTGAAATAGTTAGCAGTAACAAAACAGTCAAAAAGTCAACCTACAGCACAACAAAAAACCCACAACCAATTTCTGGAAATAGAGTCATATTTAATGAATATAACAACAAAAATACAACAAGGGGAACTGGAGATATAAAGTCGTATATGTACAAGAACTGCCGCTAACTAGCGTTAACATTAGTTAGCGGCAGTTTTCTTAACGCGTCCTAGCACCAAAAACGATCGCCCTGTTAGCGATGTATTTACAATACGTCGCTACATGGCGATAGTAACAGCTAGCCGCGGTGAAAACTGCCACTAACACTAGCGTCAAGGCGATAAAAATGTTGACGTTAGCGGGAGAAAAATGACGAAAGGCCAGTTATCGGCAAAAATAACTCACGTTAGTCAGCCCAACGTGACTTTTTTTTGCCTCTAGAGGCAAAAATAGCCTATAAGTCCACCTCCAATGAAAAATAGGAAATAATACCAATGGAATGCAGAATGGAGCAGCCAGGGCTAAGTGCAGAACAGATCAACAACCACCCAAGCCCCCCAACAGCCAGGATGACCAGCCAGAGTCCCTGGGGAAGAGGAAATGCAGATTCAGGGCTACAGTTTTGAAACGAGGTGCATCGCTGGGAAAGAACAGTGATGCATCACTTTTCATAGCGCCCTCCTTGCAACACCATGGCAGCCAAAACCTTGAAAGCAGGGACAGTGCCCGGGGCCCGGAGGCCTCACTGGACCTGCGTCTGTGACCCAGAGTGGGAGGCAGAGGTGCTGTGGAGTTGCTGGGCCATGGCGGTAGACATTGATGCGTCGGCGATCACCCTTACCTGGTGGTGAAGTCTGGCAGGTCGCACAGAGACACGTTGCTGACCTGTGTGAGAAGACCGCCTGGCGCACCTTGGAGCTGTGAACGGTAGAGGCGCTCCTGTGCACCGACGTAGGGAGGTCTGCATCGCATACCAGGCATCACCACTACACCGGGGTGCATGGAGGAGATTACCAATGGTGGGCCGCGCCTCTCTGCATCACAAGCTAGAGGATGTTGCACTGGCCGGACGCTGTGGAGGGTGAGGCCCCTGAGCTGCGCCTAACTTGTGTGTCAGGAGCGCTGCAACTTCATGCCTAAGGGGGCCCTGTTGCATCACCTGCATCGGGAGGTTCCCCAGCGGACTTGGCAGTGACTGCTGTACCCAGGCTTGTGAAATCCCACCTGGCTGAGGTGATGCTGGCTGAGTCACAGATTTGGAGAGAGTGCAGCGCATTGAGCCTCGTTGTCAATGTCCAGGTGAGGAGAAGGTGGGACTCGGAGCTGAGGATGCCCGGGGGCGAGTCGGGCCCAGGCCCTTGGGTATGCAGCTTGATCCACCGTTAATTGCTTGGGAACTGGGGAACACAGAATCTGGTCGCCGGTGTTAGATCGGAAGAGGCAGCCGGGTTGTGCTGCCTTTCCTTGCCCCCTGTTAGTTTGCTTTTGGGTGTACCAGGGACTAACCCTTAGTGTACTTCCTCTTCCCACAGTGCTGCACTGTCTGGTTGCTGCTGCTGCTGCTGGTTCCTCTGACCCAGAGGTCAGGTGTTCAACTCCCTCCTCCACCGCTGGCTCCTGCATGCGCCTCATCCCTGGTGATCCAGTGATAGAGCGTCACAGCTCTGCAGCTTGACTGCCCTCCTGTCCCTCTTGTCTGCTGTTCCTGTTCATCTTTCTGCTTTTCCTCGTTGCTTTTCTACCTTTGTCTTTTTCTTATCTTTGCTTTGTTTGGCTTCGCTTTTCCTGTGCTTTTTTTGCAGTTCCTTTTTCCCTATCCTCTCCCTCATTGCTACTGCGATCCCCCACAGCACTACTTAATGGCGGACGCTGTGCTGCCATGCGCAGCGGGCGTGCCACTGGTGAGCCGAAGGGAAGCCACAGGCAAGCCCGTCTGCGTCCGTCCGCCCTTGTACCGTGCCCAGCACCAGGGACCCTGCCTCTCGGACACTCCACTGCTACGACGACAGCACCCTCCTCGCCCTCAACCCTGGACGCCACGCCGCCTGCCATCTAGCATCACCGAAGAATACCCTTGCACCCTGCGCCTGCTGAAACTGCAAACGCACGTCCTGCCACATCAGCACACCAGCGCCTCTTGCCGCCCATCTGACCATCATCGCGCCCCCGTCGCAGCTGGATGAAGGCCACCGAAGAACTTCTCGTCAACTCCCTCAGCACCACCACTCCACCAATGCTTACAGACGCCAATACCGCAGCGCTCAACCTCCACCAATTGATCTCCAACTGCGCCGACACCCTGGAACCCCTCAAGAAAAGACCAGGCAAACAACACTCCAAGAAGGCCAACTGGTTCACTCCTGCCCTCCACTAGTCCAGACGCACCTGCAGACGTCTTGTGTAGAGATGGAGCCACAACATCAATCAACTCCGCAACACAGTCACCCTTGCTACATGGCGCAAGGGTACCTGTGTTGGCGCATGGCAGCCATTGTGCGCCATCGTAGGGGAAAAAGACAGGGGGGGCTTAATCCTGAGCCCTTCTGGCAGTTTAACGCCGCTGGTGCATCATTTTCTTGACGTACTTGCAGCTTGAATCTTGCACCACGTTGCGCCGTATTTACAAAGTGACGCATCTAGACATATGCGTGACCTTGGGAAGCCATGTGCCACATCCTACCTGCATCTGGCATGATGTATGCAGGGTGGGCGTTCCCACGCAACAAAGCCTTGTAGGATTGGCGCAGTGAAGTCTCTCAGATTTCACTGGGACACCACTGCGTCAAAACCATACCCCTGCCTCATGGCAGGCGTAAGGGTGATGCAGTGCCATAGGGATAGGCTGTCCCCATACATTGCTGGAGTTGCGTCATGCTTGCAACACAACTGTAGCAATGCGTGGCTTTAGCGCTGCCAGATATGTCAGTATTCCAGACGTATCTGTCATTGATTGCGACATGGAGACCGTACATTGAATATGGTGCATCCATGGTGTAGCAAGGAGAGCGCAGTGAAAAGTGTTGCAATGATGTTTTGTCGCAGCGATGCAACACTTTTCATGAATGAGGCCCAGGAATGCGCCCTATCTTATTGATAGTGCGCATTCTTGCCCTTTTGTTTTGTCGCAGGGCTGCGCAGCAACATTTCTTGCAGCGGTGTCCAGCACCAAAACCTCTGAAATAAGGCCCCAAGTGTTTGCACCAATTTTAAGACCAGCTATGGTCTTAAAAAACTGCCTCTAACTGGACTTAGCGGCAGTTTTAGAGGGTTATTGCCGTATGGGAATTTCATTGTAAATATCGCGAAGTGGGGTTAGCAGCAGTTTTTGCACGGGAACGCCCACCATGCATTTCATTTTCGTTAAGTCCCACTAACAGAAGTGGCGATCTTAAAAATTCACGTTTAAGCCGGAAAAGTGCTGCTAATGGCAGTTATCGGCAACTTGTACATACGGTCATAAAAACAAAGTCGCTGTAACATCATTAAGTTCTTGTACATATGCCCCTAAATTTAAAGATTTATGGTAAAAGTGCCTTGAAAAAGTAAAGCGCCAATCATAAACCACTGTTCATGGTTGACCGGGGCCTAGGCACAATTTTAGGCCAACTGCAAAACTGCGTGGGTCAGATACTCTAAGAGGATCACCCTGGTCAAAGATATTACCTTCTGACCTAGTCTCTGGAATGGAAGTTGAAATCCTCCTGTAGGGCAAGGTTGCAGGCTGTAACTGATGAAGTCCTCTCGAAGCTGGATAGATATTGGCCAAGGTCCTACAGAACTCATTGGTTTTGCTGGGCAAAGCTCTATGCATGAGTAATTCAAATTTTGCGGCAGCTGAAGTCCTCGCGTTGGGCATATACTTATTGCACCTCCGCCTGTTCAAGATATCTACCTTTGGACTCAGTTTTGTTTATGGAGCTCAAATTCTTCCAGTGGGACAAGCCTGAAGCTGTATCCAATAAAGCTCACTCAAAATTGGATACCTTTGCCACAAGATCCTGCTAATGCTCGAAGGTCATGGATATCCCAAAAATTTCTAAGTCCCAACTTTTCAGACTTTCTGGAACAATCTTTGTCACTTTTGAGAATCCCATAACATTAGGGACAGCACTTATGGACCAGGTCCTACTCCAGCAGAGGCCACCAGCAGGGTCCAGTTCAGGTTCAGTTGCTTCTGGTCAGTTGGGCCCTTCAAGAAAAAGGCCTTATGTAGCTTGTTGTGCTCCTGCAGCCGCTCAGGAGGTCAGCCAACTGACCCTTAGTCCTGCATACAAATAGGAGCAGGTCCAGCCCCTAAGGTCTCCATGCAAGTTTCAAACAGTTAGGGCCTGATTACGAGTTTGGCGGTCCCACCTCCCCCTTCATGTTGGCGTCGGATTCACCGCCGGCGGCTAGGTAGTCCGCCCATCATATTACGATGTTGTCGGTTTGCTGTTCGAAAGACCGCCGGAGCGCCGCTGACACTGACAGCCATTTGCAGACTGCCTGGAGGGTGGTCGGGGAAAAGCAGCTGCCATAGGGCAGTACAGAGAAGTTTCACCGCCGTACAAATTGCTAGCTTTCGGACGAGCTGACGGTGGCAGTGGGACCACCTGCTTCGGGTCGGCTGAATTGAAGGATTTGGAGTGCATACTCACCTATTTCCTTTTCTTTTCTTCAGTCTCCCACATGGATCCCTTTGTCCAGGTCCCCCCTTCATGGCAGCATCTTGACCCCGAAGAAAACTACCCTTTGCGTGCCGAAATCCAGGTAAGTCCGTTTTGTACTATTTACCCATTGACTGGACAGGGAACATATGGTCCAGACTCCAGCAATGGGAAAGTACTGGTAGTAATTATGTTTTCACGTGTCATGCATATGTGTACACTACAGTCAAAATATACACACCAGCATTGACATATATGAAAATATATACACCTCTGTCAGAAACACCGCAGCGGGAGCATCATAATATGGCGGGCAGGAGACCTCTGCCGCAGCGGTCTTCTTGGGACCCCTAGCGCCAGTACAGCGGGAAGACCACCAAACACGTAATCGGGGCCCTAAGTCCAGACTTCTTCTGTTCATCCACAAGTCCAGAGAGTGTTCTGATGAGCTGTGGGTGAGGTGCCACTTTTTTAGGGCTTAGTATCCAGTGGGTGGGTGTGACTCCCGGACTATCCCTAGCCAATAAGAAAAATGTTCCCAGGGGCAACCCTTCCCGCTTTTGCAGCACATCCGGTTTACCTTACGGCAAACTATCCCACAGTGCTCTATTCTGAGTTTAACGTTTTTCATGAACATCAAGATTCAGAGTGTCGTTGGTGTTGTAGGACGCTCTATACAGGAGCTGCTCTCCACCTAAACTTGGGAACTAACCAGAGTTCCTTGCTGCCTTGTTTTGCATAATTTATGCAGCCCTCTAAGCCTGAAAGGGTATTGCTTTGGTTTACAGTGGGTGCTCCAAAGTGTCTGAACAAAGCTAAACCGCTCTGAAGAGTCGTAATTACAGGAAAACACGTGTCAGGGGTTGCTTTTATTCATTCCAGGTTGGCTTAGATGGTATTTTACCAGTCCAAAAATGTTATATTGTGTCTGGAGTGGTAAAAAACTTTTTGTAATTTTTCAGTTTGGCAAGGATGGCCCTAGCTAATCCTATGCCCAAAGATTTTTCTGTATAAATGGCAAAAGACTGTCACGTTCTAACTTGGCATGGATGGCACTGTACTAATCCTATGCTTAAAAACTTTGCTAGAAAACAGACATTAGTTACCAGGTATGGTTACACTCCATTTTGCAAAGGTAGAGTGTCAAAAGTGGGCTATGAAACAGGTAAGTATTCATTTTTAATAATCTCAGCATCCAATGTGAAGCCTACACATGTTTCAGGACTCAGCAAAAATTGCTAACTATCCAATCCATTCAAGGGGCTGGGCTACATGCAAAATAGATAATGAGACATAAATGAAAAGTGGGACACAGGGAAAAACACTTTCATTATTCTTTCAATGCTGGGCCGGCTTTAGGGCGGTTCACTGGTGCAACTGCGCCAGCCTTTGAGTTCGGGGGGGGAGGGGGCGCTGGGTTTAGAAATAACTCATAGGTTTGAAAGCAGCTGCCGCTGAGTTCCTTGTGTGCTCAGCAGTTTTCAGGAAAAAATAAAGATAACTCTGGCAGTGGCGTAGATCGGCGGGGGTGGAGAGGGGAGGGGCAGTCTTCCCCCAGGCGGCACTGTTTTTGGAGGCAGCGGAGGAGAGAAAGTCGTGTCTGTCGACTACCACCATCCCCCCGAGAACAAGTCGTCCGCGAGACCCCACCACGGGAACAAGTCTTTCGTCAGCCGACGCCCCCCACCCCCACCGTTCTTGCCTGCACCGGGCGGCAATCTTAGGGTCCGCCCCGGGGGGCAGTAGGTCTAGCTATGCAACTGAACTCTGGTAATTACTGTTCCTGCTGGAGGGAGATCTGAGTTTTATGGCAAGACACAGAGGCCAATATTATGCATGTCTCTTTAATTGCCAACTCACAGCAGCAACTACAAAACAATGAAAAAGAACTTAGAATAGTAAATTTAAACATTCTAATGTCTTTTTAATCCAGTGTGTGGCAGCCATCTTCCTTTTTTGTTGCTGCTCACAGCTGAGATAAGTTCGCAATTTTATTAATGCTTACATGATTTGTCTATCTAACGCTGTTTTTTAACTGTGTGCAAGCGTGGTGTGAAAGAAGAGTTATGCTCATTTCTTAGGTTTAATTCATAGAACCAAATAAGTAATATTTTATGTAAGAGTTATTTTTTTAACATTATTACCAATTTAGTGGTTTAGTTATAGTTTATGCAGGCTTTTTAATATGCCCCATGAATTTATGTGACCTTGATGTTTTTTATGGTAACCCGTGCCCTTTCTCGGTGGAGGAATTGATTTAAAAGGGATTTTACGTGCAAGAGAGTCGTTTGTCAAGCGCGAGCGCGACCACTGTTTAACGCGCTTGTCCGTTCGTGTCTGTTTCTCTCCTCTCTCTCCGACTGACAAGCTAAGCCACAGGCTCCCTATCCGCGTCGGAGAGAGAGGCTATTTTGAGGTTGTTTCAGCGTGGGAGAGCGTCCTTTCAAAGGCTCTCCCGCTGCGTGTAATCTGCTCGGGCGGGCGCGAGCGGGAAGGTTTTTCCCAAACGCACGGCTCAAGGAGTAAAGCAATTCACTTTTTTGAAAGGGGAATAAGACAATATTCCCAATATTGGTCATATTTGACACAATTAAAGACAAGTTACTCACCAGATTAAAGGAGGAGACACGAAGGAAGATTAATGTCTTTGGGCCACCGTAGGAGCGTCACATGACGCGGCGGCCATTTTAGATTGGTTTATTGAGGTCTTTTATTATTTTACTTTGGCTGCCATCTTTTGGACAAGCAAAAGAGGCTGAAAGATCTTTTTTTTTTCAGTCAGACTGTGGAGGTCAGGCGCGCAACAGCTGATTTGAGTTGATCTGGACTTCAAGTTAGAGGAAGGTGATTTTAGAAGTACTATTTTGGTCCTTTGAGTAGAATTTAGACATTTTATAATTTATTTGAAGAACTTTATTAGTCTTTAGGCAAAATGGAGCACAATAATAAAAATGGTGATACTGTTGAAGTGAGAGTTAAGGAGTGCGTTGATAAGGCTGTGTCTGCCCTGGCGTCACAACTAGGTAAAAAGTTGGACGATTGTATTGATTTGGTAACAGAAATAATGATGAGCAATTCTGGTCTGTTGAAGGGGTTTTGGATGGGACCACAGCTAGTGGATAAGAAAGAAGGTTACCCAGAAGAGGAAACATCTGGGTAAGGATAAGGAGAGGAAAGTTAAAGGGGCCTTTATTCAGAAAGGCGTGGGGAAGACAACTCATAAGGAGTTGAAAGATCAGACTATAAAGGCCGCTAAAGGGGATTGCAGAGCTATCGTCTGCGATGAGTCCTCCAGTAGTGGGGACATCATTATTTCATGCTCATCAGATTTTGATTCCTCGGATGAGTAGAATGTTAAGAGGAAGAGAGTTAAAAGTGAGAGAGACGAAAATATTTTGGTTCAGGTCATGGATCCATTAGGGGAACTTATGTTTGACCCTAACACTATTCAGCATCCACTCTCTCCACAATGGGTCCCAACCAAACATGTGGCACAGTATGTTGAATACTGGATTAGAAAGGAAATGCCTAAAGAGGTTAGGAATAGACTAAGGTCTGAGTGTCCAAGACCCTCCTTGGCAAATAAGGTGGCTTACACACCGGAATTAGATGCCAAAATGTTGACTTTTTAAAATAAATTGGGGAGACACCCAAGAAGGGGACTTGATAAAGGTTTGAAGGAGTGCCAGGACCGCCTTCTTGATGTTTTTGGTCCGTTTACTAAAATATTTGATTTATGTGAAGAGGCGTATCTGCAAGAAGGTGCAGTTAATACTGAGGAGCTACGGCAGTGGATACAAAGAGCCGTATGTTTGTTGGGGAATGCCAACACTTCCCTGTGTATTGAGCGAAGAAAGAGCTTGCTCATGAAAATTGACCCAAAGTTAGCAGAGCTAGCATGTAAGGAATCGGGTCAGGAGGCTAATGGTTTGCTATCTGGAGAGAAGTTCGTAAAGGAGATGCCTCGGTATGAAGGAGCCTTTAACTCAATCAAAAAGGTCCAAAAGGAGGGGGCGTGGCTTGGATAGCCAACAGGGCGGACGTGGCTTAGGCGAGCTCCGCGCGTCCACGCAATAATCCAACCTAAATCCGTCTATAATCCTGTTTGGAAGGTCAGCTCAGTGAAGATCCCGACTACGGCTGTGCCTGGCGTGCCGCTTTCCCGGTGACCGTTGCCACTGAGCTCTGCCAATGCTCCGTATCGTGGAGACGCCACGGGAGGGCCGCAGACCGGAGTCTGGCGTGGACGGCTCCTCCCCTTGAACATCGAGCCGGCGGAGTGTGGTGCCGCTGAGGGAAGGGGCCGGGTCGTGATCCCAAAGGTGAGCGCCGGTGTTCGAGCCCGGGGGTGCGGCGGTGAGTGCAGCCCACGGCGGGCATCGTTGGGCTGGGATGGGCCTGTGGTGCGAGGGGCTGGCTCCTCCCTCCCCCGGCACTGCCGGCTGCCTGAGGCCGCTCCTGGCGGGGGCTCCCGGCTGTGCCCGCGCTGTGGGTGGGTCCCGGGCCTCCCCGGACCCTGTGGGAGTGCGCGGTGTGGGCCGGATTCACGCTGAGGCTTGGGCCGCAGACCGGAGCCCAGAGTAGATGGCCCCCCCTCTGCGGGGGTCGAGTCGGCTCATTGCGATACTGCAGAGAGACGTGGGGCCGGATCGAGGCCCTGAAGGTGTACCGCGGCGGCTGCACAGAGCCCCCTCAGACCTGGTATGAGTGCCCGGTGTGGGCCTCTTACATATTGACGCTTGGAGCGCCGTGTTGGGGTTCGCAGCGGCCTATATATCGGCCGTTCTGTGTGCTGGCACCTTGACCCAGCTCCCGCTCTACTCCCTCATACTTATACCGGCGAAGGGGGATTTCTTAATAAAGGCCCACATCCATGCTGATGGCACCGATCTGCCCCCCGTCTTGCATTTCACCGGCTGCAATTGAGGACGAGAGACCGGGGGTGAGCGCTTGAAGACGTGACGGAGAGGATTGACTCCACCTGCATGATTGTGTGATCCAGGGCCTTTCCTCTCCCTCCACTCATACGCTTAGGGGTTACTTGGCCCCCTGGAGACTTGGATGGTGACACTGGTGCTTGGATCCTTGACGGCTATTGGGGTGCGCTGCTGGTGGGCGGTCCGGCGAGTCTGATCCCATTACGGGGGCTCCTTGGCAGGCAGCTGTGGGTTGCGGAAGTGGCTGAGCTAGGCTCGGTGCGGCTTGTGGCCCGGAGCGCGCCTGATTCCGAGAGGGCCTGCCGGCAGTGCATTCCTATCAGTGGTCTGGCGCAGTCTTCACGGCATCCCCCGACGAGGTACGGGGTGCAGTCTCCGCAGCATCCCCAACGGTGGTGCTCCCTTCCATCGAATCAGCAGCTGCCCAATAGTAGCATTTTCGGGGGCCCCACATCAACCTACCCTCCCATACAATCATGGGTAAGGACAAACCTGGCGGGGCGAGCTCCAAGCAGAGTACCCTGGACCAATACGCCACGTCCACCGGGGGTGCCGCTGGAGGGGTTGTGGATGGCGCAGTGCCTGATAATGCCGCACTCCTAGCGGCGATCCATGACGCCAGGGACAAGCTCGATGTAAAGATTGGTGCAGTGGGGGCCGAAGTATTGTTCCTGCGCCAAGACCTCCGGAAGGCTGTGGACCGGATCACGGAGGCTGAAGCGCGTGTCTCAACTGTTGAAGGCTCGGTGACTACCCTCCAAAAAAAGGTCAACAAGCTGACGGTGGTGTCGCAAGAACTTGCATCCAGAGTGGAAGATGCAGAAGGCCGCGCAAGGCACAATAACCTGCGATTTGTGGGTTTCCTGGAGGGATGTGAGGGTACCTCCGCGACTCGTCTTATAGCCCAGTGGCTCGGACATCTCATGCCCAAGGAAATGTTATCCTTGTGCTTTCTCGTCGAAAGGGCTCACCGAGCACTGACAAGGAAACCTCCCCCTGGCGAGAATCCTAGGCCAGTGATCGCGCGGCTGTTGAACTATGCAGATCGTGATGCCATCCTGCAGTTCGCTAGATCACATAAAGATAAACTTTATTACGACGCAAAGCCCATCATGGTATTTCCGGATTACACACGCTTGGTCCAACAACAACGCCAGTCCTTTGTGGCAGCTAAGCGTAGACTACGGGACCTTAACATGCAGTACATGCTTTTATACACAGCTAGGATGAGGGTTATATTTAACTCTAAGTCATATTTCTTCGATACGCCGGAAGCTGTGTTTGCATGGACGGATGAACACACACATCTCAAACCACATATGCCTCCGCCACAGGACTCCGACTCTTCCCGAGGCTTGCGGCGGACCCGACCCAAGCAGACCAAGTCGAAGCGACGTCATGGATCAGGTTCAGACAGGCGCTCCTCCAGTCCAGAACATGTATCCTGAATCAGCCGGATAGCCGATGTTTGATTACCCATCCTTGCCACTGAACATATGTTTTACTATGATTACCTTGTTCTTCACTGACCTCCGAACGGGCGTGGATGCCCAGCCATGGGGCTACCTAGCCCGGGACATTTTCGCCTCCCCCTGTTAAATGTTTTGTGGGTGGGTTGGGTACTTTTGGCAGTGGGTCCCTGGTTCCTCCTGTTGGGGGCTAGGTTTACCCCTCGCCGCAACAGATGCTCCTAGTTCCTGGCAGTATCGGGTGGGGGGTGTGGGGTTGTTAGGGGTAATTTGGGGGGTGGTTTATGGGGCAGTTTCATTGTTTTTATACGTGCAGAAATATTCTCTAGACTCCGACGCACTACACGCAATGTTCTCCCAAAAACGGGATGACAGCACAGATAGATACAGCCCCTCTCGGGGACCTAATAGTGGTTTCTTGGAATGTCAGGGGTCTGCTTAATAAAATTAAATGGGGTGCAGTTCTATGCCAGGCCAAGAGATATGAGGCGGATATACTCCTTTTACAGGAGACGCATCTTCTTGGCACGAAAA
Source organism: Calotriton arnoldi (assembly GCA_963921515.1). Taxonomy (NCBI): domain Eukaryota; kingdom Metazoa; phylum Chordata; class Amphibia; order Caudata; family Salamandridae; genus Calotriton; species Calotriton arnoldi. Next base: position 3,749,630 of record CAWUFW010000562.1, on the reverse strand, counting down.
CCCCTTGCCTAGCTAGATTCGGATACCATGCCATATATCATGCAGGGTTCACCAGGGGATCGCGGTGATCGGCCATTTTAATACACCGTAGAGTCCCTTTTGTACACACAAAGCAATGGGTAGATCCTGGGGGCCGCTTGTGATTGTCACGGGCACACTATACGGTGAGCATATCACTATAGGCAGTATCTATGCCCCCCCCCACTGGGGACCGCCTTTGTTGACAGGCTCTCTAGACTTTGGGGGGAATTTCCCGAAGGCTTAACCCTCCTAGGTGGGGACTGGAATGACACCATGGCCCCTGAAGATAGGCAGCACAGCCCAGACCACCACCCGCCTGCAGGCCCCTCCAAACTACACCTCCTAGCCTCTACTCTAGGCTGGGCCGACATTTGGCACGAATATCATCCAACTGAACGTAGCTACACTTACTTGTCCACGGTACATGGAACACAGTCCAGACTAGATCACTTCTTTACGCCTCACACATATATACATAGATTCTCACAAATATCTCACCTTCCCAGAGGGCTATCGGATCACTCCCCAGTTACCCTCAAATTCCATACGGGATCCCGCAGACCCCCCTTTAGGTGGCGAATGTCCTCGTGGCATCTTCGAGACCCAGACTACCAAGACATGTTAGCTCAGGTAATATCCGAGTATCTCGACATTAATGTTGCGTCAGCTCCATCGAAAGGTATCCTCTGGGAAGCCCTAAAGCCCACGGTCCGGGGGGCAGAAATTAGCTACCGCACCAAAGAGAAACGCGCGCGACGGGCACAGTTGGCGGAACTAGAATCGCGCCAGGTGACCCTGGCGACACAACTCAATATAGACCCTAGCCCCTCGCTTCAGCGTAACTTGCTGCAGGTGCAACAGGCCATACAACAATACCTAATAGGTGAAGCAAAGGAGATCTGGGAAGCATCGCAACATAGAATATATCAGTGGGGGGACAAGTCAAGTAAAATGCTGCATAGACTCTGCCAGGTAGACAGAGCCCCCGCTGCAGTCCCTACCTTCCGGGTCGCTGAGGGCAGCCTTTGCTCATCTCCGGGGATGGTCGCTCAAGAATTCGCACGGCACTTTACCTCACTATACGAATGTCGCGAGCAACTCTCAAAAGCCCAAATAGTGGAGTTTCTCAGAGATATCCCACCCCGCAGACTCACTGACCATGTACGGGAGCAACTAGAAGCCCCCATCACACTTGATGAGTTGAGCGGGGCCTTGCATGCCATGCGCCCGGGGCGGGCCTCCGGACCCAACGGATTCCCCATAGAATTTAGAATTTGAATTTGTTTATTGTACAGTTAATAAAAACTCACAATGTTATAAACTTACATTTATGAGAAAAACCTTATTTACATTTGTAGTATAAAAAAAGAAAAAGAAAAAAAAGAAAAGAGAAGATGGTCACATTCTATAAAATCATATAATTCATGATTACGTTTTGGTAAAAACCGTTAAAAAATAGAAAAAGTTGTAGGGACACTCTACTCCGAAAGTTTTGCATAGTGGTAGCTTGGCAAATAACTAGGCAGGCTGTACGATTAAAGTGCAAGTGCTTTAAGTAAACCATGTGGCTATCTCTTGAGTCTTCTAGCCACTATATTGAAGAATTTTGTTAATCTGCAATTTAACTGAGTCTCTTCGGGGTTAAAACACAGCATCACAGCCTGCCTGCAGCTAGTTATGCCCTTTTGGTTCCATAAAACTCGAAGTAGGGAGCGCCTTATGTCCATAAGGTTTGGGCAAATACAGATAATGTGAATTAGGTCCTCTTTTCCTGCTCTGCAGAGTCGACAACAGTTTTCCGCGCCTTCCCTTTTCCAAGGTGCCAGATGAGGTAATATTGGTATAATGCCGAGGCGCAGATTTAAAAATTTGTTTTTGTCGTCTGCGTTAGGCCCGTTTTAAATATTCTTGCGGCTTCAGAGCATTGTAGTCTTTCAATACTGTCCACCCGTGAGCTCTCTTGGCCAAGATTTCTTTATCCTCTATTGATGATATCATTTTGGTTACTTTTGTAACCACGGTTTTAAAACTTTTGATGTCTGTGGCTGACTCCCAGAGGTTTGTTAGTCCCATGGTCTCCAATGATTCTTTTAGGTACTTCCTTGCGGGTGAGTTCTCTCGAGTAGAGAGTTCAGTCCAAAGTTGGGCGTTTAAAGATCCTTGGTCGGCGTCTCTGATTTTTCGCCAGCTTTTTATGTAAGCGCCTCTTCTCTCCACTGTTTGTCTCTGTAGACCGAATTCAAGGCGAATTTGGGCAGGCGAGACATAAGTAGGTAGGTGGAAAATTGCCCTATATGCTCGACTAATGGCTTTGTCTAGTATCGTAGCGTCTTTTCCTTGCATGGGTTCGCTGCCATATGTGAGCATAGGCTGTAAGCGTGCTCTGATCACCTGCAGGAGAGGGTCCAGTGACCGATCAGGAGAGCTTTCTTCAAGGGCTTTATTGAAAGGTAGAATGTTATGCTCTTCCGACGGATAGCCTCTAGTTGATGTTTAAACGAACCTCTACTATCCAAAAGTACGCCTAAATATTTGTAGGTGGCTACCTGGTCTAACCTCTGTCCGTCCAGAAGCCATACAAGTTTCTTTGATTTATTATAGTTTATTAACATGACTTTTGATTTATTTAAATTGATCTTTAATGCATTATTTATGGAAAATGTGTTGGTGGTGTCCAGAAGATGTTGAAGTCCGACAGGGGACCGACTAATTAGGACCAGGTCGTCTGCGTATAAAAGATTTGAAAGTGAAATATCGCCCAGCCGCGGAGCATGTGAGTTGGTTTTCTCCAATTCTCCAGGGAGATCTGCGAGAAAGAGGTTAAACAGCATGGGGGCTAGGACGCAACCTTGCCTCAGACCTTTGGTGGTTTTGATTTGCCTTGAGAGGTGCGTTCCGGAGCCCAATTTAATCTTAACCCAAGTATTGGTGTGTAATAGTATCAGCTGCTGTAGAAGTGGCCCAGGGATCCCCCATTTTTCCAGCTTCTGCCAGAGTTTGCTCCGGTCTACATGGTCAAACGCGGCGCTGTAATCTATGAAACATAGAAATAGCGAGCTCTTGATATTTTTTGCTGCGTCTGTCAGAAGAGTTAGCGCCATGATGTTGGTCGTTGTGCCCTGGCCTTTGCAAAATCCGGTTTGATTAACTGGGATGATGTGCTTTAGGGTTGCCCAAGATGTTAGTTCCTCCAGAATTAGGCCCGAGTAATACTTTGCCTCTATATCAATTAGGGCAATAAGTCGATAGCTGCTTGGGTTACTCCTTTCTCCCTGTTTGTAAATCGGACTTATTATAGAGCCTCTCCAGGATGTTGGACTTGTTGTTGTTTCTCTAATTTCATGAAAGACCGGAGCCAGTATTGCGCTCCAAAATTGGCATCTTGCTTGTACATTGTTGGCGGGATTCCATTGGGGCCGAGGGCACCCTCGGGTTTGCCTTTCAAAATTTGTGACCTGATCCTAGCTGTTGTTGCTGCATATGTTTTTTCATCTATTTTTGCAATTGGTATGGGGCTTGTTGTTACTTCCTCGTCCAAATTTGCGGTATTATGCAGGGATAATTTTTTATATAGTCATCGTTTGCTTCATGTTTGTGTTTTCCAGTTTTGTTGGTGCTTGGATACGGTCCAATTGACCGGGTTCCGCCACTGGGCGGATTCCCCACTGAGTTTTTAACATTAAAGTGATTTGATAAGTGGTGTGCCCATTCAGATTCAGATATATTTGAGTTGATGCCTTTGTGATCTGATCGTTGAAGGCTATGGATTAATTTCCAAAATCTAGCGCTGTTCTTCTGTTTCGAGTCGTACAAAATTTTTACCCAGAGTTCGTCGTTCAGTTGCCTTTTCCTTTCCCAGGTCTTCTTCTTTAGCTGTGCCTTTAGGATTCGCAGATCCTTTTGCAGAACTTCGTTATTTGATTGGTTACGGAACTGCCTAAGGGTCTGTTTTATTTTCTGTTTTAGGCTTTTTATCTCTGATGTTATTACCTTGCCAAGTAAATTACTCGGCATGTTCCCTTTTTGGGTTTTTTGCTCTGTGGCATGTGTAGCTCCGAATTCCATTACAAATTCTTCCCAGGCCTCTAATGGGTTCTTTATCAAGCTAGTTATCCGGTGCAAGATTTCCTACGACCGCACATGCACACGCTAGGCCCACATCTACTGCCGGCAATACAGGATGCCCATGAACGGAATATATTACCCCGGGAGTGGTGTCACGCGGAGATTGTTTTATTCCTGAAACCGGGTCGCCCGCCGGAAGAGCCCTCTTCATACCACCCTATTTCCCTCATTAACTTTGAACCAAAACTCCTGGGGAAGGTTCTGGCGGATCGCCTGCGGACTTGTGTGGCGGACTTAATCCATCCAGACCAATCAGGCTTTATGCCATGCCGAGCCACCCGTCACAACATCCGCAGAGTACATAACGCCATGGCATTAGCCCCAGAATTAGGACGCCCAGCGGCTATATTATTGGCTGACATAGACAAAGCATTTGATTCTCTTAGCTGGGTCTATCTCTTCCAATTACTCAAAGCGGCTAATTTTGGCCCTCGTTTTATAACGTATGTCCGTTTGCTATACACTGACTTGACGGCCTCAGTGCGTATAGCAGGTCATCGCTCACACCCCTTCCCTATACGCAGAGGCACGAGTGCCCCCTGTCCCCTCTATTATTTGCTTTGGCTGTGGAGCCCCTGGCTGTGTGGGTTCGGAGTGACCCAGTTTTCCGTGGATTTGAGTGGTCTCAGGCGAGATCGGATCGTATTGCGCTGTATGCGGACGATGTCCTCTTCTTTTAAATGGACCCGTGGTTCTCAGGCCCACGCCTCTTGCAAATCCTTAGAGTGTTCGGGGAAACTACAGGCCTCCACACCAACCCTGCTAAATACGTGCTTTTTCCAGTATGTGACAACCAGGGGCGGGGCACCTGGGCGACGCAGCTATCACACGCGACTGGGGGTTTTAAATATCTAGGGATTTTTATGTCGCCCTGTCCAAAGATTTCCTGGGAACATAATATTAACCCTCTACTTACAAGTCTGAATAATGAAACAGCAATTTGGTCCTCCCTCCCCTTATCATTATACGGGCGGTCTGCTATTTTTAAGATGGTGTCCCTGCCAAGGATTCTGTACCGACTACAAAATTTCCCTTACAACATACCGAAGTCCTGGTTTGCGCAAGTTAATGCAGCACACAATAAATTCCTGTGGAACGGAGGAGCGATCCGGGTGGCACTACATACCTGTGCACAATCCACGTACTGCGGGGGAATCGCAGCAGCGGACGTCTATGCATACTACGCCGCCTCTCACCTCCTAATAATTAATGAATGGTGGTATAACTCCCCAACGGACCTGGGTTTTGCTCTAGAGCATGCGGCAATGGAGGGGGTTCCCCTTCTTTAGTTCCTATATAGCTCTAGGAATCTCAATGTACTACCCCCTGCGAGTAGAACTGTGATTCAGCTCTGGCGGTAAAAGGTGAGGTGTAGGAGAGTAGGATCTGCCTCTTATGTTGCCCCCACTTTTTTTCTGATGTTTACACTGGTTTCTGGCTATAGTCTGGCTGGGACCCTGCCAATCAGGGCCCCAGCCTCTCTGTTCTCTCTAAACGATTTGGAGTGCACTCTCGGTGCACTAGTGATTGGATACTGTGGTACCTTATGAGTCCCTGGTATATGGTACCTTAGGTACCAAGGGCATAGGTACTTCACAGGCCTACCAGGGGCTGAAGCATGTATTATGCCACCCCTGGGAAGCAGACTAAATCTGACACCACAGGCCTGCTACTGCAGCCTGGGTGAGGAAGTGCTAGCACCCCTCACTGAGATATAGGTCCCCTATATCTCTCCTACACACACATTGAGACTTATCAGTCACCCCAAAAGCAGGCCCTATCAATCCTGAGGGCAGGGTGCTTAGTTTCCATGTGAGGGGGTGCCTCTGCCTGAGCCGGGCCCCTCTGCAGCCCTCAGAGTCCATTCTCTGGGGCTGTTTGTGAATGCAGTCAAATCATATACTCTTAAGTGCATTATATCCTCGCGGTAAATGCTAACTATGGAATGGCTGCATCAAAACATGTCGTGTTTGGTGTCAAACACTTTGGAATCATACCCCCACACCAGTAACTGGTGTGGGAGTATGATCCCACCCTTCTAGAGGGATAGACATGTAACTACTGTGGAAACGCGGTAGAATCCTGAAGAGCCCTGGCATCACAAAATGGATGCCACCAGTCACAGACACTGGGCTGCCCTCCTGCTGATGACCAACACTCGCAGTGGAGGAAGCCCAACAATAGATATCCTGTCCCAAGGGGGTGTGACCACCTCCCAGACAGGGTTTAGTGTATTGGGGCTGGGTGGGTGCACTCCTAGAGTGCTTTGAAATCCTGCACTGGGGGAGCAGAAGGCTCCTCTGTGCATATGCCAGTTCAAACCAGCTCAGGGGCTACCTGCCCCTGCTCTGGCGCGAAACTGGACAAAGGGAGGTGGGTGTAGCCACCCCCTCCCCTGACCCTCCCATAGGTGGGGTCATAGAGCTAGTCCCTCCCTTTCTTTTAGTATAAGAGGGGGAACCTGTGCATTGCAACCCAGATACCCCTGGACGACGCTCTACAAGAAGAATCCCGGACCTTCGACGTTCCACTACCTTTGGAAGACTGAAGAATCTCCCTTGGAGTCAAGGAGTGACTCCCCTGCTTGGCAGGCACCAAAAACGACAACGACGGTCGCAAACTACGCCGCTCCCGCCGGAGCCCGAAGTCCCTGCAGCCCAAGAAGTGGATTTCCTGACTTCTCAAAGGCCATCGTGAGTCCCCAGCGAAGCTGAGGCCAGTGGACCCCAAGAGTGACGAGGAACCGCGACCCCTGGGTACCGTGCACTATTGTCGAGTGCAACCCCTTCACGACGTTCTACGAACTTGTGCTTTGGACCACGTGTGGTCCCAGCCTCCAGCAGAGATCCCTCCCAAAATCAGAGGCCTACACCGTCCCGAGTGACCGTGGGCCCCTGTTGAGTGAATCCTCCGGAGGCGTCTTCGCGATCCCTTGCCAGCCGGCTTGTGGGTCCCCAGAAGACTTTCCAAAGAAACCAAAGGGCTCCCCTGGTTGCTCCAGGCCTGCCCTGACCTACCCTCGCTGGGTAAGTTCCTCAGACCTTGCTGGTCTACACCATTGACTTTTCCGTTCCACCACGAGACTTGCTGCTACCAAGGCTTGTTGGCTCCAATCGGGTCGCCGACACCGCAGTCAGCTGCAGACTTCGTGGGACACGCTGAATCCAGCTCCTGGCCATCCTCGACGCCTCCTGGACCTCGTGGTTGAAGAGTCAAGACACCAGTGAATGACCTGAATCTATCGACGACGGTGGGCATTCATTTTCCTTGCCCCGGGTCACTGCCAAGTGCCCTTGAACACTGTCCCCTCTGCTTTCAGGTCTTCCTCCTTCCGAATCCAGGCTTGGATTCCACCGGACACTTCTTCTGTCGCCGCAAGCAGCAAGTCTTCACTGGCTCCCATTGAAAACGACGCCGCGACCCGACACCAAAGGACACCTATGCACCCGGCTCCCCTGGGTGAGGTAACTCTAGCATTACGGTGCTCCCGTGGGTGTGGGCCCTAGAACTACTTACCCTGTAAGTGCCTTGCTTGTGGCTACCCTAGAAGTGCCCTAAAACTCTTATTTTCTAAGTGCGACCATTGCGCTGACTCGTACAGGGTTCGCGTCTGTGTTAGACACACCGCGTCCATCTCCCTTGTAACCCTATCTATAACCGTGTCCTTCGACTCGTACTGAGTCCGATCGGTGTTCGCCTCGAACACACAAGGGGCCTGTAACATTGAAATCTCCATTGCGCTGACTCGCACAAGGTTCGCGTCTGTGTTAGACACAGCGCGTCCATCTCCCTTGCTACTCTATCTGTAACCGCGTCCTTCGACTCGTACAAGGACCGATCGGTGTGTTCGCCTCGAACACGCAAGGGACCTTTAACATTGAAATCTCAATCGCGTCTGTGCGCATAGACTCGTACAGGACTCGCACCGGTGCCAGGACACCGCGTCCGTCCCCTGTGGGTCTCCTACAACTACCTGGGGTGGTTCTTGGGGGTCCCTCGATTCTAACTGCTCTAGACCTAGGTCTAGCCAAACTAAGATTGTGATATTTGATTGTGCTAACTTATTTGTGATAACTTTGCATTGTACATATGTTCCTGACTTCTAATCTCATAAAGAGATTAGTAGAGAGTTGTTTATTAATAAATACATATATATTTGATATATATACCTGTGTGGTGTCTTTTCATTTGGTGATTCAAGAGATTGTGTGGTAAAACAAGCTGCTTTACATTCCTCCAAGACTTAGCCTGAAGGCTGCTCTCCACAGCTACCACTAGGATAGCTTTCTATAAAGGTTGTCTTAAACCTACCAACCATAAGAGTCGAATTGTTCTGGTGCAAGGTGTCCACTGTAATTAGTGAACAGCATATACCAGGCCAACTTCTCACATTGGTGGCAGCGTGTGGGATTCCAGCTTGCTATTGTTTTACCAGAAAATCTCTATTTGAATTACTAACTGAAAACCACTATAGGTACTCAAGGTACATATAAAATCAAGCTTAGTATCCATAAGTTCTACTGAACTTAGAGCTGTGTGGAAAAGGGATAGCACACCCTTTCTAACAGCTCAAGCTAGTATCAGTAGGCCACAAACTAGTGTAGGTAGTACAACACTGCACAACACTAGAATGTCCTCAAGGGATGGACCCAGTGGATCCACCCAGCTTCAGTATAAGGACATGACTTTCTTTGACCTGAAAGCCATGTGTGCTGAAAGGCACCTGAAGATAGGACAGAGTCCCTCTACACTACACCTGATAGATCTGCTGACAGCAGTTGATCTTAGATTAGCTCTAGGAGCTAAGGGATCTGAATCAGTGGGTCGGTCAGTCATAGTATCTGGGTCAGATGATGACCAAGACTCTGTGATTGTAGGGCCAGGCCCCAAGGGGCCTGAACAGGACAGAGGAATTCTCCCTAAGAGAACTGACATAGTGGAAGACAGGCACAGGTCCCTTTCCAGGGAATCTGAGCACTCCTTTCACTCTGGCAGAGAAACTGTCCACCAGAGAGACTCCTACTTCCTAAGAAGAGAGAGTTCCTCTGAAAGACTGTGCAAACTGCTGCAGTATGAGGAAGCAAGGTTTGCCCTCAAAACCAAGCAGTTGGCATTAGACAAAGAAGCCTTTGAGTTCCAGAGAGCTTCTAGAAGAGAGGGGTTAGAACCCCCTGGTGGCAGCAACAGTGTCCCTAGAGGCAGAGAATATATTCCAGACCATAGGAACCTGAGCAAGGTTGTTCCTCCCTACCAGAGTGGGGATGATATCCACAAGTGGATAACTGCTATGGAAAGGGCCTGTAGAGTACAACAGGTCCCCCAGAAGCAGTGGGCAGCAATCTTGTGGCTCTCCTTTTCAGATAAAGGTAGAGACAAGCTCCTCACTGTTAGAGAAGAGGATGCTGATGACTATGAAGTCCTGAAGAGTGCACTGATAGATGGGTTTGGCTTAACCACTGAACAGTACAGGTTGAAGTTCAGAGACACCCAGAAGGCACAGACTCAGGACTGGACTGACTTTGTAGATTGTGCAACCAAGGCTCTGGAGGGTTGGCTGGTTGGCAGTAGGGTTACTGATTTCAAGGGATTGTATAATCTAATGATGAGAGAACAGATCCTTAATAATTGCCAGAACCAGTTGTTGCATCAATACCTGGTAGACTCTGATCTGACCTCTCCCCAAGAATTGGGAAAGAAGGCAGACAAGTGGGTCAGAACCAGGGTGAGGCAGAAAACCCAGAACCAAGGGGGTGACACTAAGAAGCAGGATCAGAAGGGCTCTGAGAAAAGTGGGGATAAGGCAAAAGACCAGAAGTCTTCACAAGGGCCCCAAAAATCTGCATCTGGTGGGGAGTCACAGTCCAATCAAGGAAAAGGCCAAAAGAAGCCCTGGTGCAAATTCTGTAAACAGAAAGGGCACTGGACTTCTGATTGTAACAAGTCCAAAGACCAAACCACCACCACTCCTGCCCCTAAGGCAACTGTTCCCCCTAGTTCAGCTACTGGTGGAGGTGGTACTCAGAAGAAGGGTGTAGTAGGGTTGACCCTGGGTTCTGAAGTGGGCTCTGGCCTAGTCAGAGAACCCACTCAGGCAATGCTGATTTGTGATGGAGACATTGAAATGTCCTTCCTAGTGAGCCCCAGTAATCTGGGCAAATACAAACAGCAGCCTGTAATAAATGGCAAACAGGCTTTGGCATTTAGGGACACAGGTGCTAGTGTCACCATGGTGGCAGAGGATCTTGTGGACCCTGGACAGATCATCCTGGGTGAAATGTACCAGGTGACCAATGCAAGCAATGCCAAGACCAACCATAGTCTGGCAGTTGTGAATTTCTCCTGGGGAGGGGTAACTGGCCTCAAGAAGGTTGTAGTCAGTGCAGACCTCCCTGTAGAATGTCTATTGGGCAATGATCTAGAGACTTCAGCCTGGTCTGAAGTAGAGTTATGGACTCATGCTGAGATGTTGGGCATCCCTGCAGAGGTATTTGCTGTGACCAGGTCACAAGCCAAAATGCATGACACTGAACCAGCTCTGGATCCTGAAACTATGGACCAGATGCTTCCCAAGAAGAGGAGCAGTAGGGTTAAGGCAGTGCCTTCCCCTCTGTCTCAGATCACAGATTCCCCTCTTGAGGGAGGAGAAGCAGACCCTGAAGAAGGAACTGCCCCAGAGGAACTTGAGCCTGATCAGGTTGAGTTCTTGGGGGCAGGGGGCCCTTCTAGGGAAGATCTGAGTAAGGAGCAACAGTGCTGCCCCTCTCTTGAACCCCTCAGACAGCAGGCTGCTGCTGAGGCTGCTGGGAGTGCTAGTGGGTCCCATAAAGTTTATTGGGATGAGGGACTCCTATATTCTGAAGGTAGAGATCCAGCCCCTGGAGCCACCAGGAGGTTGGTAATACCTCAGAAGTTTAGGGGTTCCTCTTGACCCTAGCACATGATATCCCTTTGGCAGGTCACTTGGGCCAAAACAAGACCTGGGACAGGCTTGTTCCACATTTTCATTGGCCACATATGTCAGAAGACACAAAGGAGTTTTGTCGCTCCTGTGTCACATGCCAAGCCAGTGGCAAGGCAGGTGGCACAACAAAGGCCCCCTGATACCACTACCTGTGGTGGGGGTACCCTTTGAAAGGGTAGGGATTGACATTGTTGGTCCCCTTGACCCTCAAACTGCATCTGGGCACAGATTTATCCTGGTGGTAGTGGATCATGCCACCAGGTACCCAGAGGCAATTCCCTAAGGACCACCACAGCCCCTGTGGTGGCAAGAGCCCTCATTGGAGTCTTCTCCAGAGTGGGTTTCCCAAAGGAGGTCATTTCTGACAGAGGTACCAACTTCATGTCAGGATATTTGAAAGCAATGTGGAAGGAGTGTGGTGTAACTTATAAGTTCACCACCCCCTATCACCCACAATGCAATGGTTTAGTTGAACGCTTCAACAAAACCTTGAAGGGAATGATTAAAGGACTCCCAGAGAAGCTTAGGCGGAAATGGGACCTTCTTCTTCCCTGCCTGTTGTTTGCATACAGAGAAGTTCCACAGAAGGGGGTTGGTTACAGCCCATTTGAGCTTCTGTTTGGGCATCCTGTAAGAGGTCCACTGTGTTTGGTAAAAGAGGGCTGGGAGTTACCTCTCAAGCCCCCAAACAAGATGTGATGGACTATGTACTTGGTCTCCGCTCCCGGATGGCTGACTACATGAAAAAGGCAACCAAAAACCTGGAGGCCAGCCAAGAATTACAAAAAGCTTGGCATGACCAAAAGGCTGTGCTGACTGTATACCAGCCAGGACAGAGAGTGTGGGTGTTGGAGCCTGTGGCCCCAGCAGCCCTCCAAGACAAATGGAGTGGCCCCCATACAATAGTTGAACAGAAGGGAGAAGTCACCTATCTGGTGAATCTTGGAACTCCCAGGAGCCCCCTGAGGGTGCTCCATGTCAACAGACTGAAGCCATATGTTGACAGGGCTGACATGGGCTTGCTCATGGCAACTGATGAGGAACAGGAGGAGGAGAGTGACCCTCTCCCTGACCTGCTCTCACAGAACCCTGATGATGGGTCAGTAGATGGTGTTGCTTTGGCAAGCAGCCTCACTGACCATCAGCAAACTGAGTGCAGACAAGTTCTGCAACAGTATAGACATATGTTTAGCCTGACCCCTAGTCAGACTTCCTGGTGCACCCATGAGGTGGACACTGGAGACAGTCTGCCTGTAAAGAGTAAAATCTACAGGCAACCTGACCATGTCAGGGACTGTATCAGGACTGAAGTCCAGAAGATGTTGGAGTTAGGCGTGATTGAGCCTTCAGATAGCCCTTGGGCTAGCCCAGTAGTCCTGGTACCCAAGCCTCATACCCAGGGTGGTAAGAAAGAAATGAGGTTTTGTGTAGACTACAGAGGCCTCAATGCAGTCACTAGGACTGATGCCTATCCCATACCAAGGGCAGATGAGCTGATTGATACTTTGGCCTCAGCCAAGTATCTAAGTACATTTGACCTAACAGCCGGCTACTGGCAGATCAGGTTAGCTGATGATGCAAAAGCCAAAACAGCATTTTCGACCCCTGGTAGGCACTACCACTTTGTGGTGATGCCCTTTGGATTGAAAAATGCACCTGCCACTTTTCAGAGGTTGGTGAATAAAGTTCTGGCAGGGATGGAAACTTATTGCTCAGCTTATCTAGATGATATTGCTGTCTTTAGTTCCTCCTGGCAGGATCACCTGGTCCACCTCAGAAATGTTTTAGAGGCTCTGCAGAAAGCAGGCCTCACTATCAAGGCCACTAAGTGCCAGATAGGGCAGAGTCAGGTTGTGTACCTGGGCCACCTTGTGGGTGGAGGCCAGGTTCAGCCTTTGCAGAGCAAGATCCAAACCATAATGGAATGGGTTGCTCCAATCACCCAGACACAGGTGAGAGCCTTCTTAGGCCTGACTGGGTACTATAGGAGGTTTGTGAAGGGATATGGATCTATAGTGACCCCCTTGAAGGATCTGACCTCAAAGAAAATGCCAAAAAAGGTTCAGTGGACAGCTAGCTGTCAGAAGGCATTTGAAGACCTAAAGCAGGCCATGTGCACTGCCCCCAACTTACAGAGTCCAGACTACACCAAAAAGTTCATTGTCCAAACAGATGCTTCTGAGCTGGGTGTGGGAGCTGTACTGTCTCAACTGAATGATGAAGGTCAAGACCAGCCAGTAGCTTTCATTAGCAGAAGGCTGACCCCTAGAGAGAAATGTTGGTCAGCTATAGAGAGGGAGGCCTTTGCTGTGGTGTGGGCCCTGAAGAAGCTGAGGCCATACTTGTTTGGCACTCACTTCATAGGTCAGACTGACCACAAGCCCCTCCTATGGCTTAAACAAATGAAAGGAGAAAACCCAAAACTTTTGAGGTGGTCCATTTCCCTACAGGGAATGGACTATACAGTGGAGCATAGACCTGGGACCCAACATGCCAATGCAGATGGACTCTCAAGGTACTTCCACTTTGAACACGAAGACTCAACTGGTCAAGGTTAGTTTAGTGTCCCTGCGTTTGGGGGGTTGTGTAGGAGAGTAGGATCTGCCTCTTATGTTGCTCCCACTTTTTTCTGATGTTTACACTGGTTTCTGGCTATAGTCTGGCTGGGACCCTGCCAATCAGGGCCCCAGCCTCTCTGTTCTCTCTAAACGATTTGGAGTGCACTCTAGGTGCACTAGTGATTGGATACTGTGGTACCTTATGAGTCCCTAGTATATGGTACCTTAGGTACCAAGGGCATAGGTACTTCACAGGCCTACCAGGGGCTGAAGCATGTATTATGCCACCCCTGGGAAGAAGACTAAATCTGACACCACAGGCCTGCTACTGCAGCCTGGGTGAGGAAGTGCTAGCACCCCTCACTGAGATATAGGTCCCCTATATCTCTCCTACACACACATTGAGACTTATCAGTCACCCCTAAAGCAGGCCCTATCAATCCTGAGGGCAGGGTGCTTAGTTTCCATGTGAGGGGGTGCCTCTGCCTGAGCCGGGCCCCTCTGCAGCCCTCAGAGTCCATTCTCTGGGGCTGTTTGTGAATGCAGTCAAACCATATACTCTTAAGTGCATTATATCCTCGCGGTAAATGCCAACTATGGAATGGCTGCATCAAAACATGTCGTGTTTGGTGTCAAACACTTTGGAATCATACCCCCACACCAGTAACTGGTGTGGGAGTATGATCCCACCCTTCTAGAGGGATAGACATGTAACTACTGTGGAAACGCGGTAGAATCCTGAAGAGCCCTGGCATCACAAAATGGATGCCACCAGTCACAGACACTGGGCTGCCCTCCTGCTGATGACCAACACTCGCAGTGGAGGAAGCCCAACAATAGATATCCTGTCCCAAGGGGGTGTGACCACCTCCCAGACAGGGTTTAGTGTATTGGGGCTGGGTGGGTGCACTCCTAGAGTGCTTTGAAATCCTGCACTGGAGGAGCAGAAGGCTCCTCTGTGCATATGCCAGTTCAAACCAGCTCAGGGGCTACCTGCCCCAGCTCTGGCGCGAAACTGGACAAAGGGAGGTGGGTGTAGCCACCCCCTCCCCTGACCCTCCCATAGGTGGGGTCATAGAGCTAGTCCCTCCCTTTCTTTTAGTATAAGAGGGGGAACCTGTGCATTGCAACCCAGATACCCCTGGACGACGCTCTACAAGAAGAATCCCGGACCTTCGACGTTCCACTACCTTTGGAAGACTGAATAATCTCCCTTGGAGTCAAGGAGTGACTCCCCTGCTTGGCAGGCACCAAAAACGACAACGACGGTTGCAAACTACGCCGCTCCTGCCGGAGCCCGAAGTCCCTGCAGCCCAAGAAGTGGATTTCCTGACTTCTCAAAGGCCATCGTGAGTCCCCAGCGAAGCTGAGGCCAGTGGACCCCAAGAGTGACGAGGAACCACGACCCCTGGGCACCGTGCACTATTGTCGAGTGCAACCCCTTCACGATGTTCTACGAACTTGTGCTTTGGACCACGTGTGGTCCCAGCCTCCAGCAGAGATCCCTCCCAAAATCAGAGGCCTACACCGTCCCGAGTGACCGTGGGCCCCTGTTGAGTGAATCCTCCGGAGGCGTCTTCGCGATCCCTTGCCAACCGGCTTGTGGGTCCCCAGAAGACTTTCCAAAGAAACCAAAGGGCTCCCCTGGTTGCTCCAGGCCTGCCCTGACCTACCCTCGCTGGGTAAGTTCCTCAGACCTTGCTGGTCTACACCATTGACTTTTCCGTTCCACCACGAGACTTGCTGCTACCAAGGCTTGTTGGCTCCAATCGGGTCGCCGACACCACAGTCAGCTGCAGACTTCGTGGGACACGCTGAATCCAGCTCCTGGCCGTCCTCGACGCCTCCTGGACCTCGTGGTTGAAGAGTCAAGACACCAGTGAACGACCTGAATCTATCGATGACGGTGGGCATTCATTTTCCTTGCCCCGGGTCACTGCCAAGTGCCCTTGAACACTGTCCCCTCTGCTTTCAGGTCTTCCTCCTTCCGAATCCAGGCTTGGATTCCACCGGACACTTCTTCTGTCGCCGCAAGCAGCAAGTCTTCACTGGCTCCCATTGAAAACGACGCGTCCATCTCCCTTGTAACCCTATCTATAACCGTGTCCTTCGACTCGTACTGAGTCCGATCGGTGTTCGCCTCGAACACACAAGGGGCCTGTAACATTGAAATCTCCATTGCGCAGACTCGCACAAGGTTCGCGTCTGTGTTAGATACAGCGTGTCCATCTCCCTTGTAACCCTATCTATAACCGTGTCCTTCGACTCGTACTGAGTCCGATCGGTGTTCGCCTCGAACACACAAGGGACCTTTAACATTGAAATCTCAATCGCGTCTGTGCGCATAGACTCGTACAGGACTCGCACCGGTGCCAGGACACCGCGTCCGTCCCCTGTGGGTCTCCTACAACTACCTGGGGTGGTTCTTGGGGTCCCTCGATTCTAACTGCTCTAGACCTAGGTCTAGCCAAACTAAGATTGTGATATTTGATTGTGCTAACTTATTTGTGATAACTTTGCATTGTACATATGTTCCTGACTTCTAATCTCATAAAGAGATTAGTAGAGAGTTGTTTATTAATAAATACATATATATTTGATATATATACCTGTGTGGTGTCTTTTCATTTGGTGATTCAAGAGATTGTGTGGTAAAACAAGCTGCTTTACATTCCTCCAAGACTTAGCCTGAAGGCTGCTCTCCACAGCTACCACTAGGATAGCTTTCTATAAAGGTTGTCTTAAACCTACCAACCATAAGAGTCGAATTGTTCTGGTGCAAGGTGTCCACTTTAATTAGTGAACAGCATATACCAGGCCAACTTCTCACATGAGGCAAATGGGGTGGCACGGGACCCTGACCCAAACAACCCCCTTGTGGCAGGGCACATACTTGCGCCCAGTGACGGCCTTGCAGGGATTTCGACAATGGGACTTGGTGGGAATATCTACGCTAGGAGATGTGATGCAGGGCACTACGCTGAAATCCTTTCAACAGCTGCAAGAGGAATTTCACTTACATAAGACACAATTCTATAAATATCTTCAACTACGTCATGCACTAGACCCCCTGATACGTGCTCAAGAAACCCTACCGGAATTCCATCCACTTGAGGGCCGGCTACTGATGGGAGACCTGGGGCCCCATAAAATCAGGCAACTATATCAAACACTGACTACACACACACACTAACAACACTTGATAAAACTAGGAGAGCATGGCAAGACGATATCTCTGATTTGACAGATGATGACTGGGCCGAAGCCATAGCCAGCCCCCAGAGTGCCACGGTGTCTACACACTACCGACTCATTCAATTCAAGTACATACACCGGGCCTATTACACCCAATTCCGACTTTGGAAAATGGGGGTAATTCAGTCCCCTACCTGTTTGAGATGTGAGCGGGAAGAGGGTACGTTTTTACACATGGTCTGGAGCTGTTCTGTGTTGCAGCCGTTCTGGAGGAGGGTGGCTTCTTGCCTTGGTGACATACTTTCCTGGGAACTCCCGCTAGATCCGAGACTTTTCCTTTTACACAGCACTGACGGGATCGGGGGTTAAAATACAAACAGCATCTCCTTTTTTTGGCTCTTACCATTGCCAAACGCGACATAGCCCAACTGTGGAAGGGGGTCTCCCCTCCGACTATGGGTAAATGGAAGGCTGAACTAGAAAGGTGTATGGGTGCGGAGATCGCGGTGTTTCTGGCCCGTGGTTGCCCCCAGAAGCATAGAAAGATATGGACTCGTTGGGCGACATACCGAGGGATAGACCTTCCCCCTCCCATCTTTAGACCCTTGATAGAACTTACCACTCACACCAATGTTTGATACACGTTACATTTCGCATCAGGTGACTGTCTGCCTTAGCTCATATGTAATCTTTACGCGATCACGGGGATCTAGGATTGTCTGCACTGTGTTTGTATTGTCTTGCCAGCAGTCCCTGCAGGAGTTACAATTGTTTAAATACTATGGTACTCCTGATTCATCTTGTTTCCTACAGGTACTTGTAGGGCTATGGCCCATATTGCATCAGGAAAACCAAATAAAATTTGTTATTAAAAAAAAAGGACCAAAAGGACATAAGGAAGGTTTCTGGAATGGCCAGGAGAATGCAGGGTCGATTCCCCGGCCGAGGTGTTGGAATTTCGCGAGGCTCCTTCTCCCGTGGTTTCAGACCCAGTGGTTTTCAATCTGGAAGCTACACTCCCGGATTCTACCCTCAGAGGCAGAGAGGAAGAGGTCGTTTTAGAGGAGAGAGAAGATCAAGATTTCAAGGTATGTTTGGCAAAAGACCTTTTGTTTATTCCAGAAAGAGTGGGTGGCAGACTTGCCCATTTTTTAGACAGGTGGAAACAAATAACCTCCGATCCTTGGGTATTACAGACTGTCAGTGGTCACAGAATAGACTTTGTAGAGAATCCGGTTCAGGTAAGATGTCCAGCTCTGTTAAGATTTGCAAAAGAGCAAGAGGAGATGGTAAGTCAGGAGGTTCAATAGTTGGTAAAGAAGGGTGCCATATAGGAAGCAGACAGTTCCTATGTTGGGTTTGTAAGCAATCTTTTTCTCGTGGAGAAGAAGGACAAGACCATGAGGCCAGTCATAAATCTGAAAGGTCTAAACGAATGGGTGGAATACAATCATTTCAAAATGGAGGGTGTTCACATGTTGAGAGACATTTTAAGGAAAGGGGATTGGCTGACTCGCCTAGACTTAAAGGATGCTTACTTGACTATTCTGGTCTGTGTCGAACAGAGAAACCTTTTAAAATTTCAATGGCAAGGGACCATGAGGAGATTCAAGAGCGTCCCCTTCGGTTTGACATCTGCCCCTTGGTGTTTTACAAAGGTGATGCGACCGATAGCGGCATGGTTGCGCTCAAGGGGGGTAAGGTTGATAATTTACTTAGACGATATCCTTATTATGTCAGAGAGCAGGGAACTGACTCTGTAGCACACAAATTTGGCAGTTCGTGTGATAGAGGATTTGGGATTTGTAGTAAACAGGAAGAAGTTGTGCTTGGTACCCAGCCAGGAGACTGTTTTCCTGGGCTTTCAGATTTGGACATTGGACTGTGTTGAGGTTACCGATGGAGAAGGTGAGGAAAATTCGCAGGGAAGTGCGAAGAATGTTAGTAAGCAAATGGGTGACCGTGAGGCAGGTAGCGAGAGTTCTAGGACTTCTTTCAGCCTCCATTAAAGCAGTTTTTCAAGCTCCATTACATTATCGAGCACTTCAGAGGCTAAAGACTTTGGGGCATATTAACAAGGGCTGGCGATAACATTATCGCCGCTTTAGCGTCCGTTTTCGGGCGAAAAGCGGCGATAATGTTATCGCAATATCAAGGACACGCTAGCGCGTGTATCCTTGACTTAGCGCCCGTTTCCAGCACGCCTAACTTCGCATCTCTAATGAGATGCAAAGTGGGCGTCACTGGGTGTCCCCCTGACGGACTACCTTGTAAAATATCGCAAAATGTACATCGCGATATTTACAAGGAGGCCCACGCATTTTTGCAGAAGTTAGTCTTTGGCGAAAACCACGGTTTTCGCCAAAAACTAACGTCTGCAAAAATGCAGACTTACCTATACCTGACAATGGGGGTGGATTATGCTGATACGACCACAGGGTCGTATCAGCAAGGTTATCGCCGTTTTCCATGGAACATCGCTGGAAAACCAGCGATGTTCCATGGAAAACACCGCTATCGCTGGAAAATTATCGCCATTGCGCTATGCGTTGTTGATACAGCGATAGCATGGCGATAATTGCCAGCGATAGCCAGAACTTTTGTATCGCCGTCTAAGAGCGGCCAGCGATAATTATCGCTGCCGCTTGCTGATATGCCCCTTTGTATTAGCGTGGTGGTTGGAGAATCTCGAGGCGTGGAATGGAAGGGCAATCTTCGGACCAACCCCGGACATTGTAGTAGAATCGGATGCCAGCCTTCAGGGCTGGGGAGCCAGATGTGGTTCATTGACAACAGGAGGGAAGTGGACCGGTCAGGAGAGAAAGATGCATATCAACTACCTAGAGTTGTTGGCAGGTTCTTTTGCAGTAAGGAGCTTCATCAGGGATCAGGCAAAATGTTGTGTTCTCTTAAGGATGGACAACATTTCCACAGTGAGATATGTGAACAAATTAGGGGGACCGCGTTCGAAAGCTTTAGCGGATTTGGCAAAGGAGTTTTGGCATTTCTGTCTGAGCAGAAACATTATGATACAAGCTCAATACTTACCGGGGGTGAGCAATACCATAGCGGATTGGAACTCAAGACAGCTGAAGGATTTCGCAATTGGAGATTGAACAGGGAAGTGTTTTTGTTGTTAGACAAGAAGTAGGGCCCACTGGTGGTGGATCTTTTGGCAAACAGAGTAAATGCTCAGACTCCCAGGTTTTACAGTTGGAGGCCGGACCCAGCTGCGGAGGCGGTGGATGCTTTTCTGCAAGTTTGGAGCAGGTCTCGGTGTTACGCGTTACCTCCTTTTGCTCTGATTCAGAGACTTTTATTGAAAGTAAAAAAGGAAAGGGCAGAGACAGTGTTAATAGCCCCGTTTTGGACTTCCCAAGTTTGGTATCCGGATGTTATGGAAATGTTGATTACCGACCCGGTACTTCTTCCGAATGTCCCGGATTTGTTGACCAGCGCTTCAGGAGATTTTCAGGAATTAGTTCTTCAGGGACATTTAAGGTTAATGGCTTGGTTGGTTTCGGGAGAGCCTGTCAAATGTTCAAAGCTCATTAAGGAGTCATGGGCTCCAGGGATATCAAAGGCCTACAAGTTGGCCTGGAGAAGATGGGTTTGTTGGTGTACTTCGAGGAGTATGGATCCGGTATCAGCACCTCTGGTGGAAGTAGTTAATTACTTGACTGAGGTGTTTCTTGATGGGAAATCTTACAGTACTGTTAACATTGGCAGGTCAGCTATTTCGGCAGGTCATTATTTGGTAGATAGCTTACCAATAGGTCAACATGATGTGATTAGGAGGCTCCTGCGGAGTGTAAGAATTAAAGCACCTCCGGGAGCTAAGTATTCATCCCTTTGGGATGTGGATATTGTTTTGAAGGAATTATTGAGTTGGAGCGAGAACGAGTTTTTGGATCCAAGGGCTCTTTCTTTGTAGTTGGTTATGTTGTTATGTCTGATTTCTTTCAGAAGGGTTTCAGATGTGAGAGCACTAGAGATTACAGGGCGTAGATTTGTTACTGAAGGGGTTTGCTTCAGTATCTCTAAGAGAACTAAGACGATGTCTAAAACTATTTTTTACCCTAGCTTTGATGACTGTAGAAAGCTGTGCATGGTGAGATGTTTACGCGAGTATGAGAGAAGGACAGAATGTTTGAGATGCATTGCAGACTCTCAATTGATAATTTCTTACAGAACCCCACACAAGGCGGTCTTCGCACCTACCTTGGCCCGCTGGGTCAAAGAGGTCATGAGTAAAGCAGGGATAGATCTAACTAAGAGGGTCATTACGATGGCGGGCGGATCGCCACCGCCCGTATGGCAGTGGCGATCCTCCTGCCATTTCCGTCCGCCCGCCTAACATTTCCCCCTGCCATATTACGATGGCGGTGGGGACCCAGGCGGACGGAAAGACCGTCCGCCGCTTTTTTGCCGGTTGACTCGTCGACCGGGCGGAAAAGGGCTCTAACATGGTGGCGGTGTCTGCTAAACACCGCCATCCATATTAGGATGGTGGCGGAAAGCAGCCTTTCCATGGCGGTGTTGCCGCCATGGAAAGGCATGTGGTCTTTGCTTCTGGGGGCCCGTTGCGGGCCCCCAGGGTTTTGGGGGGGTGGGGGGTGCACATGGGGGGTACCTATGGTACCCCCTACATTTGAATGCACAAGGTGGCAGGCACCGCGCGGTGCCTGTCACGTTGTGCATTCAAATGCACAACATGCATTTTTCGCATTGCGGCGGGTGCTGCTGACAGCACAGGCCGCCGCAATGTGAACAATACGGGATGCCAACGCCACCGTGGCGGTGGCATCCTAATACACATGGCGGTACCGCCGCACCTCTTGCGGGCGGTCCCGTTTGCCGTTGCGGTGGCGGGCGGACAAAGTAATCGTAATGACCCTCTAAATTTGGTGCCCATTCTGCTAGGGGGGCTATGGCTTCTAAAGCTCTCCTTTTGGGTGGTGGTTTACCAGGAATCTTAGCTGCGACTGATTGGTCATCTGATTCTGTGTTCAAAGTTTTTTACTTTAAGCCTGTGGATTGTCCAGTAGGGAATATTATGGCAAGGCTTTAAACATGCATAATATTGGCCACCGTGTCGAGCCATAAAATTCAGATTTTCCACAGCTAGGGTGGGTAGAAAATCATGATTTTATTAAAGACACGGAGGCTGATATTATCCCTTCCTTTTGGTTTGCCACCCATTAATGTTTTGTTTATGGTTCTTTTCAGGAAGAGAGTACCAGAAGTAATTTTGAAGGAAGAAAAGGATCTTTGGGACTGTAATTTCTACCTTTTAGTAACTCTTTTATTCATGGTTCGAACTTTCAAGCATGTTCGCAGCATAAAGAAGGAAGATGGCTGCCACACACTGGATTAAAAAGACATTAGAATGTTTAAGTTTACTATTCTAAGTTCTTTTTCGTTGTTTTGGAGTTGCTGCTGTGAGTTGGCAATTAAAGAGACATGCATAATATCAGCCTCCGTGTCTTTAATAAAATCATGAATTTCTACCCACCCTAGCTGTGGAAAATCTGAATTTTGTCTAGTGACCGGTTTGACTTGTCATAAAGTAGCGCAGAGGTTAAATGTGACTGCTGCAAAGAACGTGTACCATGCAGATCACAGAACTGTATTTTATGTGGATAGCTAAGTGGGTTAATGCTTTTGTTACAGAGATCCTTTTGTTACTTGCAGTTCATACATTTCAAATCTGCTATAGCACAGTGACCTATGAACTGTCACCAAAGAAATACATGCAAACTAAATGACATAGGTTAGAGCGTTAGGTTTTCTCCCCACTCTTTCATTATCCTAATGTTGCTAAAAAGGGTTTGTTTTTGTAGAAATACATCCCTATTAGTAAAGCCATCCCCAACCAATGTGGTATGTTTTAAATCCTGGGCAGCATTTTCAAGAAAGTGCTGCAGCGCGGCACCGCAAGCCCTTTGGCTGCGCCACGCTGCGGCACTTTCAAAGCACAGGGATGCATCATATCTACAAGGATATGACGGATCCCTTTGTTCTCCCCTGCGCTAGCGCACAATTAGCTGCCATGCGCCAATGCAGACACCCTTGCACCATGGTGCAAGGATGCCTGCGTCATGGGGATGATTGTTTATGGTCAGGAAGATTTCCCTTCCTGCACATAAACAATCTGAAATGGCGTTTTTCAACTTCTATGAGTGCTGCATTAGCACATATAGAACTTGCAAAACGAATTTTTTTTTAAATGATTGTTTATGTGCAGGAAGGGACACCGTCCTGCACATTAACAATCATAAGAGGTTATTTCCTCGTTCTATGGGTGCTGCAGAGTGCAGCACGCACAGAAAGAGGAAAAAAACGAGGAGAAATTAATACATTTCTCCTCGTTGCGCCTGGTGAGGCATAGCATTCAGATGCATTTCCAGATTTACGATTTCTCGTAAATCTGGAAATGTGTCAGGTTCCATGGGTGTTGCGTGGGAACACCCACAGCAACACCCATGGAACGCCCCTTTCACGCAAAGTGCTGCATGTAAAGGGGCCGTATTTACAAGGAAAGGAAAAGCCACGCAGGGTGGCTTTTCGTGTCCTTGTAAATATGGGTGTTAGAACCGGGGTCACCGATTCCGACAGGGTAGCTTGGCGCGAGGCAGGAAGGCACCCGAAGGCAATGTGTTAAGCAGTTGTGCAGCACACACTTCACACTGACTCAGTAATGCGCACGCAATGAAGAGACACCACACCAGGCTGAGATGTAAAACAAGACTTTTTATCTAAGTCAGGTTAGAGCAGTAGATAGGGCCGGTAATCACAGTGCAACAGTAAATTCATTTCATTATAGAACGTGGGTAAATTCGTTCAAGTACGTTAAAATATTAGAACTTCTTGCAGGAAATAAAGGCGGTAACAACAACCTTCTTACAACAGGGAACCCTGTAGGTAATGACTTGCAGGTGATGACATGGGCATGAGCCCCAATTAGGTACATTCAATTCAATAAAGCCTTTAACGCAGGTATGCCATACACATTAGAAACACTTGTTAAACACTTTTGAATAGGTAGCCTCCCGGGGGTGGGCATTCAACTCCAGGGCCCCCAATAAGCATAAATTCACGTGCGAGGCAACCTTTCCATCAGAGCAGGTACTTCAGCTCCTCGAGGCACATAACAGAAGCATTAGCCTAGGCAGGTGTCGAAATACATTAATAGCCACTCCCGCAGTACAACTGGAACCCACCCGTGTAACCAGGCTCCATAGGGCAGGTAATGGCCAGCGGCAATCACGCCACATTCAACTTCACTTTAGGGCCCGGCCTCCTGTACACAAACACTGAGGGAGCAATCATAGATGGCAGTACACTGGGGCATCGGCCCCTCCCGCGTATGTTTATGGCAGGGAGGTTGAAAAGGGGAGTCGCCGCGGGAGCTGGTCTCCGTGATGCCTAGAAATCCCCCAGTCCTCCCTGACTCACCACACGGTCTTAAGCAGGGACTCGCAGGCACCAATAGCGCCGGGCGCCTCCTCCCCGGACAGCCCACTCTTCTCTTCTCGTGGGGCTCCGGCCGGGGGAGGCGGGTCGGCGCCCTGATGAAGCTGAAGAAATGGCAGGCCTCGCTTGAGGCGGGGGGGGGGGCGGCAAGGCTCTCTTTGGATCCCCGGAGCCTCGCAGATGCAGCCGACGACGGCCCCGGGCCTCCGTAGACCTCGAAACCCGGGAGCCAATCCCAGCGCGGCCTGTGGGGGGCGCGGCCGATGACGCGGCCGGCGCCCTTGTTGCGGGGCAACGCCTTCCCTTCACTCGGCGGGCCTAGCGAGGCCTTGTCAGCGATCGGGGCTCCACTTGACGCGGCGCCTGGGCCGCGGCGGTGATCCTGGCACCGCTTCCCTCCTTTCAGCGACCCCGGGGTCGGGGCGGTGAGTTGGAAACCAGCGCTTACACACTTCAAAGCGCAGGGGCTGCGGCGGTGATTTGGAGCACCGGGCGCTTTTCTCCTCACGGCGCAGGGGCCGCGGCGGTGATCTGGCACAGCGCTTACACACTTCAAAGCGCAGGGGCTGCGGCGGTGATTCCGGGACACAGCAGGAGCGTGCTGCACAGCGCTCGGTAGGGCAGTCAGTTTCCCCAGGCCAGCACCTCGTGGGCATCAGGTGCTGGTGACACAGCGCTAGGGGAGCACCCAGTGCTTGTAACGGCGCAAAAGGGATGGAGGTCCAGCGCTTAGAAGCACGGCGCTTTACCTGGTGATCCCCCAGTAGCAGCAGCGCTCACAGAGTCCTCAGCGCTTCACTCCCAGCGCAGGTGGTAGCAGTATTCAGTTGCAGTCTCTTGGTTGTGGTTTCTTGGAACGCAGTTTCTTGGTTGTAGTTTCTTTGAACGCAGTTTCTTGGTTGTGGTTTCTTTGAACGCAGTCTCTTGGTTGCAGTCACTTGGGGGAAAGGGTAGGGGATTGAGTTGGCCGGCACAAGAGGCAGGATGGTTCCCTGCGGCACACTGGAGGTGGTTCCCTGGGTCCCCTCACGCTGGGCAAGGTCAGCAGGTGGAAGGTGTTCCTCATCTATCTTAGCACAGCAGTGCCTAAGCCCAGTCAGTACCAGTAGTGTAGGTCTCCCTCCTAGGCCCAACAGCCTGTAATCCGGCAGAGGTTCCCCCAGGTCCAGTGGTGCCCCAACTGACTAGCTAGGTTTCCCTCCAAACCTCTTATACCCCTAGGTCAGGTGACCCTCCTGAAAGGCGGCAAAACATAACTCCTCCCTGGGCTGGAAGGTTCTAGAAGCTTCCGTCATGTCTGTCTATGAGGCCCAGAGGCGGGACGGCATGGATACAGTAACATTATGTCCCAGCCAGATCCTGACTACTGGTGCGTGCATGTACAATGGCCACTCCGCAGTAGCAGGGGCCTGTGGCAGCCATCTTGTTAGGAGAGAGCACCTGCACCTCAGCACTGTTTGGCAGTGGTAAGGCGCCCAGAGACCTAGGTCCAACAAAAAGGTAGTGGCAAAAAATGAGGCGCAAAGAGAAAAAACGGGGTAGGACCACCCTAGGGCTGACAGGTCTAACAATGGGGCAGCAAAATGCGCCGCCTGTGCGTCACAAAAAGTGACGCACCAGCGGCACAAGGGGCTTTTAAATATGCCCCCCTATGTTCGTGTTTCTCTAAACCAAGCACTTTTAAAATATACTACCTACTAGTATGGAAGGCATGCGATTCCTACACCTTGTAATCCTTGTCTTATGTAACAGTTCCTAAAGACTGATTTACACACGTGTGATTCATTGTCTTCGTATAATGTGCATGTGATGTAAAGTGCTCTAACACCCTGTACTGGTACGAGTAGTGCTGTAAAACAAATTAAATGTATGTGAGAGAGGGTCTATGGAGAGATGAGGGGAACTGTTGGAGGGTGGTAGTGAGAGATTCTGTAAAGAAGAAGCTTGGTGGGGGGGCAAATAAAATTGTCACACAGGGCACTACCAGTGCTAAATCTGTTCCTGTTTCCATGCTCTCTCTCTCTGACACACAGACAGGACTCTGATGCACAAAAGGAACTTTTGCTTACGATAGAGCTCCTGACTACAAAAAAAACATTTCAACTGCAGAACCTTCTTTGAAGTATTGGCAACTGCTAGGTGAAATGCTGCTGAATTCAAAGTGCATTTTTGCACATACCTGAGTGGAAATAATCAGCAGTTAAAATTTGCGGTGTGAAAATCCAATCTGAACTCTATTTTTCTGCAATTCTGTTTTCCTCTTGATATTTTCATTGAAAAGTCTTTAGAGGCTCTTTACCAAGGTAACTTACACTTGTCAGTAATTTACACTTGTAATTTACTCTTATACTTTGAGTAACTTCACTACTTTGGGATTTTCACAAAATCTGAATGTAAAGTTACTCAAAAGTGTAGACTTGCACATCTCCAACCACTGAAAAAGTGGGTGAAGTTAAACTTACAAGTGTCTGATACTGCTGAAAAAATGGAAACGGTAGCATCACACATGGTGAACTACTAGTACTGCGATACTCTCCCTCCCCATAGAAATTAATGGAGGAAGGGGCTTTAAATAAAACACCTTGGTAAATACAGTTAAATGAAGGGGCATATTACTAAGGGCCTTATCGCCGCTTTAGCGGCACTTTTTGCCGCTAAAGCGGCGATTTTTTTCCCGCCCTATTAGCAAGCTGTCGCTAACAGCTGTTAGCGACAGCTTTTAGGCGATAGCGACCGGGTTGGGTGCCACTTTGCATGCCAGCGATATTTATCGCTAATGACATGCAAAGTAGGCGTTCCCAACCTGGCAGCGACTGGAAATAGTCGCTAACATCGCTATCGCCTAGTAGGGAGGCCAGCAAGGCGATAAAGAAACCAGCGCTAAACACTATTAGCGCTTGTTTTTACACCTGGTCCAAACCTGACTTAGCCATGTAATCCAATGGGAGGTGGATTACATGGCTAAATCCCCCTTGCCCTATCAGCAAGCTATCGCCGGTCACAGTGCGATTATCGCTGGATTTCAGCGATAATCGCACAGTTTTCCAGCGACAGCAGGGGTTTCTATCGCATTGGAGATAAGCGTTGCTGATAGCACGCTATCTCCGCGATAGAAACCGGCGATAGCCGGCGATAATTATCCTAGCGCTAAGTGCGCTTAGCGATAATTATCGCCGGTTATTGCTAATAGGCCCCGAAATTATTAAAAATAGTTAAATTTATAAATAAATATAATTTAATGTTAAAAAAATCTAAACATAATATACATTTATTAGTTAACCATAAACTATGTTAACAACTTTTTTTGAATTTATAAAGTAGTGGCAAATTAAATTTTAATGAATTATAACTAACTTTGTACATTTTCAAATTAAAGTTTAATAAACATTTTTAATTTTTGCAATACTTTACAATGGGGAGATCTCTGTCACCAAGGTGGAGACCTCCCTATGGTAAAGATATAGGAAACGTTTCCCTATACTTTACTGTACGAGGATCTCAGCCTAATTACGGGGTATCTCTATGGTAAAGGATAGGGAAAAGCAAAAAGTTGATTAAACTTGGAAAAAATTAGTAGAACTATTTTTGTTAACTATCAGTGTAAATTATTTTATATATTTATTTCAAATGTAGACCAAAAGAAAAAATGCTAATGAATTTAATTTGGAATTAACTGTATTTGATGGTAGTACTATTGTAGTACTATAAAACGTACTACAAAATACAGTTTGCGACCTGGCCCCTTTGAGTTTTAGATATTCTCAACCTCTCAATTGATTAGTACTATTGTCTATGATTAGTTCACCACAGCAAGCAGCTGGAAAATCCAGTGATTATTTTGATATGCCTAGCATGAGACCAGGCCCCTATACCAGGAGAGAATACTGCTTTAGGGTAAGATGCACTAAAAGATAGCATGAGCTAATCAAACTAGTTTCTTTCTGCCCCATTTCGTAATCAAGTGTTTGAAGTTTATTTATGACCGCTAAATTAGAATGTAGATACCCCTCTTTCTTTTTATCTGTTAGGCCTACATATAAAATTGGGGGGCAGTTGAGAAGCAAAATTTGAGATCCGCTGTTTAAAATTCCACAAATTGACTGCAACTCCTTTGTCAACTAACTGTATTGCCAATAAAGCTACAATTCACTCCTTCATTGTCACATTCTTAGCATTACCCTATCATTTTGCTAATACAGCATTTACTCCTGTTTTCCCCCAGAGCACAATAAATTATTTGCTGTAATTCATTGTTTTGATATTTATATTCCACTATGTTATGATTTGACAAAACATATTCTCAAAAGTAGAATTCAAACTGCATACGTGTGCATGAAACATTATCACTAAATGCACTGAGTAACATCTTGTATGGTGGGTTGTTGATACTATATAAATCAAAACAGGGAGGGACGGGGACCAAAAAGGAAAGAGAGGTCCAGTACCGGTGCTCCCAAGGATACGTATTGACTATACTGGGGGGTAGCTGTCCCTACAGAAGAGTGCCGGCCTACTCGGTTCTGGGTAGCGTAAATAGAATAGAGATCACTTATCATAGAAGAAATACGTTTTTTAGTTTAAGGTTGGATAGAGGAGGTGGTTGGGAGATTCCTCAAATTTGAAGTATTGCCCTCACACACCTGTTACGGTGTCATGCTTCATCATATGGCGTTTTTGCTCCTCGTGGGGTTGGCGCTGCAGCCCCCCATGGGCCCCGCAAGAGGGCTCTTTAGTGGAGATCTTTTTGAGGAACGCCATAGTTGTGATTGCAGGTGTGTGGGATTTGTGCAAGGGTGGGTTAAAAAATCGTGACGGTACCCCAGCAGACGTTTATTCTAGGATCCGTCCGGTATGATTAAAAACAGTCAGAACTGTCAGACCTTCCACCAATGAGGAGGGTTAGTTCCTATTTATTTTTAAAAAGTGAATAGTGATAAAGGTCAATGGGTCGACATGTTTCACGCCCTAGTGGTCCAAACTGGATCTATGGAGTTTCATCAGGACCGACAAGAAGGTGTTATTTGTGCAAAGAAACAGGGGATAAGGAAGAAATTATGCCCTGTAACACAAGCCCCGTAGTAGTGGTAGTGCAGTCATGGGCCAGTGATCCACGACCACATGAAGAATATATCCAACCTAAAGAGATGGAGACAAATGGGGTGTGAATGTTTTAGAACTCTGAATAATGCCAAGTGAAAATGAAGTTAAAAAGTGGTGTGCAAACCACGTGAAAATATAGGTAGACTAGGGCTTAGTAGTCTGACCTACTTCGTCTAAAAATGGCATTCATACAA